>JAOYMZ010000001.1:1241436-1281809 GCA_025802335.1 Pinguicula primuliflora
AAACCATTCAGCCATTCTTATCAAGTGCACTAAGGTTTTCCACCATGTTGATTGATCTGATAGTCTCTGGATTGGGCCCTCATAGACACAGTTTCTGTAAAAATCACCATATCGACTCTCCAGAATCTCTTTCCATAGTTCTTCACCAGATTCATCACTTAGGAGTTTCCAGCCCCATTTTCCCAATAGTGCCTCATTAAAAGCTTTAAGCTCCTTTATGCCTAGACCTCCATCTCTTAACTGTTGGCAGATATCATTCCAAGATACCCATGCAATTTTTTTATTAGCATTTTCAGAACAGCCCCGTAGAAATCTTCTCTATAGTTTCACCATTTGTTTGATGACTGTTTTTGGTGCTCTGTAGACTGACATGTAATAAACTGGTAGACTTGTGAGCACTGCCTTTAGTAACACAATTCTCCCTCCAAATGATAAGTGTTTAAACTCCAATCCTGAGATTCTGTTAGAGATTTTTTCAATAAGCGGCTTCCATATACTACATCTTGATGGGTTATCACCTATTGGGAGCCCTAGGTAAGTGAGTGGTAATGAGTCTATCTGACAGAATAGCTCATATCCAAACACTTCCATCTCATTCTGTGGGATATTTATTCTAATGAGCCGGTTCTTGTTGTAATTTACCTTCAAACCACTCACAAGTTCTAAACATTTGAGTGAATGTTTTGTGTCCATAACATCTTCCAGCATTCCATCACTGAATACGAGTGTGTCATCTGCATATTGTACCTATGCTACATCCACTTGTCCCATACTGAATCCTCTATATAAGTTTAACTCCTTTCCTTTTTGCAAAATCCATTATAGGGCCTCTGCAGCAATTAAGAACAACAACGGGGATAGAGGGTCACCTTGCCTTAAACCCTTTTGCGGCCTATATTTCTTAGTGGGACTTCCATTAACTAGGATAGATACACTAGCAGTGGCATTGCATTCTCTGATCCACTCTTGAAAATAAATGATAAAATTCTGTTGGGGTTCCTCTAACTTTATCGATAATTTTTATATCTTAATTAATAACTACTTAACTCTATAGAAAAAAATATGACTATATTAACTATGACAAAAATTAAAGGATCTCCCATGGAATATAGAGTTTTTGATAATTGATATATCAAATTTTTATGATGTCAATTATAATGAAAATGACAAAATATGAGAAGAATTTAATTGTTGTCAAGTTTTTGTCAATAAAATTGGAGGAATACAAAATTAAGTATATATATAATAAATTGATATCGTTTTGTAAAAAAAAAACAATTTAAGAATTAAAAATGACGCAGTTTTATTTTTATAAACTTAATTTTCTTTAAAAAATTAAATAAATATATTATTTTACATAAAATTATTGGTCATACATGACCCGAACAATACCCGAATCCGAATGTGGCTCGGGCTTTGAACCAGCCACTCTCTCATCTTGATGGTTTGACAGTCACACCGTCGTTTTATACCTCTCCAGTCTTCTCGTCGTCGTCCGGTTACCATGGATGCGCCTGAAAAGCAAGGCGATACATCTAATGATGTAAGGCTGTTAGACGGACAATAATTTTGCTTCACCTTTTGATGTGATCGATTCATTTGCTTGCAAATTTTTTGTATTTTAATTTGATGGGTGTAAGTAGTTTGACGTGGGTGCTTTAATTTTAATGTCAGCTTCAATTTTGGTATAACATCATCGGAAGCGAGTTACAGACGCTGAAATTCTTATGGAAATTGGAGAACTTTCTTGATTGGTTGAAGAATTTTGTGCCTGATTTGGACAGAAAAATGTTGCAGTTTAATCCTATCTGTCACTAGTTATGGAATTACTGTTGTTCTTTCTCAGAGTATGTGATAGCTTTACTGATTTTCTTTCTCGGAGTATGCGGTCATATTGATAGCTTTACTGATGTTATTTCTCAGAGTATGCGGTACTATCATTATAGTTTTACTGATGTTATTTCTCAGAGTGTGGTCATATTGATAGCTTTGTAACACTACTGTGACAGAATAGGTCTCAGAAACTTGTTGGGACAATCAACTGGGGTACAGCAACTGTTGTTGGAATATTCACCGGGCTGCTGTATGGAGGAAGCAAAGAGGCCTCTGCTTCTGTTGTAAGTATGGATACCACATGCCTCCATGCAAGTAGATATGCTCTTGAATTTTTTATAATTTGGATTTCATTGTAGATCACCCTTTTGTTTTCTTCATTTTTGTTTGCCATATTACTAAATGTTTGGAATATTAGTGGTGACTGGTGAGTATGATTTGATAAGTAAGAAAATTTTCTTTCCACTACTCGTTTTAAGGGTAAGGATGCGGAAGTAATGTTGAGGCTTGGAAGCACCCCTGATAAGCGTGAACAGCATCGAATCATGAGAGATGCAATGGAAAAGAGATTTATCCGAGTCGCTCGTGGTTCAATAGTTGGTGGAGTTCGCTTAGGGATGTTTACTGCTCTCTTTTGTGGTTTGCAAAACCTGGTTGCTGAAAAACGTGGAGTGAATGATGTGTATAATGTAGTTGGAGCTGGTTCTGCTGCAGCAGCTACTTTTGGTTTAATACGTGAGTCCACATACCTTTATAGTAAATATGGTTCAACAATGTGTTTCCCGTATCCCACGCAGTAATTTTTGTTGTCTCCTCAGTACCAGGCTCACTTCATTGGCGCTTGAGAAATGCCATGTTGGGATCAGTTTTGGGTGCGGCAATCTGTTTACCTCTTGGTAAAACGTTCATCCATTTGTTTAACCATCCCCCATTTTGCATCTTACATTGATATGTAGCCGGAAGCGAAAATCGTGTTACAATAGAACAATTAATTGATCCCTGAAGTGTCAGGATTTTAATGGAAATATTACCTTTTGCAGGCTGGGTTCATTTGAAGGTTGCGGAGAAAGCAAATATAGTAAAACTATCTGCTATTTCTGAAGCTGGTGAATCGAAGAGCGGGATTGGTGCTGTAGTCGAGAGGCTAGAACACAACGTAAATGAACAAGCCCAGAATAAACCGTGACATTGCACTCTCAAAACAGCTGAAGCTGAAACCAACCCCTCCTCTCTTTCTGCTGCACCGCTTTATGTTTGCTGATTTTGAGGGCGATTCAGACTTTCGATGCTATCCAGAGGATGTTTTCTTCAATTCTGGATGTAGATTAGGCACTCTTTTTTGGGTGATTAATGAAATGAATGTAGATTAGGCTCTGTTCGAGAACTTAGACGTGCTGGATGGTGGCCTTCCGCTCTGTCCAAATATCTACCTAGGCGGATACTGACTGCCCGGAATCCGCGCCTGTGCGTTTTCTTGAACACAGAGATTAGGCATTCCTTTATTATGGGGTGAATGAATATTGGTTGTCCTCTGTTTTATTACTGCACTCATAATTAGCATATATGCTATCAATTAATCACGAGAAATTTTCTAATGCTTACCAAGTTATTTGTGGGACAAATCTATTATTTGTTGGACGATTAATCTCAGCCTTTCATTTTTAATCTAATAGAGTACATTAATCTAACAGAGTACATTAATCTAACAGAGTACATTAACTCACTGCACACTATGCAGTGAGGCGACTCACTGCATTGAGGATGTCACTGTATGTATACTCCCCAAGTCCACTGGCCGGATATATCTTCACCGACAAAATTCATGGGATCCCAATACAGACTCCCGCGATTGGTATGTCGTTCAATGTGGACCTCCCAATAACTGAATCGTACAGTTCAACCTGTTCCAAGCAAACATCTCCGGCCAGATTCCGGCGGCAATCGGTGAACTGTCGTACCTAGAACAGCTGGTGTTCAGGAACCTCAATAATCTTGCAGGAACCATCCCATCCGCAAGTGCGAAGCTCAAGAACCTCACACTACTCTGGGCTCAGCTACACGAATCTCAACAGTCCCGTCCCGGCATTCCTCACACAGCTCACTCGCGTTCCTAGATCTGTCGTTCAACGACCTCACCGGAACAATCCCGCCAACGTACAAATAACTGGTATCCTCACTGGAACAACTATCCTCAGGTGACTCTTTTTAAAAGGTATTTGATCTGGACCGTTCATCTAATAATTGACGGTATAGATCATTTGTCTTGCACCATAGCCAGTTGTCCCACAAATAACTTGTAAGCATTAGAAAATTTCTCCAATTATCACATACTCATTCTTTTCCTCACGATCCAAACATAAGTGACTTGGGTAGGAATGCCAGCTTGGTTTTAGCAAATCACGGGGTTGAAAATTGTAGTAGCAGGGATAAAGTTAGCGAGAGATGAACTATTGAACTTCATCCGGTATCATTTGATCAAAATCGACTGGGCAAAAATTAGTCTCAGAAACAAGTGTTTTCCACTCTACCCGACGACTACATCTACAGGTATATGAACTGAAATTTTGAGCAGCAAAATTATATCAAGTTAAGAACAGTAGAAAAACTACAGAATCTAAACTAGACTGCCTCCCTTGTAATGAGTATGGGAAGACGCAGCGAGTAAATCATACTTTAGCGAGTTCTCAGTCCCTCTTCAAGTGATCCCATCCTTCAGCTTGGACGGGATGGATCTTTACCGTTTCTCCGCCGCTTTTAGACTGATACAAGTGCAAGATGCTGTCAATGCATATTCATCAGATGGTGATATCAGAAACCAAATGGTGACTTTTTCCTGCTTCCTCCTTCGCCGTACTGCTCATTCCACTTCCGCAGATTGTTCATGCTAGATGCATCATATGCAACTGATGGTCCCACCTATAAATGGATATATAAGGCATTGAATCATCGACAAGCAGTTGTTGGTTCAGTCGAAAATGAGAGCTTTACATCCATGAAACTTTACAAAGAAATGAAACCAAGTCGATTTTACCTTGGCTTTAGACAGTAGGAAATCTTCCAACCTGAGCGGCCTTATCGCTGTTAGTCTTGCGACCTTATCGCCCTGCGACGAAACCACCATTAACTCTCAGAAGAAATATGCTCATTTGGAGGAAAGTTAAGATTAAGCTGTGTGTTTGAATCTTTTGATGGCGGCGATGTGGGAACTGATAAAAAAAATTTAGCATATCATGTTATTGGTAACCTTGTTTTCTTCTTCCAGTAATTCTTGGACGGGTCTATATGCTGCGGCAACACAAAGGTTCTGCAAATTTTTGTAAGACAAATGTTACTCTTTTTCCTTACCGGAGGAGGGGGGCTTAATCTTTCCAACATATGGAAATGATTACCTTTAAATCACTCCCTGAGTAACCTTCAGTAGCATGTGCAAGCTGTTCTAAAGGAAACCCGGGCTCAAGATTTTCTTTGGAGAGTATTATGTCGAGTATTTTACGACGGTTCTCAGCATCTGGGAGGTCCACGTAAATCCTAATAGAAACCAACATATATTATGTCAAGCAGCAATTCATGTATTCCTTGTATCAAATGAGGTCAAAACAGTTGAATATCAACCAGCATTTGAAATTTTACCGTCTCGGTAAACGGCGAATGACAGCATCATCAAGATCAAATGGTCTATTCGTGGCACCAAGGACAAGGATCCTTTGGCTTTCTTTTGACCTTAAACCGTCCCACGCTGCCATAAACTCATTTCTCATTCTCCTAGTTACCTCGTGCTCAGAAGAACCACCACGAGCTCCAAGCAAGCTGTCGACCTGCATTCACAGGCATGAAATATAGGTAAAAAGGCTTAAGCTGAAAGTGAAATTTTTTTCAAGGGGAATAAAGGGAGGACAAAATGATTCTGCTCATCTCTGGATACCATATGAAGATTTGGGAGTCTTCTAAACATTTCTTTATATAAGAATTCTTTAATTCAGAAGGATAAATCGGAGCAAAGTCAGAGCTAGTGTTTCCAACACTAGAAAATCTAAATTACTAGAGTGTACTGTACGCTAAAATAAACCTAACTCAGCTTTGTGTATTAAGCCTTGACCACGGACGGTAAAGAACACAAAATAGCTTCTAAAAGGTCAATAGATTAGAGGATGGTAAAGCTTATCAAGGATCAGAACTAGAATGCCTTTGAACACATAACTGCAAAAGTCTCACCTCATCTACAAAAATAATAACAGGAGCCAGCTTGCTAGCAAAGGAGAAGAGCGCTTTTGTTAGCTTCTCTGCGTCCCCAAACCACTACATCAAAAGCAAAGCAGAAAAGTGGCTATGTCATACAAATTGTGATCTATCTCCAAACTGAAAAAGAAGGCGACTAGGCCTGGGCATCCGGAATTCGGAAAAGCCTATTTTGCATCCGTTCCGAAATTATTTCGGAAGCTGAACCGCAATCCCCATCTGTTCCGTATTACAATTTGAAATTTCGGAATTCGGAATGCCCAGTATTTCGGAATTCGGAATTCTCAGGTTAACACAAAACCCGTTCCATTCCGAATTGCTATTCAGAATACAACATGGATTCCGAACCGATCCGAATAGAGAAAAAACAATTTCGGATCGGGAATTCGGAATTTCGGAAAATTCCGATCCGAATGCCCAGCCATAAAGGCGACACGTACTTCATATCAACCCAAGATAATTTGGCATCAGTATATTTCGAATTGCAACTCAGCTTAGAAGTCCCTCACGGCCACATTCTCACCTTAGAAGTAAGTGTTGACCCAGTGATGCTGATGAAATTAGCCTCTGCTTCCGTTGCAAGTGCCTTTGCAAGGAGGGTTTTCCCAGTACCAGGGGGGCCAAAAAGTAATATCCCTTTGCAAGGCTACAGGACAAGAAAGAGAGGAACATGTTTAGAATTTTCACGGTTAATGAAAAATATTTATACGCAGTCATTTATCACCCTTAGCAAATTTCCATGGGAGAAAAGCTCAGGCCTTCGCATGGGGAGGATCACGAGTTCCTTCAACGCCTTTTTCACATCCTCAAGGGCACCAACATCATCAAATCTGACACCAATTTCACCTGGGGTAACTACTGATGAAATAAAGTTGCTCTCGTAGTCGCCCTTGGCGAGATTCTGAAACGAGCATTTCTTCAATGTAAGCAGGAAAGATATCAACAACATACCATAAAAAACAAATATAAATAACCTTCAAATTCTGTGAATGCTTCTTCGATGCTGTTTCCTGTGCCTTTAATCTCAAAAGTGCAATTTCAAGGCTACACAACATTCACAAAAGTTAACCACAGGCAATTACGAAGGCATTTTCTCATATACCATCGAGGACAAAGATAACTACCTGTTACGAGGCAGCTGCAGGCGATCCCCCTTAACTGAAGGAAGCAGACATGAGGAAAGGTAATGACTCTTTGCCCAGCCAACAACCTTTTCTGCTTCTGTATTTTGAAAAATATACAGGAAATACAAGTAATCGATAAGAATCGTGTGCAAAATCAGAAGTGAAATTTTCAAAAAGCTCTCGTGTTCAGAATACAAATAGCAATGTCAACCCGGACGTAAATATTTTATCAAAGGAGACAATTACACTTACTCTCTTTTGTCAATATCAAACCGTCTGCGTTAACATGCAGCAAGTCCAGGCAGGATAAGCTGTGCTCCTCGAGAACCTGAAATAGTATAATCCAATAGCCCATTCAGATAAATATTTCACTTGCACAAACACGCCCTCATTTGTAATAGTCAAGATAGATCCAACTATAGCACTTAAATGCAAGCCCATGCGACACCAAAACCGCAGAAAAACATTCTGGAGGTACCACTTACGGAAAACAAAATTCTGTGGAGGTACCTTATGTATTTCGGTCAAATTGCTTCGAGCTGTCACTATTTTCCCGTCTTCTTCAATATGTTTATTGAACGTTTTTAAGTTATCTTCATCCTGGAAACACCACGTAATATCGTTAAACATGTCATTCTATCTGAGGACATTGGCAATCTCAAATGATCAACAAATAAGTAACTGTTATTTTTCAGCTTAAATACCACTAGCAAAATCATTCAACAGAAAATAATGCATGTTTAATCTGACAGAGGGCCAAAAAACGAATATAGAAAACGGAAGATGCTACGTGCAGGATTATCAATAAGGTGACACCATACAAAAATGAAAAATAAGAGAGAAAAAAATGAATTTCCTAAAGCGTAGGAGGTAGACAAAATATATACCTTGGGCAGATGTATACTTATTATATTAGTGAAGAACAAATCGTATATTTCGTTCTCTTCAGAATGCTGATTGCCTGCTACTAATTCTTCTGTAAGTTTCTTCAAAGGAAAGGGCTGAAAGGACAAACACAGCAGAGCAACATTATTCCTAAATTAAACCACGGTAAGTGACTTCAAAGCATGCATCAGTTTTTAAGAATCAGCAACCGGAACATATAGAATTACAAGGTTATACTCTACATGATCTTGTCGGGCTAAACTGACTAAATTGCTCAATGAAATGTATAGAAGTGGCCCGAACTGTTCGCGTGAACCTAAAAAGAGTTCATGGAAATTACCAGCTTAGCAAGACGGCCAAGATTTGGAAGTATCATCGTCTGTTTAAACCCAAAATAACAAATGTTACAACCATATATAAATCTCACCCACTTCTAAATAACATAAATTAACCATAATCCCATTATGAACAAGAAGTTGCACATAGGTCAACTCTTGGATGGTTAGAACTTACAAATTTCACCTTTTCCTTTGGACCAGCCCCCACTTTATTTCTTCCACAAATCAACACTATAGGACCTGATAATTTACCAAACATTTCTTGCAGTTTGCTAACAAATTCTTTCCGGCCAGACTTTGGACCTGCCTTCGAAAACCAGGGATAAGAATCCGAAAAGTAAACAATAATGGGTTTTTGAGACTCCAGGACCTGTAATCAATATCAGGCTGTGTAATCAGTGAAATATGAGAACATTGAAATTTGTATTATGATAGCCACAAAAAGTAAGCAACCTGACAAAGCACGTCCATGGCAACGTAACAGTCCTGAGTTTGAGCATCAAGATCATGTTCAATATCCTTCACTGCAAAGTGTAGGTGACCAAGAAAAAAACAGCCAATGGTGAGGACATTACAATTTAATAACACATCATCATATAAAAATGGAATACAACGATCCAACAGAACCTCTTCACCCTCTTAACTTAGTGACTAAGATGGGTAGGATTAGATGGGTAGGAGATAAGTATAGGCTTTTACCTTGATTTTGTTTAGGTTAACATTACTAGTTTTTTTTTGGAAGCTTTTATTTTCCTTTTAGAGGCTAAGGCCCCCCATCAAACATTGTACTTTTTCTTCTTCCATTATTAATAAATAGTAAGGGTATAAAAAAAAACTGAACCTCTTCATCATTTCATGAAAGTTTACTTTCTAGTTCTCCAAGGATAAGGGAGGTAAATGGAAATCGAAATGATTAATAAAGACATGCCCATATAAGATGCCAGAAAATGATAAAAGACAACATAAACAGTCACTATATCATCTAAGAAATGTAGCCTGTGGATTAAAAAAGCCATTACTTTGGCAACGAGACCGGAAGTCTCATTCTATTATTCCAAAAACTCAATTTCATATTAGGATAAAGAGCAATGCTCAATTTTTCTAACCCCAAATAGCGAAATGCATCCTAATGGTAAAAGTATGATGTCTGCACAAGATAATTCAAAGGCCAACTACTCTAGCAATCCCCTTATACAAACACCACGGCATTCAGCACCACAATCACAAGACACCAATCCGTTGTGAGCAATATAATTTTGCAATCACTACGGGTCACAAGTGACAAGATTTTTAAATAATGGAAATCATCCAATATATTAGCTTCTACACCCTAATAATTATAAACTAAAACCACAAGATACATGAAAAACAATATCCAGAACAAGGGAAGAATACGGTTTCTTTCTCAAACCCATACAAAGCCTAGCAAGTTTCTATCGTAATCGTTAAGAAGATAAACGGGCTTGTTAATTTGTGGCAAGCTTTGAACAACCATCACTTACAAGAAGCCAGACATGAAATTGAGAAATGTAAGATCTATTTTCGAAGTAGAAACTTATAAATACCAGATTTTACAAACTAGATGCCAAGTTGATATTGAGTAATCAAAAAATGATACGAAAGCACACTATCTTAAACAAGAATTCACCAAGAAATACATACAAGGAAGCCAGTAAACAGATGGCTTTGCGGTAGGTTCTTTACTTTCCTCATCCTTTACTTCCTCTGAGGCATTCCCAGTAGTATCAATAATAACAGCAACTTGGTCGCCACTCACTTCATACACCTCCCCAGTTTGGCCACTAGACAAAGTCCTGAAAGATATAGAGCTGGTAATTAAACAAATCAAACCTAAAAAAAACTGCAGAGAAACAGCCGGAGGAGACCAAAAGACCGAACTAAAATCAACAAGAAAGTCACGAAAACCTATGAAAAGACATGGTTTATCCGATGGAAAGAGTGAATAATGAGTAAGGAACGCCTGGGAAAGTAGCTAGAACACGCTCATTTCGTGAAAAAAGAGTCATTAAGTCGCAAGAATGTGTAGTATCCATACATTTTCAGGAAATAAAATCTAAAGTTCTCTAGAAAAAAGATCAACCACCAGTGTCCCTAGTTATATCCAACAACTTACCAACCCACCTGCCACGTATAACAGTATAAGCATTTGTTGAACCATTAGATGTTGGTATCTTGCCCAATACAATCCTGTGACCAGTGGGAATGTGTCAATGATCAGGTGCTGGAGGAGATTTACTATGAACAACGAATAACTCCAGCATACCCCCAGGACCCTAGCTGACTACAAAATCTAAGTGAATAAATATTCCATTTGTTATCTCCTACTCGTAATTATGGATAGTTCAATATCCAGGACAAAGTCTGAAATCAGGAATAAAGAAAATTGATACAAAATTATCCCTGATTGAGTGACAGCTTCATATGGTAGTAACGTGAAGGAAGAAACCAGTATACGGCGAAGGAAATCCCCACACCACCCCCACACCACACCACACCACACCACCCCGTCCCTCCAATTTTGAGTATAGGACATGCAGGATTCACCCACCTTTTCTGTGCAGAGTAATAAATTTTTGGAAGAGCACAAGTTCTACTATTTTTATTTTTTGAAAATTGAAATGTCTTATCACCATATCAAGAAACAAGCCCCCGTTACATTTACGTCACAAAGAAATACCCCATTCCTGGGGTATACTTTGGCAATCACTTGATAGAACTACTACCTGGCTCACCTTTTCAATGATCACTTTAGAAAGAGGCAACATCTTTAGCCAAATAGACCCTTGAAATGAGATGGACATGAATATAAAGGGTTGTTCATATAAAAATAAGAATCTTAGGCAGTCATAGAAGAGACCATGAGTCTTAAAGGGGGTCCAAAAGAAAGATCTTTCACATCAATATTTTGCACAATTCCATCACAAATTAAGTGAAGATATAAATGGACGGAGATAAAACAATTTGCAGCAATTAATCATCAAGAAATCACAGAGGTAAAAACAATAAAGTGGAATGGGAACAATTATATATATGTGGACTTACTCACGTGCTCTTACATTGGAGACTTAACCAGAAAATAATGTTTAACAGAAAATGTTAACTAGCAAGCCGAAATAGCCAATGCTATATGGAACCTCGTTCTACGGAAGACAAATAAAAAGTATCCCCTCAAAAGACCAGGAACAGTTTGGAGAGTCGGAATAAATCCAATCCAATAGCATCGATATTATGGTCAAAGAGAGTGACCCAGTGGCACTGGAAGTGACATTTGCACTCAAAAGGTCATGTGTTTTAAATCGCTCAGTTGTCAGGTGCTGCTTACCTCCCTCTCAAGGTTTGCAGGTTATTGCGCTAGAGCGTTGGATTTAACTACCTTGGTGGATTTCATACGTTATCAAAAAAATAACATCTATGCAAGGTATGCATGTAGTTAATGGCTTATTCCGCTGTTGATATGCATTTAGGCAGAGAAGAATGAAAAGCAATGCAAGATTTCCATGAGAACCAAGTTACCTATTATTGGCTTCAATTTTGACAGGCGCCCCAGTGTACCTCACTCGATCCCCTGCCAACATATATTCATGTTATCCATCAGTCGAAGAAGAAATAAAGGTAGCAACTTAATAATCATATCCAAGATTACTAGTTTATTCAAGTTGAATTTTGAAATCTTATAATGTAACAAAAAAAATATGTATATAGTTGCACATGTTCCATGGCTAACCTACCATATGCAAGGGCATCAAACACCTTGCAACTCAACACACTAGTCCACCAGGAACCAACAATTGCGGCAAGATGATTGACTCATGAATAATAATACAAAAATGATACGTGTAACACCAAAGGTTTCAAACCTGGGCCTAAGGGGATTCATGCATCCCTACAACCACTACCTAAGGACCTTGGATAGCTCATGAGTAAGTTGATGCTAGCAGATAAAACAAATTATTGTTGTGAAGATAAACCATTTTTTAAGAACTTGAGTCATAAACATGCAGAATTTTGAGAAACTGAGATCCTTTATTGAGTGGATCAAGTTTTCTGGGGAATAATGGACATCACATGAAAGAAATTTCAATCTAATCACATGGCAAAGCAGCAGAAACAGAAGCACCCCAACTTAGTGGAAGGTCAAAATAAAAGCGAAATGTATGAAACCATGTCATAAATTAAATAGAAATCTACATGAGGGGATGTGGTTAGAATTAAAACGTGAAAGACAACAACAAGATAAAAGATGAAATTCAAGGATACAGCAATTAGATACATAAATATGCAGCCAAAATATCAAAATGCATATGCTTAAAGAATACAAGAATGTGGAGGCATCTCCTGAAGGATATAATACAAAAAAGATAGATTCTCCCAATTCACTGCCAGATCCTACTCATTTATGATTTTTTATAAAACAATAAAGCAGATTTATAAACTATCATCTCATATTGGTCGTCTTGAATATGTCATATATATGAAGTATGTTATCCGGTTGATATTAATAGAAAAGACGTTCTTTCCAACAATGAGTTTACTTAGCGCATGGCAGCATCGCTCAAACATACCTTTCTTTAGTGGCCGGTTCCCTTTATCAGATGACTCGACACTTTCTGCTTGAGAAGATGTTGATGAGCTTTCTGATTCTCCAGAAACACTCTACATAGGTTAAAATTCAGTTGACAAATAATTGCTCCAGTACGGGACAGTAGTAACCTGTTTGAAATATTGCAAAAAAGTTACCTTCTCAAAATCTTCAATGGGGATTAACTTTTTCAAGGCTTCAGCTGAGGCATTAAGATCAATAACTTCATCATCACTTCCATCCGCTTTAGTCTCACTACTGCTGGTATAGTCGTCTTCATTGCTGGCATCGTTTTCATCCTCCACATCGGACTCTGATGTACTCTCGGAGTCCTCATCTTCGCAAAGATCCTGGAAAATCAGGGATAGAAGTAATAACAAGTAATTTCTCAGACAATGACAAGGGAGTTTAAATTTTTTATAAATTGAGGAACAAAAAGTGAAATGCTCCTGCACTGGACTCACGAGGAGAGATAAATTCGAAGGGGCAGATACCATGGGTTTGAATACAGAGAAATATATTATGAAATCAGAATTTTTGATTGATCAGAACTATCATCTTCATAACAAACTAGATAAGGCATTACACGATTACCGAATTGAAATCTAAAACATACATATGGAGCTACAATGCTGCCATCAAGCACCATTAGCGGAACTTGTAATTCCCGAGCAAGCGCTCTCACTATTCTTTCTCGGTATAGCTCCGAACCTTCAAATGAAGTATTTGATTAAATCAAAGGATTAGTCACAAATTTTTTCCCAGTTTGTCAAGTGGAGGTTTTGAAATAGGGTCAGTACAAAACTGACCTGGTATGCTCTGAAGAAGAATTCTAGCACTTGAGGAAATCAAACGGCTCCCATAATAAGAAGCAAATTTTGTACGTTTCACATGGGAGGCCACACATTCCACCAGAAGATTTTTAGTGTTCTCACTGCAATAATAATGAGTCAGTTCCAACAAGTGGTAATGGTATGCAAGAGAAGAAAATAAAATGTAATGGAGCACATACTCGAGGTAATAGGGAAAAGTATCCCATGACAAAGTTATTTTCTCCCAAGGAACAATCCTTCGCAGAAACTCCTTCTTAAATCTCTCGTGCCGAGTTAGAAAAGGTGATTCTTTCTTTTTATTATCTAGAGTAAGCTTTTCATTTTTCAACCACTCTTCTTGATCCTGCTCCCCAAGTTGGGCGTGTGCATCAAATCTCCTTGAGCTTACAATTTTATTTCCCTTTTCATTTGTTTCTTTATTACAACTGTCCGCATCCTGGCTAGTGATCTTTTTATCCTCATCTGCACCCCTCCCATCACCATCAGAACTATAATATCGAAGCAGACAGTTTCTCCATCTAATGTCTGAGTGGCATTTCAATCTTGTAGAACTTCTCTCAGAAGCTTGGGCTAGTGTAAACGGAGATTTTGATAGATAACTCCCAATCAAACTACTGGATCTCAGGGCACTTTGAATCAAGCGCTGTGTACCAGAATAGTCATGGCAGTTAAATCTAGAATAATATTTGCTTTGTTGAACTAGGGAGTTCAATCGTTGGTTTTTAAACTTTATGCTCCTCGAATACATCTGAACTTCTTAAGTTCAAAATTATTTCTGCACAAAAAGCAAATCTCAATTAATTATTATACACATTGAATATGAACAGTAAAGTGCTCCAATCTTCTCACCAACAGAAAGAAAAGAAAAAAAATTAGTTCATGAATAAATCATTCATTGAATATACTTCTAAACTAGCAAATAGACTATATTTCATAAAATAATACCTTTAACCAAATTTGAATCAACGCCTAACATGTTCAAAACGAATTTGAAACCTAAATTACAACCAAGAGAACAAATTAAGCGTGGATATATCAGCGACTTTGTCCAAACTCTATAATATCAAGCACAAGAAACTGAAGTTTCCGCAATGTAAGAAACCAATGGGATGCCTTTCCAAAAAAAGAAACCAATGGGACCATAATCTAATGAAGCTGCGATTTTTATGAATAAACAACTCCTACCATGTATAATTAATATACATTCCTGCTCGAACACTACAACTATCATAACAAAAACAAGAGCATAACTTCAATATCCGCAAAAGCATCAATAAATCATACACACTGTAGTACTCCAACTACGTGTGTATGTCTTCTACAAAATCACACTCGTAAAGCAACAAAATCTATATATATATAAAGGAAAAAGGAGCAAACCTTTATCGCCTCCAACTTATAATTTACATGAAAAAAGCAAGCCAATAAACACCCGACTCCGTATACAACAGAAGCCCTGTAAAATGAATGATTGTGAAAAAAATAGGACGGTGCCCGCCAATGGTGGAAACTAATACAGAAGGTCCCGTGTAAGCGCCTTCGTTATTCTTTATATCCTTTATTCCTGAAAGACAATTTCGCGTGGGCAACACCGATAATTTTAGCGGTTGGAATATGCATTTTAATCGTCGAATTATATAATAAAAATATTATTATTTGATAATGTTATTTTTTTAAATAATATTACTGTGACTTTGTCCCAGAAAATATAAAACCCTATTTAAATGTTATAAATTTAAGAAATAAATATAAACCTAAGGCTAAACCTTAAAAATCGTAGATGTGTATCGATCGTCGGATGCAGATCCGACGGCCGAGGATGCATATTCGGCACGGTAGAGTGTCATTCGGCTACCCTACCATTCGACATTTGAAAATTTGTGTAACATTTTATACTCTCCAAATGCGTGGGACGGAGGATAGATTTATTTTTATATTAATTATCCAATTAATTAAACCCATGTGGGTTAGGGCGCTAGGCCACTGGTTGAGTGGGCTGAACTTAGAGTGTGTGAGACCACAAGGTCCCGTTGGCTGAACTTAGAGTGTGAGAGGTGCTGGTTCAAATTACATTGTGAACCAAGAGCGGATTTAGAAAATTGTTTTATTCCGGGTTGGGCTTAGAAATATTTTTTTCATCCCGGGTGGGCCTAGGAAATTGTTGACTGTATTCTGCCCTGATTGAAGGGAGCCACACACTATAGCTAGTCATTACCTCCGAGTATTCTCATGGCATCACCACTTTGTTACTCGTGCTAACCATATAGACGACGTTGCGACATGGGTGCGCATTCCTTGGTTACCACCGCAGTACTACCATGGGGACTTGCTCCGAGAAATCTCTAAGCCGATTGGAACCTATCTCAAGGTGGATAGTCATACATTAGCTGAGAAACACAGGGTGTTTGCTCGCATTACAGTCGGGCTCGATCTCTAACAATCCTTAACCATGTAGGTCACCATGGATGAAAGACCTTTCCGGTTCAGTACGACGCTCGGGCCCGCCGATGAATAGTTCCGCCCGTGCTGTGAATAACCAATTTGTATGGATCACGATTGTGGGCTTAGGCTCAATATCTGCCTGGTTTATGTGGGAATTGTCTTGCATGCACTGGTGGACCTATGTTGGGGCAGGCCCGGGATTTAGCCTGTGTCCTTTTTGGGCCAAGTACTAATATAGGTCTATCAAGTCCCCAAAAAAAATCAGGCCCTTGGTTGCATGACCTCACATGAATTAATGAGGCCTGACATGATATGGCTACTAGGAGCATCTAAAAAAATATCCAATTAATTATTGCATATATATCTCATAAATTAGGGGTTTGTGATTTGTTGTATTAGGTTAGGTTTTTAATTTTTATATACGATGCAATCAAACATGATAGCATGTTTGGTTTGTGTTTGAAAAATCCGGTCCAAAATAATATAGACATGAGTTGTGCAAGTTTTTTGTTTCTCTCTCTAAGTATTTCGCTCTTATTTCACTCTAAGCTACTATGGTTACTGCACAATCGTCTTATTGTTCTTTTCCTTTTGACCTCTCCGGTCATGACTTCTGCTAATGACTGCCCAACCCTGATGGAAGGTCTTGCTACCAAAAAGCTAAGGAATAGATCACCTGCTCCTATGCTGAACTGGGACTTTGACCTTGAGTCACTCTCGCCGAAGGGTGTGGGCGCCCCACCCTCTATATTTCATCCCTTGGGTTCTCAATCCTTCGAATCTTTCTTGACTAAGGAGAACATCTCTTTGCGTACTGAGATCAAAGTCAGCCCTGAAGACGTCGTCCATTCCCACAATGGTTTGGGTCCAAGTGTCTCGTTCAAGGAGAGTGTGTAGTCCCAAATGGATCAAAATATGACCAAATCCCTTATCATTCGCCCTTTGTGTTGCTACATGGGATATCAAGCACTGCTGAAAAGTCTGAACTATCATTGAAGCTTGTGGGAGAGCTGAACCTCGTTGACATTGACTGAGGCTTCTATTTGTTGCACTGCTCTAACGTTGTTGAATGTACTGTGCCCTGATTGAAGCGGGCCACACACTATAGCTAGTCATTACCTCCGAGTATTCCTATGGCATCACCACTTTGTTACTCGTGCTGACCATATAGACGATGTTGCAACATGGGTGCGCATTCCTGGGTTACCACCACAGTACTACCATGGGGACCTGCTCCGAGAAATCTCTAAGCCGATTGGAACCTATCTCAAGGCGGATAGTCATACATTCACTGAGAAGCACATGCTGTTTGCTCGCATTGCAGTCGGGCTCGATCTCTAACAATCCTTAACCATGTCGGTCACCATGGATGAAAGACCTTTCCGGTTCAGTACGAGGACCTATGCGAGACCTGCTTTTGGACACTCAAAGAAGAATTCCATTTTTCTAATGAAATAAGGCGACAGCGCACCCAAAAAATTGAACTCGCTGTTGGCTAGCAACACTGGTGGGTGATGATGGTGCTACAAGTTTTCCTTTGGGTGAAAAATCAAACTCAGGACCACAAAATTCAACTCAACCAACTGTGATCCCTCCTAATAGTGGTAAGTCGCCTGCATTCCAACGGGTCGATCATGTGACCAATTCTTCGTTACCGCACCATTCGGTCATTGTCTACCACAACACTTACAGACTCATGATTTTGAGGACATGTCTAGGCCTGGCCCATGGATGATAGGTGAGAAAATGGATAGGAAACCTTCACGAGAGTCTGCGAGATTCATGGGCCAAGTCCCCCCAAACCCAGCCACGTTTCTTAGTGTTGGAAGATATTAATGAGGAGGAAACAAGGGAGCCAACCGAGTTTGTGCCTAAGTAGGCCTCCAATGCATCAATATCTACCACCCAGAAAACAAAGGGCAAGAGGAAACTAATCATAGCAGGGGAAGGATGCATCTCGGGCAAAGAAATCCAGTTCACGCCACCTACCACCCCTACAGCCTGCTGACAAATCCATAAACTCTTCATTACAAGGCTTGGGAAGTACACGGGGAATGGGTGGACTGGTTGTTGAAACACCGGAGGGTTGATTTACCACTTATTGATGCTCTCTCCTCCTTGCAGGAACTCATAGAGGACTGTAAAGTCAATTTTTTAGGAATATATTCAAGCAAAAATTGTCACCTCTCGAGTAGACTTGCGAGTCTTCATATCTTTGCTGCTAAACAACCATCAAGATATCTGAACGACCTAGAGGTCTCAATTAGGTTAGAGCTTGAACAAATCCTGACTGAAGAGGAATTGCTAAGAAGCAGTGTACGAGAAGGCGTCGAGCAGAGTCGGGGCGGCCAGGAGCCCCTAGTCAGCCTACTAGGCGGCGCCGTTGACAAGGCTCACCTTGTTTCCGATGGTGATGTAACGGAAGTTGACGTTGGGGTAGTTCTTGAGCGGCGGTCGGCGACTTCACAGAAGTATCGAGCAGGATTTGTTGTTGCAGAAGGATTGTTACTCACTCACCTCCAATTTGTTGGTCACGTGCATCTTTTAATCAATGTTTGATCTGGGCCGTTGATTGAAAAATCGACGGTCCAGATCATTTGTCTTGCAAGATAAGCACTTGTCTAGTAGGCAAGTGTCTTGGAGGAGAAAATTTCTGTAGGATTGTGCCAAGCATGTGAACAGGGCTCTTAACATCCTAAACGGCCCGAACGTTTTTTGTGTGGACCGTGGCCCATTCAATTATTTAACAGCACGGATGGCCCGTTGATATGTGTATGATAAATGATGAATATAAATGCAAGCGGCCCGCTTATCGAGATGGCCCAATACTTGGCCCATTAATTTTATTGGGAAGGAAAATTTTCAAAGTAAGATCAACGGTAGATAATAATTGTAAGATTTTGGATTCTCGATACTTCCTTCTCCTGCCCGTTTTACTGGGAGGAGTTGCAGGAGAAAAAGTTCCACAAGTAGCAAAGGTTTCTCCCACAATCCACTGGTCGAACCCTAGATTGTACGCTCGTTGGCGTTATTGATCAAGTAAATCGTTCCAGGTACTACTTTCCCTCACTTCTTCTGCTCTCAAAATTGAGAAAAACGTCAGCTATTTGTTTGGAGCTAATGCAATTTCAATTGATTATTTGTTCTGAACTCATGCAGAGTACGAACGTTAGTTGAAATAATGGGGGAAAATGCATAGAATATTTAATGTTTCTGCTCTGTTGGGTTTTAGTTAACAAAAGTCGTGAGTGACGGAGGGGCGTTGAGAATTGAGATGCCTTTTTACATTTTTTTTTGAATTGGAGGATTTTAATCACATTATCTCATTGATGAAATTTTCTTTAGAGGTTATTGAAGAGGAAAATTTTGGTTCTTGTTTTAACAAAGTAATTGGTAGCCGGAACAAGAGTTTGGGGCCGGAATGTTCACATGAATTGGCTGCCTGCGTGAAAGAGTTCGCAGCTCTTTCTGTCTAATTTATTATTTATGAGCCTAGATCGAGTCAGTCAACTAGAAACAGCACATAATAAGGTGTTGATGGGATTGATTTCATTAGATACCTCATTACTCATGTCGAGTTATGTAATATATTAGGATTAAGAGGATTGGTGTTGTGGGGATTATGCTATTGCCGAACCCAACATTATTCGACATTGTAGTGCGAATAATTTTAGAACTTTCTTGATATACTTTCGGAGTTGTTAGGTGATTAGTTTCTGCTATGAATTGATCACTGCTGTTCTACTGCTTCAAAATTTCACTAACTTTGAACATTGGTTTGTGATTTTGGTTCAGTGGCGTTTAATGTGACTCATGGGCACCTCAACTGGAGAAGAGCAGTTTAATGCATTCATGGAGAAGGTGAAAAGGACGATTTATATTGACAACTTGGCACCCCATGTCAAAGATTCTGTAATAAAGGCTGCTTTCAACCAGTTTGGAAATGTGAAAAGTGTACAATTCATCGTCAATTATTTTGAACCAAAGGACTGCCCCAAAGCTGCTTTGGTTGAAATGGATAACCCTAAGCAGGCACAGGAAATTGTAACCCAGATGCGAACTTTTCCTTTAATGATCTCGGGAATGCCAAGGCCTGTCAGGGCATTTCATGCCAGGTTGGAGATGTTCGATGATCGTCCTATGGATCCAAGACGAACGATCCATTATTATTGGTTAGACCCCCAGGATCATGACTATAAAGTAGCCAAGGAAATCAAGGCCTGTGTGAGAAAACATGCTGTACAAGCATCTCTGCTCCTCCAGGTACTTGGTTATTCTTTATTGTTGTTGGCTCTGCTTGAAGTTCAAAGGTATGAAGGTTTGTTTCCATTTTGCAATGCAGAAACAAAGGGAAGAGGAGGCAGAGCTTGAAAGGGAACAGAGTGAAACCTTGGACGCACATTATAAGAAGTTGGAGTTGCTGGAGACCGTCTTTGAGGATGGAACACTTAAACGTTTAGAAAAGCGTTATAAAGTGAACCACTGAGAAACTTTATTTGAAGCTGAAATTTTTGGTAAATCCTGATGACCTTGGTTAATCCTAGACCCGTAGGCATATTGGATTATATGTTAGTAATAGTATCTCTAGAATATATCCTGGTAGAAAGTGGAGAGGCTAGAAGAGCATTACTCGGGTACAGTTTCCTTTTATCTTAAAGCGGCACTTCTTGTAATATACTCTAACCAGATTCTACGAACTTGAAGATATGACCAAAACTTGCATGTGACAAAGAGTCATGGCTAAATTCTGGCCACTCCACAGAGCTCTTGTTAGCACTCTCGCTCTATTTTATTTTACCCAACATATTTGTATATGTGTGTATTTATGGCATCAAAACTTGATTGATACATGGAAATGGGGTCTTGATCAAGAGGGCCTCCAATTTGTACGTGTTGCAGTGGGGAGCATTAGAGCACTTTTTTTTTTCCATCTGTTAAGACAGGCAGATCGAATATGAAAGCTTTGTTAGACTTGGTTTGGCCTGGGCCGGCCCGGCCCAGCAATCATCCATTGTGCTTGTGTTCCGGTTTTCAATTATAAGGAGGATATTGGGTGCTAGATTTTTGTTGCTACCAAGCCTTTGTAAATTGATACCTTCCTGAAGATGCGAGAATCATTAGGTGTTTGCCTGATTCTTAAACTAAACTAATCTAATTGAAGATATGTTGAAGTAATCAATATGGATGCTCAAAATGAAGCTGAAGAAGTCAGTTGAATCTGAAACTACTGTGTCTGAAGAACATCGTCAGGCGTGTTAGTGCGCGAGAAATTAGGAGAAGATTGATTTTAGACTATTTTCTTAATAGTACTGTGTTCAAAGGACAGTTAGTTATGCCCTGATTTGTAGCAACTTATTTTGTTCTTGCAAGGTTATAAAAGCAAAATTATGCTATGCTTCGATCATGAATAAGAGAGCTTTACATTGCACAAAAAAACTTGTGGGTTTCGGGTTTATCCGGACCCAACCTGGACCCAGAAAAGATACCCGACCGGTATTGAACTTTTGAGCAGGTTCGGGTTTTAGAACCCATACCCGATATCCAATTTTTTCGGATACGGGTGCTAATACCGGACCCGAACTCTTTTATTAAAAACAATTGGTTTTTAGGTTTCGGTCACACGAAACCCTAAAACCAAAAAACGAACATGTGGTTTTTTAAAAAAAATGCTTTTTTTATCGGGCCCGGATACCCGATCCCAAATTCATCATTTTTAAAAAAAAATACATTTTGGTAATATCCGAACCTAAGATCGTGTACCTATTACCTGTCGGGTTTTCAAGTACCTGACCCCAGATTCGTGTAGTTCTTTCCAAAACCCGAGATTTTGGGTCCGGGTATTGCAATACCCGGATCTAATACCGTTTGTGCCCTATCTACATAGCTTGTGTTCAATACATTGGTCTTTTTTTGGTAATTAAAGGATTTCATTTCACTATCGAATCAAAATACAAGCATGAAAGTTCGTGATGTTGAATATGTACATAACCCAAATGAAACTAGAACAGTATATACAATATCAAGGTCCAAATATGTTATCCGGAACTCGCATCCAGTCAGAAATTGTGTAGGCAGTTGAATGCATCTTGTGTGCCTTCATCCAATACCAGGTTTGCATTTTGATGATTTCTGGGATGTCTGTCATTCCTTCAGTGTCGAACCTCATGCAGTTTCTTTCCTTCCACACATACCAGACCACGGCTTGCCAAAATGTGTGGCCGATTCATTTCCAGATGCACCCCTTGAATTGTTGCGTGAATCCTAGAAGATGTTGTGAAATGGTATAGTTATGTGGTTAAGGTTCAGTGTTAGTCCACTCTGCTATTGCATTCCAAATTTCCTGTGTATGTGAGCATCTGCAGAATAGATGCTTCGCACATTCCTCCTCTTCTGCACACTAGACACACAAACCAGCTATTTGTTCAATGTGCACTCCTCATTTTCTCAAGCTAACAATGGTTTGAATTCAATTTTGCGGAAGTCTCCATGCGAAGGTTTGACTCTTATGGGTGAGTACTTCCCCCAGGCCTTTGATAGCTGACTCATGTCTTCCTCAGTGTTAAGATTGTCTCTTGAAGTGAAGCATATGCACTAGCAACTGTGTATCTCCCTTAGCGATCCCCATTCCACGTCCATTGATCTGTTCCATCTTCCAAATTTAGATGTTCATGTAATCTCTCTTTGAGAAATTGTAGTCATTGCTCCTCCCAGTCTCTCAATGGTCGGCGAAAATAGAAACTCCAGTTTTCGGTACCTTGTCGTGTTCGGTTCCCAACTCAACCGGGCATTGGAAGGTACCTCGCACGGATTCATTCAGGTTAACCGTAAGTTTAAATAGGTCACTAAGCGTGGTCGCAAGCGTACCTGTTCTTGTCCAGTCAATTTTCCAGAACAATGCTTGATCTCCAGATTTTATATCAATTTTGATTCTACTGTTGAACCAATTCTCCCTTACTCAACAGTTCCAAATGTCTGACTAGAGCTAAGAGGTATTATCAGGTAATGTTTTAACATGTAATTCAGACATTGCCTCTGTTTATAGAACGTATTTCATCGATATGATCTTTCGCCAGAGCGCCTCTGGTTCTGTTTTGAACCTCCAAGCCCATTTTGTGAGTAATGCTTCGCTCATCAGTCTCATATCCTTTAAGCCTAGATCTCCATCTTGTTTTTGCAAGCAGAGATTGTTCCAGCTAATCCAGTGTATGGGCTTGTCCTGCATTGCGTTTGCTTGCCAAATGAAGAGTCTTGTGAGCTGTTTAACAACTTGTGCAGGAGCACAAAACACAGACGTGAAATATATCGTTAGGTAAGTTAAAACAAACCTGATCAGCGTAATTTTCCATGCAAAGTTTAGCATTTTATTTTCTTAGTTGAAGAGTCTGTTTTCCACTTATTTGATTAACGGTTCCCTTGTTTTTGCTCTTCGAGGATTTGCACCAAGGGGCATTCCCAGGTAATTGCAAGGAAGTTTTCCAGTTAGGCAGCGTAGGTGATGCACATAAGGGAAACATTAATTCCATACAGACTGCTCGTGTGAAAGTTCACTGCCAAGCCTAACATCAATTCAAAGACTTGCAAGATTCCTCTTAGCATGAGAACGCTCCCTTCTATTGCCTCAGATATCAGCAAAGTATCGTTTGCATACTGGAGGTGTGAGACCTCTAACTCTCCTATCTGTGCACCTTTAAGAAGCCCTACCTGGCATGCTTCCTTGATCAGTAGATGTAAGCCCTCTGTTTCGAGGATATATAGGAAGGGAGACAAGGGATTTCCCTGTCTTAGCCCTCTGTGCAACTGGAATTTCTCTACGCTTGCAACATTAATCTGAATTGAAACCTTGGCCGTGGATACAAATTCCTTTATCCATTTGCACCACTTCTCGTTGAAACCCTTCTTTTGGATCATATGTAAGAGGAAGGACCAACTAACAGTATCAAAAGCCTTTCTGAAGTTTTCTTCCTTTTATATGTATGTATGAGTTCATTTGCCACAAGAATCCCATCCGGGATCTGTCTCCCACAAATAAAGCATGTCTGTTCTTTAGAGATCAATTTCCCAATCACAGATCTGAATCTGATAGCTAGTAATTTTGATAATACTTTGTAGCCACTGCTGACAAGTGAGATAGGTCGATAGTCTAGCATACAGTTCAGATTATTCACTTTTGGAATCAGTGTTATCCAAATTGAGTTCAAACCACATGCTAATCTACCTGTTCTGTGGATGTCTTTTATGAAGTTAATAAAATTAGCTTTCACCACCTCCCAATTTTGTTGTATAAACAGGAAGTTGTAACCATCTGAACCTGGTGCTTTCTTCGGGCCACAACTCCATACTGTATTTTTTATCTCCTCTTTTGCAAATTCTTTTGTCAACATTTCATTATCCTCATCTGCGACCAATTTTTCAGCATGAATGTTCAATGTAGGGTGCGGTTCTCCTTTTCCCGGAGTATACTGTCTCTTGAAGAATTATGTTATTCCTCTTTTAACTTCCCCTACCTCCTTTGTCCATAGTCCATCAATTTCCAAACCATAGATGGAATTCCTTCTTCTATTCTTTTGTAGTCTCGCGTGAAAGTATGCATGGTTACCATCACCTTCACGTATCCATGTTGATCTTGATTTCTGATATGTTAGACTTTCATTATCCTTGATTGCTCTTTGCAGATTCATACATACCTCCTTTCTGTTGCTTAAATCATCAGGCTGCTGAATTCCAAGCTCCATCCTCAAATCACATGACTGCAGATCAAACTGAAGTCTCTCTATTCGCTTTCTAATGTTGCCAAAATAATGTTTATTCCAGTTGCTTAACCGCAACCTCATTTCCTTCAGTTTCTTGTGGAGAACATATCCACTGGCTCACTTAATTTGTAGACTACTCCATTCTGTCCGAACTAGCTCCTTAAATCTCGAATCCTCATTCCAATAGTCCAAAGTACGCATAGCCTTTGGTCCCTAGTTCAGCTCCTCAGGTTTAATCAAGATATGGCAGTGATCTGACAAGCTTTGTGGGAGAGCAAACTGGTAAAATTTTGTCCAAGAGTTCAGCCAGTCTTGAGAAAACGAGAAACGATCTATTCGACTGCAACTTGTTCCCCTTCCTACATAACATGCGAACCTGCGTTGCTGGAGCGGGAAGTCAATCAATTTAGAGTCTAGAATGAAGTTGTGAAAGTCATAAACTTCACGAGCCACCACTGCTGCCATTCCTCTTCTTTTGTCCGATGAACGGACTGCATTGAAATCTCTAGCCACGCACCACCAGCCATTTGATTTCATCATCACCTCTTCTAGTATTTAATGCCTGGTGCATAAATATTTATAAAATTCACCTCCAAATTTTTTTGGTCCCAAGTACCATAGAGTTTGAGAAATCCTTCTCCCATGCATGTATCCATCAGTTGAAAACCTTCTTTTGCCCATATACACAGTATGCCTCCTGCCCTTCCATTTGAGTCTTTGTATATCCAATCATAGTCTTCATTTCCACATGATCGCTTTCCAATATGTCTTGATAAATTTACCAATTTTGTTTTCTGAAGTAACAAGAAATTCAATTGATTCCTCACCAAATTTCTCACATCTGATTTTTTTGCTGGAGTGCCTTACCTGCGGATGTTGCATTGTAATTCTGGATGAATTTGGTCGCCTGGGATATTTTTGTTCAGATCAAGAATTTTCGGTAAGTCTATGTCCACTGGACACTGCTCTTTATGTGAGAAATTATTGTTAAAATAAAGTGTCTTAAATCTTTAAAGAGTTGAGCTTCAGCATTAATCGAGTGTAGGGAGGTATAGGGGAGGCAGCCTAGACTCCTAGTAATTAAGCCCTGCATTCCTTCTGGCTTCGGTGCAGCGATCAGCTGCGACGACCTACACAAATCACGTAAATCACAACCATTCAAATCCTCCGATCCATACTTTACAGACCACGTGGATAAATCTGGACGAACACCACAGTACCATACGGATCACACCCCACGACGTGGCGCGTATGAGCTTTTTCGGCACCTGTCTTCCATTCTTCAGAGCTATAAAGTCTCTACTGGTTCTGCCGATCACACGCTTTCGGTTATTTCAACCAACTCTCGGGAGATATTCACAAATCACAAGGGTCACGAGAAAATATTTGTTGGTTTTCGATCGAGAATATGCTTCCGGGATCAGAGGCGGCGCAATCGCCGAGCTTCAACAGCTATTCCAACGACGATAGATTCGCCGAGATCGCCGCCCGAGTGGTGGAGGAGAATTCGGTCGGAGAAGAGGAAGAGTTCGAGTTCGCTTCTGGATTGCCGGATCTGATTTCGGCGGATGAGATCTTCCTCAACGGACAGATCCGACCTGTTTACACTTTTTTCAACAGGAATTTGTTCGTCGACTCCGTGCGATTTAGCGGCGACACCGACGGATCGAAGAATTCCGGTCGTGACAACGCTATAGGAGTCCGGTCTTCCCTGAGGAAGCTGTTTATTGACGAGAGGGAAACGGCGATGACTGCGGCTGCGAGTATGACATCGTCCTGCTCTTCGTCGGAGGCGGACGAGTTGGACGGAGTTCCTGCAGACATATACTGCGTGTGGAGGCCGAAGGACGCGACGGATGGAATGGAAATCAAGAGCAGATCCACGAGCTTCAGCTCAAAGAGATGGAGGCTGAGACTAAAAGATTTACTGCGGAGGAGCAAAAGCGATCGGAGCAGTGGTGGTTGGCCTTCGTAGGTCTCAGCAACAGCGCAAGAATGCAAGAGATAATGTCTCCGTCGCCGCTGTCCTATGGTGACGCCGGTGGCAGAAAAGGGAAATAAAAGTAAAGTGGTACCAAACTCAATTTTTCCTTTTTTAATTATATTAAATTTATTGGCGCCCTCCTTATCCAAATTTCAAACAAAAAATATTTTTTTTAATTTTTCATCGTTATTTTGCTTCCTGGGAAACCAAATTTTGTTTTAATCTCAAAAATAATTACAACCTATCCATTTTTGGATATCATGTATCCATCAGGCAACCTTTCGGTTCTTGCAACCGTAGTTTTATCCCATACATGAACCATCCTCCTTTTTGGTCTTGGTTTGATCCAATCCCAAGTGTTAAGTTAGAATTTTTTCTAAGGATCATTTCCGGTGTGATGTTTTTTTTTTCCTTCAAGATGAACTTCATTTCGAGCTCTACATAACGTCCAAATTGTACAATTCATTCATTTAGCTGATCAAACATTGATGAGTTACACCATTTCCGTCAGAACTCACAAAAGCCTCTCTCGAGTAGTAACCACCTATTTCACATTCACACTTGTTTCCTTTTCTTAGTATGGCCTAATAGAGATTGCTGGTCCTCTGTATTCTCAAGACTTGCATGTATTCATCTCTCTCTGATCATACAAGAGCAGGACTTAAACCTGACAACCGCTGCAATCCAGCCGCATAATCCCGGGCCCAAAGATCGTAGTGAACGATCTCCTCCAGCGAAGGAGAGGTCACCAGTTCTTCACGGTGCTTTGCACAAGTTAGCTCCACAACTTTGAATATGTCGAGATAACTTATTCTGCAGAAACCAAATGATCAGATGTACTACTCTTATTCTGCAGAACTGGTGACTCGGTAGGAGGATGGATTATGGTGCAAAGCAAAAGAATAGAAAAATTTGCCAGTTGAGCTAAAAAAATCATAATACTTACTGCTCGTCGATAAACATTTCCACTGCTTTCTCATTAGCTGCACTGAGAACACCGGTCATAGTCCCGCCTGCTCGTCCAGCCGCATAAGCCAGATCCATTGAAGGATACTTCACATTGTCAGGAGCCTTGAATGTTAGCGAGCTAAGCCTGAAAATTCCAAATTGAGTCATATTCCCTGCGTCTACACACTACGCAGTGATGAAAACAATGAGTTATGTGCCGAGTTCCATACTTGCAAAGATCAAGACGGGGCCAAGATACTTCTGAACAGTAGATTCTATCAGGCCATGATAAGGTGTAAAGGATAGGGAGACGCATATCAGGCCATCCCAATTGTGCTAGTACAGAAGAATCCTGTGTTTCAATCATGGAATGTATGATAGATTGAGGATGGATGACAATCTCAATGTCATCGTATTCCGCTCCGAACAGATAATGAGCTTCTATAACTTCTAAACCCTGTCAATAATGTAAACAAACTATTACGTAAAACAGCATAAAGGGCAGCATTCTAAAAGTGTAGCAATATACAATGCAAGTCCACATATTCAAGATATCACAAGAGGAATCACCTTGTTAAATAGTGTGGCAGAGTCGACTGTAATCTTTTTCCCCATGTTCCAGTTAGGATGCTTCAAAGCATCAGCTACTTTTACTTCCTTCAGTTTCTCAACAGGGAGATCCCTGTGATGACGAGGTGAACAATTATACACAAACGATGCGACATGATGCTAACAGGGAAATATCTTGAACTTTGACAATCAAAAATATTGCAAGATGTATCAAAATATGGGTTCAGGATTACTGGAAATGGAAACATGATGTCAGGAACTCTGTAGTGTAAGTATATTCTTGTGGGAATTATTTACCTGAAAGCGCCCCCTGACGCGGTCAATATTATGCGCCTCAGAGCACCTTCTGGCAGGCCTTGAATACACTGAAACATCAACGCAAATTTTGTTAAAAGAGACAATGGATGAGACATGACTGTACAAAAGTAAATACTCATCATTCAGCTTACCTGAAATATGGCTGAATGCTCCGAGTCAGCAGGGAGAATCTTGACATTGTGCTTGCGAGCAAGAGGGAGGACGAAAGGGCCTCCAGCTATGAGTGTCTCTTTATTAGCCAAAGCAATGTCCTTTCCGGCTTCTATAGCAGCCACAGTAGGCTAAACAATTGAAGATAAAAAGCTTTAGATGAAAGCTTCTTAGTTTAAACACTAACCTAGCCGTGCATAAAAGGAACACTAATATAGTCGTGCATAAAAGGAACACCTTCAAACCGGCGCAGCCCACTATTCCGGTGACCACCGTGGAAGCATCTGGATGTCGGGCTACCTGAGGCAAAGCATCATGAACAACCACAACGGCAAAATGATGGAGCCTATCGACTCCAACAAAAGCTAATGAACATACGAAAACTAACCTCGATCATACCCTCCTCTCCAGGAATGATCTCAGGCATGTCATCAAAACCAGTCAGAGCCTCTTTGAGCTCATCAACTAATGCCTCATTACGCACTGAAACCAACTGAGGTTTAAATGTCTTCACCTGTATGAACAAGTGCTTCCATTGATACAACAGCAGGGCTAGCAAACTAAGATTTACTTTTGATTAAGCAAAATTATGATTGATAGAGTGCACAGAAGATTCCTACATAACTCAAGAATCTTGAAGATTGATTTACCTGATCAGCAAGAAGGGTCACATTTGAACCAGCTGCAAGGGCAACAACCTTAAACTTACTTGGATTCTCTGCAACTATGTCTAACGTCTGAAAAGTACAAACTCACTCTGAACCTTTTTTTTTCTTTCAAATAACAGAACTTAAAAGCCAAAAGGGAAGGAACAAATATCTTCAATTTTAATATTTGTTTTCGGAATAATTCTAATGTCCATAGATCACCGTGATCAGAGGTTTGATCTTGCACAAGTTAGCACATCAAATTATACCTACCTGAGTTCCAATGGACCCAGTGGATCCAATGATTGAAATTGGCTTCTGACCATCCCAGCTTTTATGACTGGGATCAATAATAGCACGTCCAGGCCATGCTGGAGGAGGAGACTCAACAGAGCAGCATACTCTTTTGGCAGCAGCGCATCCATTTTGCTTCCTCTTTAAAAAAAATCACACCTGCATAGTAAATTTCAACAGATTAGCAGATTCTATATTAATACAAAACATTGAACATATATAAGGTCTACATATATAAGGTCTCGCTGCTGGTGGGCGCCCAGACAGTACAGTCCAGTGACTAATAGAGTCGGAAAAACTTGAACACACCAAAATGTTCAGAACCCAGATTTCATACCTTGAGACTTGCGAATATTAAGTTTATAATTGGTTATTGATGAATCCAAGAAAGAAATGGCCTTGATTTCTGTTGGAGAAAGCAAATTCAGAGCCATGACTTCATTCCCACACCCAGACTTGTGCAGAAAAGTTATATTGGATGAAATCTATTCCTTTTCCTTCTTTATTTCCTGCTTATTTCAAGGAGGAGAGGAACCGGAGGATAAGTAAAGAAAGAAATCAGCCCAGTGCTTGTGGAAAGCTAGTAGAATGTGAAGATTACGGGAGTAAATGGAAGATAGACTGAAGTTGAATAGAAAAATAGGTGGCACCACTCTTTGGTGTCTGCCTCCACCACTTATATAACAAATATATCAAACTTTGTTAACGTTGAATTAAATCGAAAATCTTTGGAAAAAAAAATAGAAAATCGAAATGAAAATGACATCAACGAATGATCCATTAATGTACAATGTACTGTAGAATATTTTTTTATTGGATTTAGTATTTTAGACTTTTTAAGTTAGAGTTTTTGGGTAGAATCAACAAGGTTTTGCTAAGAACACATATTTTTTGAATAATGTTATGTGTACTTTATTATTTGACGGACGTGTTAAGCACACATATTTGATAATAATTACAACCAAATATAAAAAAAATTAAAAATAAAAAAATAAAAAAGTGATGATGATTTTTGACACAAAATATAGTTTAGTAATGCGGTCAAATTAGAGACAATAATTAACATTTTACTACTTCTTTATGTAAGTAACGACGATTTTATTTGTATGTAAAAATGATATATGGGTTGCTTCCTTTATAGTGTGGCATTTAGAATAACAGCATGTTAAACTATTATTCAAATTGAAGCTGAAGTATAAAAATTCATAATCATATTATTTATTTCAAAATCACAACTAAATTTTTTATCATATGTTTTTATTTGTTTTCTTTTGATGGTAATTGGTAGGAACATCAAAATATAACACTACTCGTATTTTTCCAAGTCTTAATTTTTTACTATTTTATAATGGCAATCAAAAGATCATTTTTTGTCGAGCTCAGTCAAATTTATTTAAAATCAACACTCTTTCTCGTGGCATGCATGGGGTATTATTTATTTGTTTTAGAACTACACTACACACGTCTATCCCTCATTATATAGAAATGTTTCTGTAAAATATGTTTCTTAAACCGGTGTGGGACAAACAGTTGGGTTTTGGACAATTTTGCTTCGTTCTTCGCCCAATATCCTGTAGTGCAGGGTTATTTGAGTTGAATATTTGGCTCTTCACATTGAGTTGAATGTTTGACTATTGAATTGAATGTTTAACTCTTGAATTGAATGTTTGACTATTGAGTTAGACTTGATATTAATTTTAAATTTATTGTATTTGGGCTGGGCTGAGTTGATAAATAAAATAAATAAAATTAAATAAAATGCCCATTTTTGGTCCATTGAGCCGCCTTATCGATCTTGGCGGATGCCTTATCTGACGGGGCAGACACCTTATCGGACGGGACGGAAGCCTTATCGAATGGGGCGGATGGCTCATCGGACGGGGCGGTTGCCCCACTGCCGAGACCGCCCCACCACTCCGATTTGCCAAAAATCGGGGCAGCAGGGGTAAATTGGCCGACTAGTTAGCAACCACGGCGCCGCGACGGCCGACTTCTAGAACACTGCTATCAAGATAGAGGACACATGAGTTACTTATCATCAGTGTGCGGGAAGATAGCTCCGAGAAGAGTCCAACTTTTCAACTGGAAACTACTTGCTCGAAGGATTCCTACCATGGACAATCTGATCAAAAGAGGGGTTCATATTGATAAACACTAAATATCTTGCATAGGATGTGGAGCAAAAGAAGAAAATGCATGACACCTATTCTTTACATGTGCTCAAACTCATGAAGTATGGGCCGATCTCAACAATTGGATGGGGATGCAATACAACCAAGTGGCTGATGTTAAGCAGCATTTTGCAAACAGGCTAAAGAATACTGCACCAATCCAAAAGTAGGAATTGGGACATGCCGCCTGGCAAATGACGACATTGACTATTTGGAAAGGAAGAAACAATATTTGTCTTTATATCATCCTCGAGCGAGCGAAATCATACGGTATGAAGGACTCGATAAAGCTACTATTAAGGCAATGGATGCAAGCCAGAAGCCTTTTACACACAGAGCTCTCAATCCAATGCTGACTTGATACTACAGTTGATACACGTGCTATGGATTAAATAGGAAATCTATGCAAGAACATGTAACTCTTTTTAGTAAACCTAACAACAATAAGATTATATAGCGACTAAAGGCAAGTCCTTCAGGCTGGAATTTTGTAACTGTAACATGTAGTTTTGTTGAATAGACATATTTTTCGTACGAAAAAAAGCAAGATATGTCCTCCCCATTGTCACTAAGGGACACTAAATCCTGAATGCAACCTCTCGCAAAAATGCTAGGGGCGAACCGCAAACTCCCAGACACTCCCCTAAATCTGCTGGGTTATGATATATAGCACTCCTGGAGTGCACTCTTATCACACTCCTACCATGTGGCAGGAATTCATTAGTGTGGTAGGTGAGTGTTATTTTTAAAACTTTGTCGGGTCCGCTGACATAACTAATGAATTGTTGCCACGTATCAATAGTGTGATAAGAGTGTAGGATGAGGAGTATCATTTATCAAAATCCAAATCTGCTTCTACCAACTCCAAACTTTGGGACACATACTCTAGAAAATTCTGGCTGTCATTTGAAGTGTTATATGGCACGACTTTGGTCCACACGACTTTGGCATGTGAATTCAATTTCAACAATTTTTCATTTGTCAAAAATGAATATGTAATACCAGGTCAAGTACAAAATCCTTAATTTAAAGTTTCGTAGAACACAAAATATGATGTCGATTTCGAAATATCTTGTCATGAGGATTCTAAATTTAAAAAGCAAAATATCTTGTCCCGGGTCATCGTTCCTTATGGTGATTCGGTAACTCTGCCATGTTCACAGGTTTGGGGTCTGCAGACGATGGAACACATTAAGTTATTTATCTGGCGTGCGCTTCATGGCACGTTATGGACAAACCAGGAGCGCTATAAGCGAGGCATTTCACAATTGCCTGATTGCAGTCGGTGCCCAGCTCATGAAACCATCCTACACATATTACGGGATTGCACCAGAAGCAGGCAACTTTGGTTATCACTAACATTCCCTATCCCCTGTTTCTTTTTTGCTTCTATGAACTGCAGGGATTGGATACTGGACAACATTTCCTCAGCTAAGCATTCTCAGGATTGGTGTGCACTCTTTGCATCAACTTGTTGGAAGCTATGGACCACCCGGAATGAGGAACTTTTTCAAGCTAAAACGATTTCTAACCATAGTTTAAGTTCATCTGTGCAGGCTTATTTTCATGAAGCTCGGCGCGCATTGCAGTTGGATAGACGGATGCGGAGTGCATTTCACTTAACTCCTCGGGTTGCCATCAACAGTACCACTTCTGTCCGCTCCCAGATTGTGGCACCTCCTCTCACAGTAGGGGGACCATTTCTCTTTGGGTGGATGCTGCAGTTGTTCGCAGCACCGGGGATGCTGCTTGTGGAGGATGTTTCTGCAGCTCTTCCGGTGAATGGCTTTCCGATTTCAATGTCAGGATTGGTTCGTGCTCAGTAGTTATAGCTGAACTTTGGGCATTATTTTACGGACTGATCATGGTAGCCCCTTATAAACGGGGTAATCTGCTAATCCAATCGAACAGTGCCATGGCTGTTGGCTTACTGGCAGGACAACAAGTCAACCTGATGGCAGCGAGACTTGTACAACTTCTGCAGCGAAAATTGGCTACATTTGATGCATACAAGATTAAGCATGTGTCTCAGAATGAAAATGGATGGGCTGATCATCTTGCCAAGGCTGGTCTCTCCAATGTTGCACGGCATCTTCTTGTCTTCTTTCAGGAACCCTCGTGGGCGGAAGCGTTTGTCGGTCCAGCTGATCTCTCAATTGATCCTTCCAGTGTAGCCATCTGAGACACACAATCGGAAATACAAGCACTCCCACCTCATGATATTATAGCCCTGTCTGTTATGTCGGTGGCCCGATCGGGTGATACTAGGTTTCAGTTTGATCCTCCGTGATCATCTTTATAGCATTTTCCGTGTATTGGCAACAGGCCTCCCCTTGTATTAAAAAATAATAATAATAATCACCGGAGCCAAATAACTTAATAATAGCCTGAATCTTCTTGTTTCACACGAATTGATAACGAGCGCAACCCTTCGTGAATATAGTTACTACCAAACCTTGTCCTTACCTGTATCAGTATGACTTCGTCGGAGCAGGAGTCAGGAGAATTGGAGAATGCCCCGAGAAAATCCCAAAGGCAAAATCTTTTTTTTATCCAAAGGCAAAATCTAAAATCCCAGGCGAGCCGCGATGAATAAGAAAATGAAAAACGCTCGATGTACATACTATTTTTATACATAACAGCTTACATAGTTTCGTTTTACACAAGTATCAAAAGTGAAATGACAGCTACTAATAAAATATAAAAGACAAAACGACAGTATGTATGTTTTATGCACAAATTTATTATGTATTCGTAGCAATTTTTAAAGAAATAAGAATCTAAGAAAACTAAAATTTAAAAGACTAAATCTAAAACTAAAAGAAAAAGACTTCTTTTGGCCTTGGCCTCGGCTGGGCGAAATGATCGAAATTGGGCTCTGGGCAAAAAAATAATTTTCGCTAGCGGACCAAAAATTGGCCCTGAACGGGAGCCCGGACCCACCGACTAATGGATCCATCCTTGGCATAAGTGTGTTTCAGACCAAGAGTCATAAATATATGACTTGACCAACAACCCACAAATGTTAGACATGAATTGGGTTAAGAGGCTAGACTCCTAAACCAGATTGCATCATTCTGCTTATGGGTATCTTAGATTGGGATGGACTAGCTGGGCATTAGCCTAAAATGACAAAAATCTATACCTTTTAGGTACATGACCCAGAACATTGTTGTATACCTGCAAAATGAAGTTAACAGACAGAAACAGAACATATCTTCACATATAAAATTCTCAAATATTAGACTAACTCATGCAAAGGCATTCAATGCAAATTTGAAACTTTAGATTTGACAATATTTTAGTTCCCATATCACATGATTCAAGTTTGTGTCAATTTTGTCAAGTAGAACCAATTGTTCAGCAACTATTTCCCAAATGAAATGAAGTTTAAAGTTTATACGTTTAGTTCTTTCGTGAAAAGGTGGATTCTTACTCAAATGTATAGTAGATTGACGATCACAATAAATTGTTCCAACTTCATTCAATATACCACATTCAGCCGACAAGCCGTACTTTTTCATATAGCCAAATGCATTCCTTAAAACAATCAGTCAGAATTATATAGTTGACAAAGCAACAACATGTTGTAACTATGATTTTCAACTAATGCAATTACGTCCTAACAAGAACTGATAACACATACTAGACTTTCTTGAATCAAAATTTCCAGCAAAATCAAAATTAACAAAACCACATAAGTTCATATTTTCACAGTTTCTCTTAAAAAACAAACCTAAATCAGACGTGTCTTTCAAATATCTGAACACCCAAAATTATTGTTGTCGCATATATGTGTTTAGTAAGTATATTAAATAAGAGGGTACAACTAGCATTGTACTCATATCTGCACGCATCAGAAGAACATATCAGATATCGCGTTCGGGTTTCTAATTTTCATCTACGTGTGCCCAAATTATCCGCGGGTATCGGATTACCCGAACCCAACCCGGACCCGGTACCCGATGGGTATCAGGTTCAGGTATCAAAATCTGATACCCAAAAAAAATGGGCCCGAGTTCAGGTTACCCGAACCCGAACCCCGTATTTAAAAAAATTAAAGGTTTCGGGTTTCGAATACCCGAAACCAGGAACTGACCCACCTTTTTAGGCAAACATGAATATTTTTTCGGGTTTCGAGTATCCAAAACCCGAGAAAAAGGGAAAAAATAAAAAAATAAAAATAAAATAATTAAAATGGGTATTACCCGTATCCGGTTCCCACCGAGTTCCGGTACCCGAACCCGGATACGGGTAGTAATTTTTGAGGAGGGATATAAGGCACTCCCAAGTGTGTGCACAACTCCACACCCCCACTCACATCATGTAAGAGCACACACACATGTTGGTGTGTGTGGGATCCCTTTATTTAGAAAGTGAGGGGGTACGGGGGTATCGTGGGCCTTGGAGATGTCTTATATCATTTTTGGTAATTTTTATTACCCAAAAAAAACAAGACCAGGTCCGCGTATGGCTACCTGGACCCGATACCCGGTTGGGCAACCCTATCATCATCCATTGATAGACCACATCTAACAATTAAAGTAGGACAAATCTATTGCAATATTTGTCAACATTCAATTGTTTTAAACACAATTTTTGCATCATTCGGTAATGTGCCAACATTCAATTGAGTGTTGGAAAATCTAATGCAATATTTGATCTTATTGGATGTTGACACCTCATAAGTGGTGAAAAAGTGATGTCAAAAATTTATGCTCTACAACACTTATCTAAAAATTCACAAACATTTATTACCATCTATTATTTTTTAATTTTTTTCCGGTAATGGGCTGAAATTCTACCATTTCAGGAAGGAAAATACTATATGCATCTTATTATTTGACACATTTACTTATATGACACCAATCACGGCCACACATAAAAAATAATTAAAAATAAATACTAAAAAGTGTGGTTGATATTTTTAACACATCATATGATTTACGAATAAAGTCAAATTAGAAAATACAAATAACATTTTTATTTCATGAACAAGATTTAGACTCTAAAAAGTAAACACTAGGTCAACTCATATTCTTAATAGTCAAAATTAAAATCGTATATTAATTTAAGAATTGTAACAGGATGAACACTATGAATTTGAGTGGACGTTAGATAAATAATGAGCTACCACCCGAATGAATTTTTGTGACAACTATCTTGTCGAAGATTATATGATCTTCTTCTATCATTTTTTTGGTAGTTAAAAGATATTTATTCCATAATTGTAAAAGTATATATACAATGCTTTTTTTATAGGGATATATATAACAGGAATTTTTAAGTCCCAGACGTGCGTGCCGGACACGCCGTTTTCGGCATCCTCTCCACCAATATCAACCTTTTGCTATCCCTTCAATTCCAATGCACTTTGTGAATCCTTCACACCCTTCTCAATTTATTCTACGGAGCAATAGAGCTTGATTTGACACCAAAACTGGCCAAGGAAATATACGGTGGAGACGGCGGCTCTCACCACGCATGGTGTCCGAACGAACTGTCGATGCTTAAAGAAGGCAACATCGGGGCGGGGAAGCTTGCGTTGGAGAAGCTTTTGGTGGAGTTTATGGTGGAGAGGATGCCGGAAACGGCATGTCCATTACGTAAGTCCGGCATGCATGTCCGGCACCTGAAAATTCCTGATATATATAATGTTATTCTAATCTAACTATCAGTAATAATGAAAAACTAGCATCAACTATAAGCTTGAACTCATCGGAAGAAAATAAAGAACATGAATTTATGGGATTCGGCAAAGCATACATCCGTGGGAGAAAGCACGTTCTTCCATATTATTTTTCACACTTTACAATGTACAGAGATCCTCTCTTTATATAGCGGTTACAAGGGGTCATCAAATATATGGCTACTCTCGAGATTATAAAAAATCTAATCCCAGGAGATAATGGGGGAAGATTTTGTCAATCTTACCGTAATGACAAATCTAAGTAGCGGGTTTGGGGTGTGTGCAGTGAGGTAACTCACTGTACACTATGCAGTGCCCATGTGGCACTGTGGGAATGGTGTGGCAGGTAGGTCGGTGTTTAACACTTTTGCGCTGGTCCGCTGACCGACCAATCTCACAGTGCCACGACGGTACTGCATAGTATACAGTGAGTAGGTCACTGTATACTCCCTAATTCCCTAAGTAGCACTCCCCCTCAAGTTGAGTAATGAGATGTCCAATACCCAACTTGTTGATAACGTCATGAAAGGCCCGTCCAGTAACCGCCTTGGTGAGGATGTCAGCAAGTTGATCTTCAGACCTCACAAATGGGAGAAAAATGGCACCAGCTTCCAACTTCTCCTTTATGAAGTGTCGATCTATCTCTACATGTTTAATTCGATCATGCTGCACTAGGTTTTCTGCAATGTGAACTGCAGCTCTGTTATCATACCTCAAGGGACACGGTGGGTCTGGTGGAAACCCAAGCTCCCTCATCAACTTCTATAGCCAAAGGACCTCAGTCACGCCCCTAGCGATCCCCCTGAATTTCGCCTCTGCACTAGATAGGGTTACCACCTTCTATTTCTTTCTCCTCCATGTCATAAGATTACCTCCCACAAATGTAAAGTAACCTGCCTTGAATTTACGATCCACTGGATTACTAGCCCAGTTTGCATCTATATACGCCTCCAGCTTCAAGTGACCATTGTCATGGAAGAGTACTCCAGTATCAGGGGTACCCTTCAGGTATCTCACAATCCTTAGCACGCATAAACTGACTCACCACACTTACTGCATAGGCAATATTTGGTCATGTATGAGACAAGTAAATCAACTTCCCCACAAGGTGTTGGTATCTCTCTTTGTCCGTGCTTTCTCCATCCTCCACAATGCGAAGACCATGGTTAGAAGCCATGGGCGTGTCAGCCGGCTTACAATCCAGTAACCCAGTCTCAACTAATAGGTCCAAAACATACTTCCTCTGGGAGATATGTATTCCCACTTTAGATCTCATCACCTCTATGCCAAGAAAGTAATTCAACTTTCCCAAATCCTTCATCTCGAACTCCCTGAACAGATTCGTTCTCAGCTCCTTCATCTCGATTTCATTATTGTCAGTGATCACCATGTCATCAACATATATAATCAAACAAGTAATCTTCCCATTCTGCTTCTTCATGAACAAGGTTAGATCCAGGCTGCGAACACATCTCCCATGTATGATTCTGTTCCAGAGTACTCATCTCGTCCTCCATAGCCCGTCTTCATTCAGGAATCACCCATGCCTCTTTCACATTCCTCGGAACTTCTTCCTAATATACAACCATCGTAAAGGCTCTCGCCCCTTCGGACTCTCTCCCCCTGAACAAATTTACCATAGGATACCTCTTCTATCAGGAATGTAATCCGGAGAAAAGCATCGAGCTGGAAATCCTCAAGTACTCCTAGCAGGTAGGACACAAGTAGGAGGCATGGAAGGAGTCTCCAACGAAGTACCCTGCACATCACTATCAAAAGAGATAGGGACAACAGACATGTCAGTGGTCTCAGTAGGGCTTACCGTGATATCTGACGAAGGAGGATCAGCGGGCGTGGGTGGATTAGTGGGCATGGGCGTGGACTGGCTGCTCGATGAAGAAGGCCCATCCATAGGTGTAGCAGCGATCCATTCTAGTGCGTCACTCTGTCGCTCACCCTGCTACTAGAAGGGATAGTATGATAATAAAACTCAGACTCGACAAAGTCGCAGTGTAACGTAGTAAACACCTGCTTTGACATATTATATATAAAAAAAAACATAAGATAGGTACAGAACAGTGTCAATATCATGTTTTGAGTAAGTATGAAACAGTATAGTCCGACTGAAATTAGTAGACAAATGTAACTATGAGTATTGTCATGGAGATGATTAGTGAATATTAGAGTGTTTACAAGGTGGTTTTGTTATTCTAATTGGGGATGACACATTCTACTTTTTCGTGTCGTGCAGCCGAACCTGGTTCAATTTCTATACGTAATAATTCGAAAGACTTTTCGACAAATTTTGTGTACGAACTCCTATAGATTTCTTGAACTAACCCATAAACAATCTTTTGGGTTAAATACTATGACGAATTCCTATATAGGGAATTAGAATATTAGTTGTCATAGTATATATCAAAAAAAACATAAGCAGTGTAATGTAATTTGATTTTGAAGTTATTATATACTCTGAAAAATATCAAGTTTGAAGATATATGATGTAATATAGTTTTGTTATGAGAATTGTCGTTGATATAATTAGTGAGTATCAGATCGTT
>JAOYMZ010000001.1:1292924-1309891 GCA_025802335.1 Pinguicula primuliflora
CATGATATCTTTGATCTTATTATCCACTGGCTCCTGAATTGAATGGTCTTAAATAATCTGGGCGCGTTACATCGCTTCGCATAACCATGTGAGAAGAATTTCCTCCATGAAACTCTCAGATTCCACGTGGCAGGAACCGACTTCCTTCAAATCCGTGCCTAAGCATCTGTGCTTACAAAAATCTAAACCTCCGAGGGAGCGTTACTATTTATGACTCTCTCTCCACGCACAATGTAGAGACTGATCCATGCAGGAGACTGCGTGTGAGTAAGTACTTCTCGGGTATTGTAGCATTTTCAAAAACGAGGGAGCTTGCACGATTTGAGCTATACCCCGTGAAACTCTGTATGTGATCGAAGCGATATTGCTAGTATTTTGCTGCTTTTTAGCTTCTTGTCGGGTTAGGGGAGGCTAATATACTGAAGTTGCGTCTGGTTTCTTGGTCATTTTTTGCTTCATCAGGTAATCTTAGATGTTCTTTTCTGGTTAAATCTGAGAAAAATGTCTTAAAGGTTGAATCTTGTTATGTGTTTCTGCTGTTCTATCAAACCTCAGTTGATCTATCCTTTGTGGCATAATTCAACTTGGACGAATTGGTGGCGTAGATTTACTATGAATATATTGAAGTTCGATGGGGTTTTCCTGTTACTTTAAATGCGGAAATGCAGGGGATTGAAAAGCAAAAAAACAAAGGTCTGTTTTGCTTCTGTTGGATTTTGAAAAAGCTCCTTGATCAGTTTTTGAAATCTTTGAACAAAATGAATACAATTTTCTTGCTTATAGAATGTAATCTTACCGACATAGCAGCCAATGTGGTTGGCACCATCTATTAAGAAAGATTTTAAAACTGAAACAATTATTTAATGTTGACCTTACTGAATATGCCTTGCAAGCAAAGTCTTTTCTTACACTTGGTAAGGATGTTCATACGAACATACATTACACGATTCATTATCTGCATTTATTGCTTTTTTTCAAATCCTAGACGTGTGCATTATTTCACACATCTTCTTTTGGAACTTAAAGGACCTGTACCAATTTCAAATGGCATACAAGATAGTAATCACTTATGTAATCTCTAACACTCCATTTATTGGGTTTGTACAGGTTGATTGTTAAGAAGTCCCTTTCAGGTGGGAAAGTTGTACCTTTCGCAGAGTGTGGTTAATGATGATGAGACACATTTGATTATTTAGATTCTGGATTTATTTCCTGCAAAACCCACCTATCATTTTCTTCAACGTTTGTCTGATTTTAACCTGCATTTCAAATCTGGCTTATCTTTTTCTTAAGTTAGTGGAGGAGTCTTTTATGTATCAGATGATGCTATTACCATTTGCTTCCTTCTTTTTTTATGCTTGACGTCTTGACTCTATGTTGGTAAGAGAGAGTTCAATATTGCAAGAAGTCTGATGAAGAACCTATTGTTGTTCAATATTACAAGGACTAGTTATATTTGGTTAAATATGTAGGAGTTCATCAAATTGGATATATTATTCTCCTCAGGTCCATCTTCCCCTTATCTTGATTCTTGGAGCATCGTTTGGACGCTGAGGTTAATGTTATGTTCAGTTATCCCATTTCCTATCAGTTTTCAATTTGTCAGTGAGCAGTCTATGCGTTTACCTTTTCCTGTATTGATCTGCCTCTGCTTCTATGTGTTCAACATTTCGCAGTTCATCGTACTGGGCTTAGCGAGATAATCTACATGGATATGCATCCACCAGTCACCATATGAATACGGCTATCACCACCAAATGAATATATTTTTGATTCTTAGTTCTTACATTATTATCAAATGGTAAGCGCTCCAAAGTGCATTAAGTCAGTTACTGCCATTAGTTTTTGGAAGTTAATAAGCATATCCTTGAGTTCTTGCCACCTAATTTCCAATTGCAGATTTCATTTTGCTTCAAATGGGGCTTCGCTTGGAAATTTCACTTCTCTGTATAATAAGCATCATCTTGATTCAGCATGCTGTTTGTGGTCAGTAGTAATAACCTGTAACTCAGCGTATACGCTTTCTGAGCAGCTAGAATTTCGTAGAACCAAATGTCTCTTAGAAAAATGAATTATGTGTTTTTACATTTTCCAGACTCAAACCTTACGAAGCCTGAAGTGAACAGGTGGGCATGCAGCTGTTCCATTTCTCCGAGAGACAACTCAAACTTTGCAGCAAATTGCTCGTCATCCTGTAATTGCAACCCAGGTACTTGTAACTATCTCACCATCATAGTGTCAATCGAACTAACTAATTTGATAATGTTACCTAAAATCAGTGTTTGAGAAAGCGCGTAAGCGGCCTAGGCGACCGCATTCTCGAACAGAGCCCAAAATTTCCTGACCAGTTGTTTTTTACGTCTGCACATGAAGTTGGATCAACCAAAGGCAGGTGGTTCTGCATTTGCATCGATGGTGGGTTGCCTATATCAGCTACTGAAGATAATAACTGGAGCTGCTTTAGTTCATGCACCTGCGTTGCTGGTAAATCTTCTGACTCTTCGCAAAATCTATGAATTCATCATTGTGAAAAAAATTCAAATAGAATGAAGACACTCACTTAGATTTCCCAAGTAGCTGCGATGATCCTCTCTTCTTATAATACATAATTAGAGAGGCATTTCTAGTAGATATTTTCTGATTCTCACCTGTTTTTTTTGAACTTCGTCGTGTTTTCTCCGTAGGGACTTCACCCAAGTTAGAGTTGCTGAAGGGGCGGATTTCCATCAAAACTCTTGTGATGGCTCTTCTAATATGTGTAGCCATTGTTGCTCTTGCATTTGGTTCTTTACTTCTCTACTATCTCAGAAGAAAGGATAAGAACTCCATTGCATGTGCTCCACCCTCATCAGATAGGCTAACAGGTTATAATAGTGCTAACAACTCGATGAGCACATTCGGTTCCTCAGCGACGATATCCAAACTATATATAGACGCTCCTGTCAAACCTTTTCTAGGTAAAAATACTCTCCAACTGAAGTGTGTTTTCTGATGCGTTTTTGGCTTCGTTAACCCTTTTTCTTGAATGTGTGAAGGATGCATCCCCAGGGCTTCCTTCCTATTCGGAAGCAGAACTGGAGCATTACATGGAACACTTGTCCATTTTCCATATTCCGAACTAGAAAATGCGACAAAAAGATTCTCCAATGCTAATTTGATTGGGGTTGGAGGAAGCAGCCATGTCTACCGTGGTAATCTCAGAGACGGTACAACAGTTGCAATCAAGAGAATGAAAACTCAAGTTGGACCAGATGCAGAACATGTTTTCTTGACCGAGGTACCAACTCAGATTTTACTGTTGTTGAAAGAAATTTTATGAAATCTACCAAAACGTAACTTTAGAAAGGAAGTGATATCATCATTTTACATTACATTTTACTTCTCAAAGCCAATCTCTAACATTAGTAGTAGGATAGTTGATGTATGACCAGAAAGTGACAATATAATCACTTTTTCCATTGTGTTCAGATAGAACTGATATCAAAGCTTCATCACTGTCATGTGGTTTCCCTGCTTGGATACTGCTCCGAAAACCAAGGAAAACATGCTGAGAGGCTACTCGTGTTTGAGTATAGTCTCAATGGTAATCTAAGAGAATGTTTGGATGGGGATTCAGGCAAATTCTTGGACTGGGATACCCGAATCGCAATAGCTCTCGGAGCTGCACGTGGCTTGGAATATCTCCATGAAGCTGCTGCACCGAGAATTTTGCATAGAGACGTCAAGTCCACAAACATTCTTTTAGATGAAAAATGGAAAGCAAAGGTAAAACATGTAGACCCAAGTCACATAATCGTCTTCTAGTTTCTCAGTTCTAATCTTGACCGTCAGATCTTTTGACCACTTGATGTTTATCCTTCATCTGAGTATGATCTGGTGTGCAGATTACTGATCTCGGCATGGCTAAACATTTACAAAATGATGGTGCAATGGTCAGCTGTGCGAGTTCTCCTGCAAGAATGCAAGGGACATTCGGTTACATTGCTCCCGAGTATGCAATTGCGGGGAGTGCATCTTTGAAATCCGACGTTTTCAGTTTCGGGGTAGTGCTACTTGAATTGATCACCGGTAGGAAACCCATCCACAAGTCATCCAACAAATCAGTAGAAAGTCTTGTGATATGGGTATGCATGAAACATGATATTATACCCAAAAAACAACCACATGCTCTTTCAAATACTAATCCTGATCTCTATGACAGGCAACACCTCGTCTCCATGACAGTAAGCGTGTGATTCTGGAGTTACCGGATCCACGCCTCAAAGGGAGCTTCCAAGAAGAAGAAATGCAAGTTATGGCCTACTTAGCAAAAGAGTGCCTTCTAGTGGATCCTGATTCTCGACCAAGCATGAGTGAGGTAGTCCAGATTCTTTCGACTATCGCACCAAGCAAATCGAAAAGGAAGAACTTACCACTACGCTCCCTTCAGGTAATGGCTCACTGCATGGATGTTATATCCAGCATGTTCCATTTACAGAACTCTTGTTCTTAAATAAGCTTCTCTTATTGCTGAAGCGATTCTCATTTTTGAAGTACCATTCCACGGAAGGACAACCTTACTATTCCTCCGATACGGAGGAAATCAAGACGACTACATTTGAAGTTACAAGGGACGAAAGGGAAGCAGAAGAAGAAGATTCATTCACAGACATTGAGAAACTGAAATTTTTGACTTCAAAGTTTCCAGAGGATGAAATGGTGGATATAACTGAACCCCGGCTGGAGTCCTTCTGTTTAGCTAACGTTGATTATCATATAGTCAAGTTCACAACATGATGGATAAGGCCATGAGCAGAAAGGTCGTTTCTTGGTATGATTTTCACATGATCAATGTCAAACAACTGTAAACGGTGAAAGAAAACTCTTGCATTTTAGTTTTAAATGTTTTTTTAGAATTACACAGTCAGACTGATTTCTTTATGTACACTAGACTATCGAGGAACTCAGTCTTACGTAAAACCGTGTTATTTGCCCACCTTACCTAATGCAGACGTCTCTCTTCCAATCTCAACTGGCAATAGGGTTTCAAATGCCTTCCCACGGCTTTCTAATTCAAAACCTGGGACTCGACTGAACAAAAGCGAGCCGCTGCTCGCCCCCACTGCCCCAGTGAGACTACGGCAAAGAGAGAAAATGGCCGTAAAATCAAGCACGGGGCAGTCGACATACTCTCCATTGACGGGCCCGAAGGCGAAGAAGCCTCAAACTTCCTCCAATACTGATTGGGCACGGCCGGATGGCCGCGGCCCACACCAATGTCGCCCGGCGTGTACGTATGAAAAACGTTTATCTGTATTTGAATCAATCCACCGCTATTAATTGCGGTGTGTTTTGATTTCGGGCAATATGGGATTAATGAACGAGTTCCTATATAGTCAATATGCACAATTCCGCTGAATTGATTTTTATATCTGGAAGGTTTTTTATTTGTTGTGCTAATGAATCATTATCTAGTTTCATTTTTTATTATTCCAATAACCTTCTGCAGCTATGAATGAGCAGCTGCGGACTGGGCGTGTTGATGAATAATCATTTTCCCCTACTTGTACCTTAGGATATTCTGGAAATTGAATAATGTACTTGTAAATAAAAAATCTTTATAACTAAAGTGTACCGTCTTGGATCAGATTAGTAATATAAGTGATTGAATTGTCGTAAGCAAAAAGAAGTCAGGCCTAAAATTTTACTTGTGAAAGTGGATTAGAAGCTGCACGTATAGAAATTTTATAAGAGACTAATGCCATCCTTCTTAATATTTGCTTAAGAACTGATTGATGGTTTGCATCAAATCATAAGTAAAATTACAAAAGATTCCTACTTTTTTCTGTCTTCTTTCTTAGTATTAAGTTTTCTTATGAAGAAATCGAGTCCTCCAAAATCAATAGGATATAGAATGTTGATTTTTATTATTGATTACTTCTGAAGTTGTCCATGATGTGTTTCTCTATCAGAAAAATGTCATGTGCTTGAGCTGATCATGTCATTAGTTTAAGTGGTATAAACATGTATAACGAGTGTTTAAAGCATGCGCTGTTTGTTCATATGATTTTATTACAATAAAACCTATTCATGCATATTTTGGTTGGACTTTGACTTGTACAGGTCTACGGACTGGGGCAGTGAATTCTGCTGCAGGCTCTGCCTATGCAGAATTTGGAAATACTAAAGTCATCGTGTCGGTGTAAGTGCATGTTTCTCTTAGTTTAATACGTCTACCGAAATGATTGTTTTAATTCTTCTAGATTCGTACCATCATTTTAATGAAAAAAAGTTGCTAAATTAATTTTCTGCGTCGTGGAGTATGCTCAAGTTTTTATTTTTTAATTTGTTTGTATAATCAGATTTGGTCCTAGGGAAAGTAAGAAAGCAATGTCATATAGTGATGCTGGGAGATTAAATTGTAATGTCAGTTATACAACCTTTGCTGCTCCTATACGCGGTCAGGTGATTTGCTTCTGTTTCATCCTTCTTCTTTTTCATTTTCTTATGCCACTAAATATAATGCTCCGTATTTTCCAGACTGCGGAAACTAAGGATCTTTCTTCAATGCTCCACAAATCTCTAGAAGGGGCCATCATACTAAAATCTTTCCCCAAGACAACAGTTGATGTCTTTGCTCTAGTATTAGAATCCGGAGGAAGTAAGTTTAACTTATTATTGAAAATGCTTTATGTCTCATGCAAATGATACATTACTGAGCTTTTCCGCAACTTTTGTTAATGCAGAACTAATAGATACTTATGCAATAATTAAATCAGCTCAGTTCAGTGACTAATGCGAAATTGTTCTTATATGGTATTGCACTTACTAAGAATTATACGTTATTGCTTCAGGTGACCTCCCTGTAATCATTACGTGTGCAAGTCTTGCTCTGGCCGATGCAGGGATGATGTTATATGACATGGTTGCCTCTGTTTCTGTGGTATGAGCCATGTACTTAATCTTTATCTGCTTAGATTTCGTATGGGAGTGATACTAGATGGCTTTAACTCATTCAGTTCATAACTTCTCGCCTTGGGAAAGAGCCCTGAAAATAACTAGAAGCCAATTACTGAGTATTGATATCTCACTATTTCTGCTTATGTAAACTGTGCTATTTTTGGAAATGAAACTGATTATTATTTTCACACTGTGGCTTCTACCATATGGCGGAAAATAGATTCTAAATATATGTTATGATAATCAACCTTTTATCCATTAGAGCTTAAGAATATTCCATGGTTAAACAAACCATGATTCAGGTTTTTATCTGGTGATACTTTTAAGTTTTAAATAGTAAGCATGTGATACCATTTCTTTTTCCATTCGTGTGCAGTCATGTATCGGGAAGCATTTTCTCATTGATCCTGTATCAGAAGAAGAAAGCCACCAAGATGGGAGTCTACTGATCACTTGCATGCCATCACGTCATGAGGTTACACAGATGACTGTCACAGGAGAGTGGTCGACTGACAACATTCACGAGGTATGAAAAATCATGCCTCGATAATCCTTAATTGGACGGATATCGTTTCTGTGCCGGGATGCGCAGGCAATACAAACTTGAGTGTGGTTGGTACCCTAATCAGTTCTTATCTACAATCAATATTCTCATTTATGCATTATGCTTTGTTACTTTTTTTTTTGGAATATTTCAACTAGTTAGCTTCTCCCGTTCTATGCAGGCAATGCAGTTATGCCTCGATGCTTGTTCCAAGCTCCGCAAGATCATGCGGTCATGTCTCACGGAAGCCGCCTCCGGTACACAGGATTGACACACTTTTCACCCTTGTACAGATGAACAAATTCATGCCTTCAGCATCAGTTTGCTCATTAAATTTGCAGCTATTGTTTCGGCATCTGTTGAATTTTGTCATGTATCATCAGTTCAGTTCTGATTCTATTCATGTAGCAGCCTATTAGCCCAAAAAAACTTCAGTAGCCAAAGAAATGAGGCTAAATATTTTTGTCAAATTTAAGTAGTTGTTCATCAATTGCTCATTTATGCTTATTCTATTCATTAATTAAAACTAACAGCTAACTATTTGGCTGTGGACTTAGCTGGTGTCGCCTGTTTGGGGTTACAGGGCTTTAAATTGATTGGGAGTACCTGTAACTGGGCCGCAGCCAGCAAGATAAGCTCGATGTTTTCTTACAAATTGTGTACTTTAAAATCAGTGGTGGGGGCCATTACCCCCCTCCCAGCCCGATTCCAGAATCCTAATTCCATCCTGTTTATAAATCTATTATCAAAGTAGTTCAGCAGATCTGAATCATTTATAGCAGGATTTCAGTATCTGCAGGTGGTTTCACACGACAGAATAGTGTAAAGTTAGCTTCTTCCACGTGGTAAGATACCATATGCTTGAAGCTCATTAAGTCAACCCCCCTCGGGTCCTGACAAAACTATTTTAACGTTCTTCTCTGTGCTTCATGTTCCATGGATATTGAACTGGACAATTAAATAAAAACCCATTTTCCTTGCATCCAGGACGCAATTATGAACTAGACGAGACGACGTACAGAGCAGGTAAGCGAGAGAGGAGCATTTAACATATGCACCTAAAGACATGCATTAATGTGCTATGAAGCATGAACCATTGCTTGTAATTGGTTTATTCCATTATTGAATTGCTTGGGTGGCAATAACAGAGCAGCCTTTTCTGTTTGGCTCCGAGTTCAGTTTGTTCTCTTTGGGTTGATTTCTCAAACTAATTATTGTTTGATTTGGTCAAGTGCAGTGGCTGTTCTGTAGCTATTTCAATGGTTGATTCAAGTTGCAGAGTAGATTCATGTTCCGGGTTCGATATGATGGAAGAGCAAATTGTCAGAAAAGTTTGACCTATCAACAAATATTCTTGTTTGATTTGAACTTGAGGAGGAAAAGGGGAAGTTTACAGTCTCCGAGAGATGAATTGAAGCCATGACCAGCAACAATATAATTTTGGTAGGTATTGACTGTTTCTTGATGGGATTATTGAACTAGAAATATGCCTGAACACTGTCTTTTTTCCTGTTTTTTCCTGTTTTTGAACTTTTTTCTTCCTGTGTGGGTTTGTTTTTCACTTACTGTTTGATATCAGCAGTTAATTCTATGTAAAATTTTAGTATCTGAAGACTCATTCATGTGAATATACTACCAAAAGTCTTGGCTTTGACTGTTTCTTATTACCGCTAAACTTAGTGTTTGACAGTTGACATTCTGGTAAAAGGGGTTTGAATTATCTTAGCAGTGTAGAGGCCAAGTCACATGTATGACCTGACTCTTGCTTTGAAAAGTAAAGAAAGATGGGTTCTAACTTCTAATACTACACGGTTGTAATTGAAGATGCCTTTAGTTTTATCACATGATTTCTTCTGTATCGAATCGGTATTTTTTTTGCTTTATTTTCCCTATGGTTATGTGTTCATCAGAAGTCACTTTCTGCCTCCGTTAAGTGTGATTGTTATCTAAGTTCCCACCATTTCATGTCCCACAGGTCATATTCTCCGTCTCAAGTTTCGTGATCCTGTGATATGGCTTATGGCAGCTCGAAATCAGTCAGGTCAGTTTTCTATTTGATTGAAATGTATTCTGAAACATGTTTACACAGTTCATGTTCGTCTTACAGATTTTATGACGATGTTGAATATGCAAAAACCCCAATCAACAGTGTCGAGATGATGAAAGTAAAGTATAAAATTGATGGTACGCGACTGCCCAAATCAAGCTCCAAAAGGGGTGTCACAAGGGATGAAATGGGCGGTGGCAAATCATTGAAAGCCAAAGTACTATCCCGTGTTTTCTCGGAGGATTATGAGAAAGTGAAGAAGAAGATATTAGATCCTCGAGGGCCAGTGATTAGTAGATGGAACAAGATGTTCTTAGTTGCTTGCCTAGTCTCGTTATTCGTCGATCCTCTGTTCTTTTACTTGCCGGTGGTTGAGGAGGATGTCTGCATTGATATTGACCTCACTGTCGAAATTATCCTGACTATCATAAGATCAATAGCAGATATCTTCTACGCGATGCAGATTTATGTTCAGTTTCATACCGCGTATGTAGCCCCTTCTTCTCGTATTTTCGGGAGAGGAGAGCTTGTAGTAGACCCTTCGAAAATCGCATCAAGATATTTCCGGAGGTACTTCTGGATTGATGTTATTGCTGCTCTTCCTCTTCCTCAGGTTTGTCAAGTAAAACTGTGCCTTCGGCCTTCCTCTTTTTATCATGGTAATTTACAGTATTGTACTTGTTTTGTTTTGGTTGTAGGTGTTGATCTGGTTTATCATCCCTAACCTCGGGGGATCCATGATGATGAACACGAAAAATGTCCTTAGGTCCATCATAATCTTGCAGTATTTTCCGAGAGTTTTCCTTGTATTTCCGCTTTCATCACAAATTGTAAAGGCTACCGGTGTTGTTACAGAAACCGCATGGGCTGGTGCTGCTTATAACTTGATGCTCTACATGCTAGCAAGCCATGTAAGTGAATAGAAACCGTCGTACCGCGCTTCTGATCCGAAAAAAGACTAACATTGGTTTGATATTTCTAAGGTTGTAGGCGCTTCTTGGTATCTTCTCTCTATTGAGAGGCAAGAAGCTTGCTGGAAGCATGCTTGCAATGTGGAGAGTCCCTTTTGTGAGTACAAGTACTTTGATTGTCGTGGAGTGGCCGAGAATGTAAGAAATGTCTGGTTTCAGGCAAGCAATGTATCCACCATATGCAATCCCGACAACAGCAACACACCTTATCCATTTGGTATATTTGGGGATGCTGTAACCTCTCAGGTCACATCTGGAAAGTTTTTCAACAAGTATTTCTATTGCCTATGGTGGGGGCTCAAGAACCTTAGGTGTGTAGTAGGGGGTTCCTTCTTATACTTGTTCGAATTCTAATCATGACCTGATCCAACGGTTAGATCCGACGATTATGATTAGAATTCGGTACATGACTCATTTACGTAAAGTTTTCTCCCCAGACACATGACCAAAAAACAGTCTTGTTGATATCTAACAAGATACTTGTTTTTTTGCAGTTCTCTGGGACAAAATCTAGCCACGAGCACCAGCATTGGAGAGATACTCTTCGCCATTGTTATTGCAACCGTCGGCCTTGTTCTATTCGCACTACTGATTGGGAACATGCAAGTTAGTCCCTTTTATTTTATCAGTCAATCTCAATACCATTACTCGAATCTACAGCTTACTAAACTCCGATAATTTTCAGGTGCAGTATGGTAGGGTGCCGAACGCACCCTACCGTGCCGAATAGGCTTTTTCGTATTTTTTTTTCTGCGTTATTTTTTTTAGGGTTTAGCCCTTGGGTTTTTACGGTTTAGTCTTTGGTTTATATTTAGCTATTGGGTTTATAATATTTAAATAGAGTTTTAGATTTTTTCGGCAGCCGTCGTAATATTAATTTAGAAAAATAACATTACCCAATTTATTGTGTTTTTTGGTTTTTTAACTAATTTGCGATATTCGGCACGGTAGGGTGTGTTCGGCACGCTAACATCGTGCACATGATGATTACACTACTAAACATGCACCTACAATACGCATATTCACTCTTGGCCATGAAACATCGCATTTCTGCTTGATTTCACTGATAGTTAATTTGCCCTTTTCAGAGATACCTTCAATCAACTACTGTTAGATTAGAGGAATGGAGGCTGAGAAGGACAGATACTGAACAGTGGATGCATCACAGGCAGCTACCGCAAGAGCTGAGGGAGTCTGTGCGTAAGTATGATCAATACAAATGGGTAGCAACCAGAGGAGTAGATGAAGAAGCTCTGGTAAAAGGGCTACCTTTAGATCTCAGAAGAGACATCAAGAGACACCTCTGCTATGATCTTGTTCGAAGGGTTAGTAATCATAAACTAACACTAAACTGGGTCGGGATCAAGACACACACATTCAGATTAAAGAATGAATTTTTTCTTCGATTTTTATAAACTCTTGCAAATCCATGAATGTCCTGTTTTTCTTTTTTCAGGTTCCTCTGTTTGATCAAATGGATGAACGAATGCTGGACGCCATTTGCGAGAGGCTGAAGCCGGCGTTATGCACTCAAGGAACATGCCTGATGCGTGAAGGGGATCCTGTCAACGAGATGCTGTTTATAATACGAGGAAACCTGGATTCATACACGACAAACGGGGGCAGGACAGGGTTCTTCAACTCCTGCCGCATTGGTCCCGGAGACTTCTGTGGAGAGGAGCTTCTCACGTGGGCTCTGGATCCACGGCCGAGCGTCATTTTAGCGTCGTCCACGCGGACGGTGGCGGCGGTTTCGGAAGTGGAAGCTTTCGCGTTACAGGCGGAGGATCTCAAGTTCGTGGCGGCTCAGTTCAGGAGACTCCATAGCAAGCAGCTGAGGCATAAGTTCAGATTCTATTCGCATCAGTGGCGGTCTTGGGCGGCGTGTTTCGTGCAGGCGGCGTGGAGGAGGTATAAGAAGAGGAAGGTGACGGCGGAGCTGGCGGCCGTGGAGAGCTCGGGAGTGGAGTGTGGAGGTTTGGAGGGAAACGTGTTGGAGAAAGACGGGCCAGGTGGTAGTGGTGGTGGTGCTGGTCTTTATGCCGCCAAATTGGCGGCGAGTAGGAGGAACGCGGCGGTTATCCGTGGGGATTCCGGGGGATCCGCCGGGAAGGCGCTGCAGAAGCCGACCGAGCCTGACTTTTCCGTTGTGGAGGATGACTAATTCCAGGAGTAGGGATCGCCATCAACATTTTTTTAATGTAAAATCAGGCTTTCACATTGGAACAAATATACATGAAAATATTGATAAATGTATATATAATTTCAAAATATTATTCTTTTACAAATTTTATGGAGAGTCGAAACATTTTGTGGATTTCTTTTAGATACGCCAATAAAAATACTATAATGAAAATGATGAACGACCATAAAATTTTATTCACAATCTCATTTTAATTTTTCTGTGTACATGGTTAAAAATCATATTTATTTTGAAGTATCGCAAAATGTAATTCTCCAATATTTAATTTCGACAATTAAAAGTGTGGTTCGACTTCGAATTCCTGTAAATTTAGGTTTTTATTGATGAAACTAAAATTCGATGTCAATTTTTGTCTCTCTCCTATCAAGACTTGTGCTTCCTAAAATGACTTGCCATGCTGAAGGAGTCTGTCGCACTGAAACCTTCAACGCGGTCCAAAAGTGCGATGTTACCTATTGCGCGAAAATTGTTCACCCGATTAACAACAACACAATCTTTGTTTTTCATCTCTTTCACACAATTTCACTTTCTTACACACACTTCTGCAATTATTTAATCCTCTCTCTCACCTCTTCACTGCACAAGATGGTGGAGCCCACGAATTAGAATTATTCTGGAATTTCTCATCTTCTTAATCAATCAGATATTCATCTACTGGATCAGTGAAGAAAATAACCTAAAAGTGGGGAGGAAAAAAAGGCAAATACAGTAATATAGAAGATATCCTTTTGCCCAGACTTCATCCTTGAGATGTACTTCTTAAATTCTGTATAAGCGGGCCCGGCCCAATAATCAGTGACACGAGCCTGACGGTAAATGTATACGTTCGGGTTTCGTGTGTGCGGGTGCACGTGGGGTGAATTTATTAAGAATGTGGGTATCCTCCTCAAAACCTTGATATCAAGGTAATTGGATTTCCCCCACTATTCCTATTTATACTTGTAAATCCCATTTCAAGTTTCCGGTGTGGGACATTGAGATTTCAACACTCCCCCTCAAGTCCGACCAGGCAAGTCCTGTCGGACTTGAACACAACCCGCACCGTAAATGTTTAGTAAGCACCATCATCGTAGGCGGCGAAGCAGCGGAAGTAAACGGGCCTTTAACCGGGCTCAGATACCATCTTAAATTCCGTGAAAGCGGGCCCGGCCCAATAACCGATGACACGAGCCCAACGGTAAATGTATAGGTTCGGGGTCTCGTGTGTGCGGGTGCAGGTGGGGGTGAATTTATTAGGAATGTGGGTATCTTCCTCAAAACCCTGATATCAAGGTAATTGAATTTCCCCCACTATTCCTATTTATACTTGTAAATCCCATTTCAAGTTTCCGGTGTGGGACATTGAGATTTCAACAGTACTGGTTCTGTGAATTTAACATGCCATCGGAAGTGGAGCTGCAGAGGAGCAAACATCACAAATGATAATCTTAAACTACATATTGGTTCGACTCCATACCACCTTATCACAGAAAATGTGCTTACGTCTCAAACCGAAGAAGTTTTGCCAGATGATTCCTGTTAGTTGCATCTTCAATGTTCCCGAGCTTGATGGACTTGCCAAACTCATTCCAGAATTTTGCAACTATGGGGGCAGGCATGAGCGCAAAGAAGCTTGTACTGGGATCAGTGGTCGAAAAGGCAAAATGCGGAGGCGGGGTGCCGAGGGCGTCCCAGCGCTTTGCATAATTTTTTTTTGTATGTGTGTTAGTTTAGTTCCATTCATTTTTTTTGTTTGTGTGTGTTAGTTTAGTTCCATTCATTTTTTTTTTGTGTGTGTTAGTTTAGTTCCATTCAATTTTTTTTTTTGTTTGTGTGTGTCTGTTTAGTTCCGTTCAATTTTTTTTGTTTGTGTGTGTTTGTTTAGTTCCATTCAATTTTTTTATGTGTGAAGTCACAAACATAATTTGAGTTTTTTTCACATAATCAAGCACAATACAAAAAACAAACAAGTTTATTTGAATATTTTAGAGTTCAAACTTCATAATAAACCGTCATAGATTGTCCTTCTTCATTAGTCTCATTCTCAATTTCAAGATCCGACTCAAATTCATCATCATTCAGATCACGAATTATTTCACTTTCATTCAATGGATGTATCTCCTCTAAATTGTCTTCAACTTCTTCTTGAGTAGCTACAAGCCATGCGCGGGCATGTGTGCAATCATCATCAGACAATAAGGAATCTAGCTCCTTACTCATCTTCTTCTTATTGTTCTTGAGTAGCCGATTGTTGAATTGGTAATAAACCAGATTATTCAACCTTGAAGTCTCTAGTCTATTCTTTTTCTTGGTATGTATCTGTCAATGAAATCAAATAAGCATTAGATTAAAATATATATGTGAGAAGGGAATGATAATTAAAAATAATACTAAAAACTTACCCCTACAAACGTACTCCAATTTCTCTCACAACCCGAGGCACTTGAGATCAGAGAGAGGATCTTCATTGTCATATCCCTCAAATATTTTGTCTTTAATCCATTTCCATCTTAAATTTACATGGGCCGACCAAAATCAAACTAAATGGGCCAAATAAAATTAAAAATTGTGGGTATGTAATGTTGGGCCGCCCCATCCATTAAGACAGTCGGGGCGGCCACCTTTTTAGCTCAAGTGAATAAGGCGGCCGCCGGGGCAGACAGGATGGCCAACAAGGTGCCCGGTGTGGCCACCCCATCGGTCGGGCCGCCTGTCACTTCGAATCGACCAAAGGCAGTGCACCTAGCATGTTCCGGGAGACCGCCTCGGCACTGAGATGATCGTCTTGCAGATCACTGCTCAATCGTTACATATATATATGTGTAAAACAGGCCCATAACATAACCCAATAAAAACCTGTGACCGGTGCAACTAAGAATCTGTGCAATGAAATAGAAAGAAAACTGTACAGAATAACGCATTAACTTGAAATCTCAGCATCAACCAGTTCAAACGATTCTTCAGGTTTTCCAACATGCCCCCGTCAAGCTGGAGTGAGGGGTGACAAACCCAAGCCCAGCTTGGACAGGAGCTTCTGAAATGGCTGCTGAGGCAAGGATTTCGTAAATAAATCGGCCAGTTGGTGGGAGGTTGGAATGTACATAGGGTGAATGAACCCAGATTTATAGTGATCTCGGATAAAATGGCAGTCCATCTCTACGTGTTTCGTTCATTCGAGAAACACTGGATTGGCAATAAGATGTAGAGCTGCTTGATTATCACAATGGACAGATATAGGATGAATAATTGGAACTTGTAGTTCATGGAGCAAATAAGACAGCCATTTAAGCTCACAAACTGTGGCTGCTAAGCTTCTGTATTCTGCTTCTGCACATAATCTCGAAACCACAATTTGTTTCTTGGTCTTCCAAACAATCGTCGTTGTCCCTAGCTGAATTACATAATCGGTAAGGGACCGTCGTGTATCTGGACAGGAACCCCAGTCAGAGTCCGCAAATGCAGTAAGCTTCAGTGTGTTGTTCTTGGGTAAGAAAAGACCCAGAGATGGGTTGCCTTTCAAATACTTAACAACATGTAAGGTGCTAGTCCAGTGAGCTTCATGCGGTGTTTGCATGAACTGACTTAATTGTTGTGTGCAGTGGTTGATATCAGGTCAGGTGAAACTGAGGTAGAGAAGCCTCCAGATGAGGCTACGATATAAGGATGGATCATCCATTACAGGAGATGGATCATCAGTTATGAGCTTCAAACCTGGCGGGAATGGTGTTGATGTTGCCCGTGCATTCTCTAGCCCAATATCTGAGATAATATCCAACACATATTTCCGCTGGGTTACATACAAACCATGATCAGAATGGAGCAACTCAACTCCAAGATAATATGCAGCATCGCCAAGGTCCTTGATACTAAATTTAGTGTTTAATGAACTTTAACTTTTGCTGCCTCATCTGGAGAAGTTCCAGTCACAAGCACATCATCCACATACACCAGCAAGGAAAGGAAATAGTCAGCATGGTTCAATATAAGCAAACAATGGTCATGCAGGGATTGCACAAAACCATAGTCCAACAAGTAGGAAGTTAACTCCTTGTTCCAGTTTCGAGAGGACTGTTTAAGTCCATATATTGAACGTTTCAATAGGCACACGTGTCCTGAAACACATGACCGATATCTGGGAGGAAGAGTCATCTAGATTTCTTCATCTAAATGCCCGTGCAAGAAAGCATTATTGATATCAAGCTAAAAAATAGGAGTGATGCTACATGTCCCAACACTTTGTCCCTAATTCATCCCTACATGTAGTTTAATTAAGAATTTTGCAAG
>JAOYMZ010000001.1:1309991-1327018 GCA_025802335.1 Pinguicula primuliflora
ACCGACTTTCTGCCTTCGACCCAACCATCCTATATCCAATCAATTCCCCTAAGTCGACTTCACCTTTAAGGCGTACCCGACAATAATGACCTACCCACTTCTCATCCGTGAACAACTCAGATTTAGAATTTAGGGGTTATGATTCACATTGAGCTCTACAATCTTCCTTCACATTGAGCGACCCACCCACGAACACACACTGCATGGGTCGCTGCCCCCGCAATGCCCACCCACACACCCACGCGAATCCTGATCCCCTCTCGGATGAATACAGAAAAATTGTTGTCACTTTTAAGAGTGGAACTTACTTTTTTTTATATGTAATGTCATTGAGGGTATTTGAACCCGTGAACTATGAGTACAATTAGCACTCTCATAGCAACTAGACCAACCGTTATTTGACAAGAATGGAACCAACTTAAAATCGTCAATTCTAATGCTAGATATATCGATGCCCGTTCTCTCTGTATTTGTTTCCGTAAAAGTTGATTCTAGAATGGAGAATTAATTGGAAGAAAAATGAAAGTTTTCATTTTCCGGCGACTGTAACGGTAGTTGAAATTACCGGAATTAGTATCGTTAAGTTGTTATCATTTTTTAAGTATTATTTTATTATTTAGTATGAGATTAAGTTAAATGTGACTTTTTATAATGTAAGGAATCCTATCCAGGTAAGTAAACCCAACGCCCTACCGCAATAGCATGTAAATCACGATAAGGGAGTACACCACACTTGGCAAGCCATTTGAGTGCACTTGTCACTTCCATAACCACTAACTCAACAACTCTTTGACAGTTAACCGTGATTTTAAGTTTAATTTTAGATTAAATTATTTGAATTTTGATTTGTTTTTAATACATAAGGTTACTATTCCAATTTTATTTTTTAGAGGTTACTTTTTCGATAAAAATATTTTATTTTTGCGACTAACCCTAATTTATTAGATTTAAAAAATGAGAATACCTCCCCTACATAGGCCGCTGTTGATTTCGCAGGCTCATGTTTTTCAGCCTCCGTAGACGTGTAATATTTCAATCTTTGTACTGGCTTATGCTTCCCTTTATAAAAAAAAAAGAATGAGAATACCTCAAAATACATGTGACATCATGCGTTAGTTACTCCCGTCCCTTTGTTTTTTTTTTAAAAAGATACATAAGGTAATCTTAAGACCCTTTGGTGTTAAGATTACCAAACATGAGAATTATTTTGATCTCTTTTATAATATTTGAAAATAAAGTTGATTTTATTTTCTAAGATTATAAATTTTGTAGAAGTAAAGGATCGCCCGACGCTTAAATGATGCAATCCAGAAAATGTCTATGATAGTTTGAGAGTTGTTTTTGTCAAGAACATATTATAAATTTAACAGAGGTACAATAAATTTAATTTTACGTTATAAGCTCAAATGAAATTCAAACATGCTGGGTGTACCATTGCTTTGCATGATAGGCACTTTAGAAGCAATGTGACCATAGGAATTCCAGCACATCTTTGAAGTTGTTGTGTGTTATAAGAAACTCACCACTTACTAGCAGACTTCTATTTAACAAAGTCTTCTTGTTTGAGCGAAGATCACGAATGAGGTGAAGTATTTCTTTTACTCTAGACTTACAGTTACATTGGGTTTTCCCCCATTATTGAGTAGTATCATATCCAACTACAATCGCAGGTTTTAAAAAGAAGCAACACAGAAAGTCATCACATCCAATTACAATCGCAGGTTGTACCATTGCTTTGAAGATTCTAGGAGTGAAAGAAGGCAGTGTTTTACCTGATTCTAGCCGAGGAGTTAGGACTTTTAGCATTAAAGCAACGGAGTTCCACCTCATTGCGCCCCAGGGGCATTCCTCGATCCTGCATGCACGGAGGCGGATGGGATACGAGGGACTGGATCTCCCAGCACACAAGGTGCATCTACAAACTCCGGGCTAATACCAAGCATGAGGCCATCCTCCAATCCTCCAAGGAGCGCAGTTTGGGTTTTTGATCCACCATGATTGATCATTTTGAGTGTTCTATTGTTATTTTACGTTCTGGCTTCGGCTTCCGTTATATAAAAAAAAATATCATCACCGATCAAATCTTCAGGGCGTCTTTGAGAAACTCTTCCAAGGAATACAGAAAGTGTGGAAGCAGAACGATTATGACCCCAAAATGAACGTTATGGAATAATCAAAAGGGAGCACAGTTTGAAACAATAACAAAGTGTCAAAAGAAGGAAAGATCCAAGACATGAAATAAACTAAATCAAGAATTCTGGCAGCAGGAGAACCTGCATCATATGTGATCAGCAGCCCATGACAGCGCAGTTGTAGACGAAGACACCTGCGTGCTCCTTTGCTCCGATGATTTTCCAGTCCAGAGTTCCATCGATAACCCCAGAGTTTGGATTCCAAGAGTTCAACACAATGGCTTCACCTTCGGGGCCGCCTCTTTGGCCACCCACAACAAGGAGGGCATCTCCGCAGGACTTGAAAGCAAGACCCCAACCGTTTGATGAATCTGCACGAACAGGCAGCCTTCCTAAATTTTCCCAAGTGTTCTTTTCCTTATTATACTTCATCACCATGTTAGTGAGATATTCAACAGCATAGAGTTGGTTGTCGACGACTGCAACGAGAGGCGGTGCTTGCGCAGCTCGGTTGACATAAGGATACATGCCCTCGATTTTCCTCCATTGTCTGGTCGTCATGTCAAACTCCTCAGCGCAGGTTAATGAGTCCGTGGGACTAGTCATCCCACCGATGACGTAGAATTTTCCATCCATGAAAAAACCTGAGCACAATCTCCGGGGCGAATGCATGATAGGCAGCACTTCCCATTTCCCCGTTAAGGAATCATAAAGCTCCGCAGAATTCAACACATTACCATTCTTGTCGCTCCCGCCAGCAACAATGGCGACTGAACCGAGACTAGCTGATGCGAAAAGGCAGCGTGGGCGATTCATTCCTCCACACTTGGACCAACTGCAGCAAGTCAAGTTATATTTCCAAATGGCGAATTCGAACAACTCGCGTCCGAAAACTAGCAACTCAGTCCCCACTGCTAGGGACTCCTTATCTGCACAATTGAAACAGTCATCACATGGAATCTTTGGCAACCTCATCCACATATTCCTGAAGGGATTGAAGGCCTCCCATCCCCTTGGATCACAAACCAGATAAACCCAATGCTCAACTATCCCTAACTGCCTTCTCAACTCATATAAATATCCACTCTTGACAAGCATATTGAACCTCATATTTAAGCATGACAAAGAAGCATAATCCGATCTACTTGCCCGGGCAAGACACGTCAATGCAACATCATCATGCAAACCAGGAATAAAAGAGTCGCCTGATCCAAAAATGTGATCATCACCAGCTTCTCCTCTAGATCTCATTTCAACTTTCTCTCTAATCAGACCAGCCAGACTAGCCAGATTTCCATTCAGAGAAGAAAGCATAAATCTCTTCGATTTACGGGATTCAGAATCGATTTGATCCCTTTGCATATCCATAAAAAAGTCAATTGAGCAACAACTTCGAAACCCCTTTCTAAACTATATCCTATTAGCCTTTCTAATTTTGGTTTGAACTTCAAGCACCCGTATTCCCAATCACTTCCTAAACTTTTTTTCCGATCACTGAAAAAAAGAGTTTTTTCAGGATTTATTAATCATATACACCAATTTATGAGCTCAAAAATATCTGCCTCCGAAAAACAACTTGTTCGTAACGTAACCAACACATCTTTATTCAGATTTCCTATCGTACAATCACGCCCAGCTCAGAACAAAACGAATCACGTCCAATAAAGGTTAAGATTTGCCGGAATCTCTTACATGAATCCCATCCCCATCGGGGATAAATTAATCTTTTTTTATTTCTTAGAGTGAATCATATAACATATAAACAATACAGTAAAGCAATCAGCTTTTCAGCTGGAAGCTCACCGTTAACGAAAGAGGGACATCGAATCGGATCCGAATCTGGCTTCACGAGCTAATTCCATCCTAGAGCCGATTCATCCCCGGCCACAAGTGAATCGCGGTCACCGGAATATTGAATTAAGAATACTCTTCCGCCGTCGATTTTCCGGCCAGCAGCCATCGACCTGAGGGAAGAAATGGTAGTTTAATTAGGATTTTGGGGGTAAAAGAGTATATTGATATTTTTGGGTAAGTGAGGAATTCCCTTAACCCTTATGAATTCAGATTAGAAATTACATTTCTAACCAGAAAATTTGATTCGAAAATTGTACTAAGATTGGCAGGGGCCGCGCGGACGCAGGCCCCCGCTACCACAAATTATGACGTAGGCTCGACCTCTTGGGCCGACCTTAGCCCAGCGTCCCTCTCAAAGTGCAATGGAGGTCGCTAGACTAGGCCATGGGCCTTCTTGTTCGCCCATTGACCCCGTCCAGGTAAGTATGTATCACGTTGCACGAGCTCCTTATTTTATAACCACCAGTAGTCCAGCAACTTCGTTACGAAACCGGTGTGGGATATTCCCAACGCTCTCCTCCTATTTACAGCCGTCCCCCACTTCATTTGTTCAGCTTCTAAACAATTATCCAAAGAGCAGATGCTTACAGAATATTGAGGGAGACTGAATTATGACCACCACGGAGCTTTTGTTGCCGCTTGATAATGTGAACAGTTGAGAATTCATTGGAGACAGAATGACGAGGAGATACCTGCACTAGTATCTGCGACATTTCCGTCGTTCTGATGTCAACTCAATGTATTTCTGCTTTTCCATCTTGAAGAGGTCTGATTTAATGATGAGGATCTTCGCGTTTTCAAGTAGGTGCCCCTGCCAGGATTGTGGTTGTTCTTCATTTTCTTCAAGATGAGTCGATTTTGTTGATTCCAAATTTCCCAAATTGTTGCCGTACAGAGGTTCATTGTTACGGGTACAATTACAGATATGGCGAAATAACTAGATCCAAATCCATTCATTGAGTTCACCATCATCATATTGAGTGTCCTGACGCAATAACGATAGATGTACATAATTATATACAGTAATAGAATGTGTACATGTGTCATTATTATTGGGATCACACATATTTTATTGGGGAATCATTCCAAGTGTACACATTCTATTAATTATGTACACCTATCATTTCCCCACCGCCGCGGGTGGCTCCTCCTCAACTGCCGTATCTGTAATTGTATTTGTAACATTCATTCAAATATTTTTCATCCTGCATAAATGGCAGTTTCTTCCTCTAGAGGCACTGAAGATGCACATGCTCTAGGAAGATTTGGATTGATTGTGGCTTGTTGTGTTTCTTTCTAATATTCTTCATAACTAACCTGAGTTGACTGTTCATATCTGATTCTTGCTTCCTATCCATCTCCATTTATCTGATACGTTCCTGCATTTTGGTTTGTGGATTTCCAGTAGCTCTACACTACTCTATTGAATTTGCACATTCTAATTGTTCATTCCTTTTCAATTTCTTGGGCCATTTCCAGAACCATTCCCATGAGTTTTGTAGGCAAGGAAATAAGGCACAATAAATTCCCATGTGCCATAATTGAAGAAGGAGGGAAAAATAAAAACATGGTCGGTAAATTGGACGGAAGTGAGAAACGCGTGAACAATTAAATAATAGTTCACACTACTATTTTCACGCGTTTAAGGATGAACTCATTCATTTGTTTCATCATCCCGAAATCTTCGAGTCTCATTACGGAGAGAAATACTAGAGAGAAAAATAGAGAGTTTGAGTGTTTATCCTTTATTCTCTACAGAGATTACATGTGATATCTCCTAGTGGTGTGAAGAGATTGTAACTCCTATATTCTTTCATAGTGGAATTCTTCTATCCCTGCTCGTGGCTTTTCCCTTAATTTATTTAGGGTTTTTTCACGTAAATCTGTATGTCCTATTTATCTTCAATATTATTTTCCCATAAATTATTAGGTGAGTGTCATTCTCTTCAGCAATGGGTTGAACAGTTGCAATAAACATGTCGCGCCTACTCCCTTTGTCTCTCATCTCTGAAATCTTTCATTCCGAAAATCTTCTCATTGCATTCTTTCTCCACTGTGCAATCGACGCAAAAGTTCGGCCCAGCCGTATCTTCATTGCGGCACTCTCCTCCTCTACTGTTTCAATCCGCAGCGGTTAAAGTAAGTCCTGCGGAATTTTGATTTTCTACTTTCGAGTTGTCTTGAAGTAGACTATTCACAATTATATGATTTTTGTGAAAAAATCATATAATTTATTCATTAGTTTCGATCCTAAGATAATGAGTTTCAACAATTTTGATTTAGTGGGTGAATGAATGGGTTGGGTTTCCACAATTTCGATTTTTGGTTGGTTGTTCCACTTTCTAAATAATCAAGCTCGATAGCTTATGGATTTCCCATTTTGTTATTTCATCAAGCACACTGAAGTAGCCATCTGCTATAGCAGCATTAGAATAATAGCACTGTGAAAAAATCGATTTTTTGTTAGTTGTTGGGTTGGCCAGATCTTCCATACGTGTTGCATTTGAGTTGTTCTTCCATTTATTGCATTTCTTCCATTTTCGTTGGGTTGAATTCTAATTTAGAGTTGAATGTAGCTTTATTGAAACCTGACATTCATTTTTTTCTTTTTAGTTTTCCAGGAAGAGGTTGTTCTGAAAAGACGCTGGCTTGCTCAATATGGTAATCTTCTCTGCAAGGAATAATCCATACTTTTCTTCATTCTCTACTGAATTGTGGTTTTATTATGTGAATTATAGTTTTATGATTGGATTTGTGGTTATTCATTTCTCTACTAAATTGTGGCCTTTTATCTTTCAATGTGCCTTCTGATTTAGTTATTCAGTTTCTTATTATATTTCTATGGAAGATTTGATCTGTAACAGTAGTTTTATTTCTCTGCAATTGCTTCAGGAAGCTGATTTTAATAGGAACAGGTACTCCTTTTCAGGGCGAAGTCAAGGGATCTATAACGGTTGTTGTATATGAGAGAAAAGAACAGGTTGAACAGGTACTCCTTTTCAGGGTGAAGATAACGTTGAAAAACATCCTGGAGAACAAGTTAATCAAAACCAAACATACCCAGTAAATCAATAAATCAAATGAAACTAAAGAAAGAATATGGCAAGCCATTGCAAGACCATAGGTTGATTTTGCTACCATAAGGTGTTCTGCAGATGAAGCGTCCTGTTTGAATACTAAGATTATGTGCTCATATTTCATTATTTCAATTATGGTCATCGCTTCGGTTGGAATCTCTATGATGATCAACACATTCTATTTCCCCTGTAGCAAATGTGTCTGTCACCTCTAACTTTATCTCTTCTATTAGTATCAATAGGATCCATAATATTTGGTTTACTAACTGTAGAATCGGCCATAAACAAAACTTTCCTACTTCTTTAAGTTGTAAGCGATCTCTATTTATGATAAATAATCCTGTAATCCAGTTTTATTCACAAGGATGATTTATCTGTTGTATTATTAGGTGGAAAATTTCAGTTACGGATATTTGACATGCAATTTTAGTTGATTTGTATTCAAATGATATCGGGTGCCAGCATTGTGGTACCAGTGAGAAGTCCACTACAATGTTGCGACGTGGGCCAGATGGACCAAGGACCCTTTGCAGCGCATGTGAACTTATGTGGGCAAACAAGGTAGTCCCACCACCTTTAACTGGATGCTTCACATTGTTGTTTTCCGAACATTAGTTTTTTTTCCTGTGAGGGCTCTCTGGCCATTATATTTTTGCATCTATTGAACTACTTGCAGCAGCATGCTATGGCTCTACTCCTGATCATGCGAAGTTTATGATTCTTGATCGGAGGAAGTCAACGTCATAATTTGAGTAGTTTCTATCGCCCCTCAACAGTTTGGAAGATCATGAATGTTGCACCATGGCTTCAGTTGATTTTTATCAAGTACTCACTTGCAGCAGCATGCTGTGACTCTGCTTCTGATCATGCCAAGTTTCAGATTCTTGATCGGCGGAAGTTTACAACATAGTTATATGAGTAGTGTCTATCGCCCCACAACAGTTTGGAAGACCTTAAGTACAATAGCACCTTGACTTCATTTACTCTATAGGTTGCTGCAAATGGTGCCCCAGGAAATCCAATTATCTGTTGCTGCTTCAATAACTGTCAATGAGAAGGAGACTTGAGGAGATAGAGATGTATAGATGCTTAGTGCATTATGGTGAATGGACGGGGTAGAGAAAATAGGGCGAGCTCTAGGAAATCAACGTACAAGCAGATGATGGATGAGGTATGCACTGATGATGCTGACTTTAGTATTGCTTACGTAACTTATTCTTAATTTTAAGTTGTTTCAAGGGCTTTTAGTACTCAGTATTAGGTCGCTGAGTAAGTTTCTTCATTCAGTCTTTTTTTCTGCTTACGTTTAATGGGGGCTTGAGTCATCTTTTTTCTGTTTTACATGTAATTCCAAACAGTAGTTTCGGCTACGAGCTATGTCTAACATAATCACAGAGTATATCTAACATAGTCACAGAGTATATCTATGCACGAGGAATTTAATATATTTAATTCACAGACTGAAGTCACGGGTATTCATGTCTTAGCATGTTGGGGGAGAGGGGGGACCTTGGGGTCGGGGTATTTTGAATACATCTTTAATTTCCAAAAATATTACATGATTAACATGTAATTTCGAACAGTAGCTTCAGCCACGAGTTATGTATAACATAGCCACAGAGTATATCTAACTATATCTAACATAGCACACAATATATCTATGCATAGGGAATTTAATATATTTAGTTCACGGACCGTGTCTTCAGCCACGGATATTATCCTAGTGTATATAAAAATATGGGAACTTTCAAAAAATTGATAGTTTGAAATTGAACAAATTCCAAGTACAAATTCATAATTATATTAAAATAGTCACCAATCACCACAAGAGCCCAAGGCCCAAAGTCAAAAAATTGAACACAACCCAACTCCATCCGCCTGTTTCCAAGCGCCTCTGCCATTTGCAGAATTCTTCAATCTTCCTTCTCCAAAAAAATTTCGTCCAGTTGCAAAAAATTGAACACAAGTCGCAGCCGCACGAAAGGTATGTGCCTTCAGCCTTCTTACTTGCTTTCAATTCTCTATTAACTGGTAGATACTCTCTTTTCTTCTATGGTTGTGCACTGCTTCGCGAATTTGTGTAATGTGTTAATATCCTGTGCCTCGATGCCTGTGATTTTGTTTGGGGAGTTTTGAGATGGTCGGCCACTTTCTCTTGTGAGTTGGGTTTTTTTGTTTTTTGTTTGTCACGTGTTGTGAATATGTTATTTGGGAACAATGATTTATTTAATGTTTTGTGAACACCAACATGGCCATTTAATTGTTTGTGAAAAGTAAGGATTTGTTATTATTTTATCTTGCTAGATGTCATTCATTTAGAACAAGTGTTGATGTTTTGAGTTGGGTTACAATGATTCATGAGTGTTTCATGTTTTGATGTCATCCAATTATGTTATGCTCATTACCCATTAGTCATAGTATATATTTTTTTAGTAGGTATATCATTATGAAAACGCTTAAAGATTGTTAGGAGAAAACCTCTATAAAATTGAAAGAGTCACCATCTATTATTGTTGATGAAAGTGAGAGTGTTCGTAGAAAAAATCTCGAATAAACAATAAGTTATTGAATAGTGATGTTATTGGTGATCCAAGAAAACGGGAACCAATCAATAGTTATCCATATGAAATTAGAAATGAGTTAAAAAGGTGTTATGTTGCAAAAGATCCTACACAACCACATAGTTGTAATTTTCCACAAACTGAATTTGGTGGCATTAGAAGATCATTTCAAGAGACATGGTTTGAGAAACACGACTGGTTAGAATATAGTGAATCAAAAATCATTTGCGGAATAAGATGGCGGATGAGTTTTTGACAGATTGCATGGTGTGCAACATTGAGAGAGATATTTTCTCAAGTATAGACAATGAAGCTATTTTGCAACGGTTTCAAAATATGACAACTAGAAGATTCCAACTACCGCCAATTGAGAAATCACAAAGCAAACATTGTATATCATGTACATGTAACATTTAAAATTAGGTACATTGTTAACATTACTTGCCTATTTATGTTAGCTCTATTTTTTTCAAGAGCACCCACTGTCATTATTTTCTGGATTCGCCCCTTACTGTAGTTACAAAGTGTTGGATTAGAAGGTGAGTATAAATATATTATTGGAGACGAACAACCTTGATATTTGGTTGTGTCACCTAGAGTTGCACCCACACGTGCAACAATACATTTTCGATGTTTGGAATGTGAGTAACTTATCTCAGCATGTGATAAGCCTAAAATGTATATCATTATATGCTTATTTATTATATCATTTCTTATCATTATTTGACATTAGCACTTATATTATGACCTAAATTGTGTTTATTTGTACTAGATTGAAGAAGTGCAACATATGGCCATGTGTTATATATTTCCATATCCAAAAGGCCCAAAAGGAGGAACAAAAAGCCCAAGCCCAACTAAAAGGAGAAACTTCTCATGGAAGCTAGTCAAAGCTTCTCAAAGAAGCTAGTCAAAGCTTCCCTTGTAAGCTTTGACTAGTCAAAAGGCCAAAGCTTCTCTTTTAAGCTTCATTTGGCTATATATAGCTCCATTTGCAAAGAAGAAACTCCTCTTTCACTCCCCCCACTCAAGGGGGAGTATATGGACGAGTTATATCACACTTGGTGGGTGAAGAAGGAGTTAAGGCGATTCAAGTGGAAGGGTCTTCTTGGGGCAGCGATGACCAAGTCTCAGCGGTGGATGCATCGTCACAACGGCAGACGACGATTGACAACGGCAATGCTAGGCTTGGAGCGGACTTCATCGGATCTACGACTGGATCTTCAGCTTGTTTTGTATCTCATTAAGCTCAAGGCTCGGTTGAGCAGAGCTATGTAGTTCTTGTATTTATTTATTCGGCTACAGTGTCCTCGCTTGTTCATTTGTTAATAAATATGATTTGCGTTGGCATCGTATACATTTAATATCATGATTTGCGGATTGATTTTCTTCACTTGCTGGTTTATGCATGAATTAATTATATGCTTGAGTTGTTTGTTTCCAAATAGCATGAGCTTACATTTGTGTGTTCATAGAACAACAAAGTATTGAGCATTTGATACGTAGATTCATACATGAATGACATAGGTAGGCGATATACTTGTGCTAAGACTTGCTTCTCCTCAAGTTGTGATTAACTTTGTCCATCTAGCTAGTTTAAGTCAATATGTGACAGATATTTGGTTGAGCTTGGCTAGTCTATCTTTACTTACTTTAATAGGTAGTTTTACTTGTTTCTGTTAATTAGTTGTAAACCAATCCCCCGATTGGTTGTCATTACCTTGAAATTGGTTGCAGATTGATGCATGTTTAGGACCTACTCTTTATGGAAGAATGACCATTGCTCACCAGGGAGGTACTACTTGAGACAATGTGCACTTGCATGCCCATCAAGTTTTGGCACTATTGCTGGGGAGTAACATTTTCTTTTCGTGCTTTAGTTTTCTACTACATTTTTTTGTTAACCATTTTTGTTTTTCTTCTTTCTTTTAGTTTTCTAATATTCTTTTTGTCAAGTGCAAACAAGCCGTAGTAACATCCAAGTGTGGGGTGGATCACCCCTAGGCAGCAACTTCAAGGACTCGCGACTCGCCAAGGCCATCTTTGGTGCTAAACACAAGATATGCAACAACTCACCAGGTTGTATTGCTCTTTGTCCTTGCTTTTCAAATTATCTGAGTACTTTCACTTGAGGACAAGTAAAATTTTAAGTGTGGAGTGAGGGGTAGCATATTTTGCTCCATTCCTTGTCATCATGTCTTATGTCCATCATTCTAGTTATTCATTAATAGACTTGATGATTTTTGGCACAACTTTTTCGTTTGATCATGCATAATTCTTGCTCACTTACATTCGAATGTTTAATTGTATACTTATTACTTATGCATGGTCTCTTAGTTGTGGTTTATGAAGCTTATTTGTGCCTATTTGGTTGATGTTATTGAACTCTTTGTGGTATGAATGGTGGAGTGCATGAGTTTAGCAGTTAATTCGAAGTTAAGTGTTCATACTTTTTCATGAGAGAAGGGAGAGATGCAACCTTTAGTTTGGTCTGATTAAGTTGATCTTGTGAACCTGCTTGTGATCATTTGAGCGGAAAGTCAGCTAAGGTTCAATCAAAGAAGTTGAAGAAAGAAAAATTAGAAAGCTAAAGAAATCAAAGAAAGAAGGATACAAGATCTCCCAGAACAAGAAGATCAGTGGCACATCTAAACAGCAAAGCTGTCAAGTAAAATTCTCTGAATTCCCCTTGCTGATCAGATGGAAGTCTAAGTCCAATCATACAAAGAAAGCTAAAGGAGACTTGGAGAAAATCCAAGAAACCCAAAAATCAGCAACAAAGAAGAAGTTGAACCATTATTGAAGAATGAAGAGGAAGAGGTCATGAGCAGTTGATCACCGACATCTCTTAAGCAAACTGGACACAAAGGACTGTCCATGTGCATGCAAGCCAAAGTGAGAGGTCATTTATTCTTTCCAATTACATCAAGAGAGGAACCTTTCACCTATACATTGTTCCTAAAGAGTAATGTGATGGAGTTGAGACCCAACTTGAGATTACTGTGAAGACTTGTGCACTAGGATAGCGGATAGATGGATAAGAGTTCAATTCATCAATAGAGAAAGCAAAACATGGCCTAAAAGGGACATACTTATGAGCTTCTAGGGAAGCCTGAACCGAAGAATTGTGTAGTGATGCGTTCATTCTCCTATTCTACCTCTTTCTAGTTGCAAGTTCCCTTTTGCTCTTGCTCATGCATAGCACTGATCTTATCTGCTCATTTGAACCATTTAGGTGCGTTTATACCTCGCTTCAAGCCATGCTTCAAACTAGACTCACCTACATAATGCATGATATTGATCCTTTACATCATGCATATATGCTTCATTGTTTACATCTTTGGTAGTTTACATTAATTATATACTCGAAGACAAGCATCGTTTAAGTGTGGGGTGTTTGATAAGCCTAAAATGTATATCATTTTATGCTTATTTATTATATCATTTCTTATCATTATTTGACATCCACACTTATATTATGACTTAAATTGTGTTTATTTGTGCTAGATTGAAGAAGTGCAACATATGGCGATGTGTTATATATTTTCATATCCAAAAGGCCCAAAAGGGAACAGAAGGCTCAAGCCCAACCAAAAGGAGAAGCTTCTCATGGAAGTTAGTCAAAGCTTCTCAAAGAAGCTAGTCAAGGTTTTCCTTGTAAGCTTTGACTAGTCAAAAAGCCAAGGCTTCTCTTGTAACTTTCTTTGGCTATATATAGCTCCATTTGCAAAGAAGACACTCCTCTTTCACTCCCTCGACTCCAAGGGGGGTATATGGACGAGTTATATCACACTTGGTGGGTGAAGAAGGAGTTGAGGTAATTCAAGCGGAAGGGCTCTTCTCGGGGCAGCGACGACCAAGTCTCGGCAGTGGACGTATCTTCACAGCGGCGGATGATGACTGACAGCGGCAATGCTAGGCTTGGAGCAGACTTCATCGGAGCTACGGCTAGATCTTCAATGTCCTTGCTTGTTTGTTTATTAATAAATGTGATTTGTGTTGGCATCGTATACGTTTAATATCATGATTTGCGGATTGATTCTCTTCACTTGCTGGTTTATGCATGGATTTATTATATGCTTGATTGTTTGTTTTGAAATAACATGATCTTACATTTGTGTGTTCATAGAACGACAAAGTGTTGAGTGTTTGATACGTAGATTCATATATGAATGGCATAGATAGGTAATATACTTGTGCTAAGACTTGCTTCTCCCCAAGTTGTGATTAATTTTGTCCATCTAGCCAGTTTAAGTCAATATGTGACAGATATTGGGTTGAGCTCGACTAGTCTATCTTTACTTGCTTTCTTAGGTAGTTTTACTTATTCATGTTTATTAGTTGTAAACCAATCCCCCCATTGGTTGTGGTTGCCTTGAGATTGGTTGTAGATTGATGCATGTTTAGAACCCACTCCTTGTGGAAGAATGACCTTTGCTCACCAGCGAGGTACTACTTGAGACAGTGTGCGCTCGCACACCCATCCACATGCATATGAAAAAGGATTATCACTTTGTGATTGAGCTGATGAGAGGTGACATCCAGACACCCACACGTTATAATTGCCATTTAGAGTGTATATGATCACTCTTTAGGATGTTTCGATGATTTGGAACTTTCTATTAATGGTACCCCTCTGACCTTTGAGTACGCGGGAGATAGTCGCTGGAAAGCATCTGAGTGCATTGTGTATTGTAGGCAACACTTTAATCTGGACTTTGATAGTTATGCCTTCCGACAGTTCAGTTTGAGGATATCTTATCTTGTAGCATAGTTTGGCGATCAATGATATGAGTAGCGAGGACGATGTGCGCTTTTATGCCCGCGATGTACTTGTACTTATTTAGGTGGTATTTTATTACCTGATACATTAAGTAGTAAAATTCATATGAAGTACCTCCACATGAGGATTTGGAGCATATCAAATAATATAGCTAGGAGACCGCCGCGTTGTCAGCATTACATGTGTAGGTGACATGCACATGATGCACGTCAGATGGGTGGGCATCAAATCTGATTCCGATATGGGATTATTTAAGAATGTTTTCTATTACCTAGCACCCCAACACAATACAATTGGAAAGCAACTATGCTCGGAAAATCCATATTTTCTTCTGGTATATGGAAACAAATGGATCAAGTGAATGGTGAACATTAACATGGCAACTCATGAAGTTAGGGCGATTCGAATGTAGTTGGATGATATTCGTGCCGAGCAGGTTAGTATTTTCATATTTAATTAAAATTATATTGTTGGTAATTTATTTAATTTTTTTTATCGGTTGTTATATGTACTTACAATTTGTGTCCACTCTGTACATTGTGGTGGAGATGTTTTGGTTAGTGCTGCCGGCCTATTTTTGTGAGACTACGACAGTCCTATTTTTTGCTGAAGGACATCGAGTTCGTGCATGCCCGTCGAGTACAACATCAATTTGGATATATTCAGTTGATTATTTAGTAGTTGACAAGGTCGGAGAGACGCTAGCGCACGCGAGTCATCGTCGTCCATACTATAGTTGCATATTTCCAGTACTGGAGAGCTGTGTACCTTATGACCATTGTTCATTCCTCGCTATGCTTTTAAAATAGTTTTACGTTTTTTTGTGTTAAGCTAAAATAGTTTTACTTATTTTTTTATAAAATTATTTTATTCGGTTTATTAAAACATATTTATTCATTTCTATTACACCATGATTGGGGCGTGAGACTAGATATTATCGTGAGACCGTATATCAGTATCATGAGTCTCTAGACTAGTATCTAGCTATAGGATCCACTAGATCCTGTATCTGGACGATGAGTGGTTGGGATGTCATTGAGCACTCTGTCACCTGGTATGATAGCCTGACATTATATTAGGCATTGGAACGTTGCAGTACGATCCAAGCATATCATACGCTAGTCAGAATTCCGACATGCCTAGCATTCCCCCAAACTTGTATGCAGACATGGATTTTGCTCATAACATAGACGAATGGTTACATCGCAACAATAGTTCATGAAATTTGTTTTATCATATTGTGCGTATAGATGTTTTTAATATATTTCTATTGATAAATTATTTGTTGGGTATTAAATATTTACAGCCTTACTTATAATTAGTGTTTGAAAAGTCGGGATACGGAAGTGGAGCGGCCGGAGGCCGCCCAGGACCCAGGGCGCCTAGGTGGCTGCCCAATCGCATAGCCTGGGCCTATTTTATTTTATTTTATTTAAAAAAATAAATAAAAATTTGACTGGGTGGCCACCTAGGCAGCGCACTCTCGAATACTGCTTATAATACACAATTTATATAACAATTACTATTTTTATATATAAGTATAGGTGAAATATATGTGGCCACCTCAAATGCACATATTCTTACCTTCAATTTTAATTTCAAATATTGTCATTGACTGTATATCAAAATCACTGATACCATTGAAAAAACTATACATGGGAGACCGAAAGTTCAATGATTCGACGGAGTTCCGACGACTTAATCTCTTATAATTTCATTACACTTTTCCCTTTGGAATAAGTAGTCCTTAATTAGAGTTTAAAAATTACGGCGATGGAGTCGTCGAAACTCCACCGAAATCTAAGGATTTTGGTCTCTTATGTATATTCTTTCCAACGGTGTGATTTATTTCGATAAAAAAAATGTCAATGTCCAAAATTAAAATGAAGGGTATCATAATAGGTATATGAGGTAGATATAGCCGGCTCATAATTATACATACAAAAAATTAATATATATATATATATATATCTAATTTTTCTCATGTGTACAACCCAAAAGTACAACTTGTAATTGTCACCTCTCGTTATTAAAATTGGTTGCGCCATTGGAATAACTATACATAGAAAATTAAAAGCCTCATGTTCCGGTGCAATTCCAGCGGCTTCGTCGTCGGAAATTTCTAAAACTCTTTCCCCCTGAGTTAAGTGATCCTAAATAGAATTTTAAAAATTTTCTGCGAAGAAGTCGCTCGAACCGCACCGGAGTATGGGCTTATGATCTTTACACATGTCATTTCCGACGACAGGTGATGACAAGTATGAGTTATACTCTTGGGCCGTACATATGAAAAAATTGTGTGTATATATATATATATAAATCTTGTCCATTAGATCTTGCTGAAATGAAGGGGTGAGATTTGAGGGCAAAAACTGAGGGATAAACTGATGGGTACGGAATCGTCTTGATATATATAAATCCTATATATATATCGAGAGTTGAGAGAAAAACTGAGGGATACAGAGCCATCACCAATATATATATGGTGCAGAATCCGGTGACAGGATTTTAGACATGATTTTCAATTCCGGCTACTAGGGTTTCCCGTTGATGGAATTGGGCACATCGTTAGAAAGCTTATGCATAGAATTGAATATGTTCAAGTTTTGGTGATATTCCG
>JAOYMZ010000001.1:1327118-1342817 GCA_025802335.1 Pinguicula primuliflora
TTGAGGAAGGATCCGTGAGTTTGGAGCCCAAATTCGAAGCTTGACCAAAACCATCAGTCACTTTTTTGCCTTGATCCGTGGGTTTTAGGTCACAAAAATCACCCTCCTTTCTCTTTTCTTGCACAAGAACTGATGGTGCAATTGGTTCGGGGACCTCTTTCCCAGATCTAAGCTGAATGACTTTAAAATCCCTTAGATTATTCTCCATGAAGCTAGAAAGAGTACCTTGTGGTCTTTCTTGCAATTGAGTAGCCATTTGTCCAAGGGTGGTCTCAATGTTTTGCAACGCCACTCCATATTGTTGGAGAATCAATCATTGAGCCTCTTGTTGATTTGTAAAAGACACCAACTGTTTAGCAAGTTGATGAACCAAATCGGATGTCTCTTTGTTTTTATCCTTCACCTCTTGAAGGGGATCTTGGCCTTGAGCTCAAGATGGATCAGAAGTACTAGCATGCTCAAATTTAGGAGCTGGAGCTTGAAGAAGATGAGAATTAAGAGCACCTTATGGGTTGCTCCAAGAAAGGCCAGGTGCATCATGCTTTCTGAAATGGCCATGATAGCCTCCTCCCTGCTGAAATCTCTACCCCTGGATGTAGTTCAACTGCTTAATGTCAGACTGGGGTGAATCCTTACAATGACTGAAGTGGTGACCTCCCCCAAACAACTCACAAACTGCCTGAAACACAGAATAAGCCTGAGGCTGAGGAGCTTGGCAAACTGCTGCTGCTACGGGTCTAGGAGAGAGCTGAGCTACCTGTGCTGTGAGAGCTGCTAAGGTCGTAGCTATACCATCTTGCTGGCTCACTCCATGAACTGGTTCTACACCTCTTTGAGCCAATCTCTCAACGGGCCAGTTGTAACAATTCTGCGCAAGTGTCTCTAACAACTCATAAGCTTGATTATAGGACTTCTTCATGAAGAGACCACTAGCGGCTGAATCCACATCCTTTCTAGTTCCATGATCCAATCCAAAGTAAAATGACTGGATCTGCCTCCAATGGTCCAAGCCATGGTTGGGACAACTTCTTAACAAACCCTTGAATCTTTCCCACGCCTCATAAATGTTCTCGTGTGGCCCTTGCTTGAAGTTTTGAATCTCATTCAAAATTCTAGCTGTTCGGCTAGGAGGGAAAAAATGGGTAAGAAAAGCTTTCCTCAACTCCTCCCAAGTGGTCAAAGAATCTGGTGGTTGGCTCTGAAGACACTCCCTCGCTCTATCCTTTAAGGAGAAAGGAAACAACCTCAATCTGATAGCCTCTTGATCCGCCCCTTGAATCATGATGGGGTCACTTATCTCCAGAAAAGCATTAACATTGGTGCATGGATTGCTAGACTCCGCTCCTCCATAAGTAGAATAAGACTGCATCAAATGGATGGTTGAAGGTTTGAGCTCAAAGTTGTGAGCTGCAATAGGGGGCCTCCGGTTACTAGATCTGTTACCACACTAATCTTGAGATACTGAACCTTTTCTTGTTACACACTACTGAAATTTGAGCTGTATCCAAAGTTAGTCAAATTACTTGTCACTGAAAATCTGCTGTTACTTGCTCCGAGTTCTGTAGGTTCATCTGAGTTGTTAATGGACCATATAGAGAGTGTAGTGCTTTTGCCGCACCTGAGGAAACCTTCAACCATCCATTACAAGACTCATAATATGAGATGAGGTGCCAATGTAGCATAAGTACTACATCAAGGCTATTGCCCGTCGTTCCGTGGCCGCACCTAGCGCCCGTGGCTGTTACTGTGTGCCCGTGGCCGTTCTGTGGCTGTTACGTGGCCGCACCAATCTCAAAGGCCCGATTGTGAGCACATCGTTCAAAAGGAGCAAAGCTGTGACATTTATGGACTGGGAATGACAGTCTGGTCTATTTAGACTAGTGACATGCTTCACAAGGTGTAGAGTCACCTTCCAAACTTTCCCACACCAGTTCAGGTTTAACCGTCCAAATAGGCATAGATAGCATTATAAGCCACAGACTAAAGCATGAATAAGTAGCATGAATCTATTTTCGTGTCTCTTAGCAAAAAAGAGACGGGAGTAGACATTGAAATCCTGAGGAAACCCAGTAATTCGTGGCCGTTCCGTGGCCGCACCTGGCGCCCGTGGCCGTTACAGTGCGCCCGTGGCCGTTCCGTGGTCGTTATGTGGCCGCACCAATCTCAGTCACTCCTCTAACAATTTCTCTAAACTTTTAAATAATTACAAAATTATTACCGCTTTAAACCTCCCTCAAATTTTTTATTTTTACATTTTTGGGACTTTTCAACTGCAAAAAAAAATCAAAATCTAAAAACTAACTTCCGCAATTGTGGTTGTGGAGCAGTTGCTTTTGAGTACAAACATTAATCCAATTCGCAAAAGTTAATGCTGTAGCAAAAAAATGCCAAACAAAAGATTCGGATAACACACGCCCAAATTTTTCTGCCCAATGCCCACTCGTCTCATCAGCCACAACTGAATTTGGCTTCAGTTTCCCCTTCGCTTCCTACTTGCGATGGCGAGGATTCTGATTTTTTCTCCTTCTTTCCGGGGGACCCCTCTTCCTTCTCTCTCCCGTCATGGCTATTTTCCTCGGGGAAGGCGTATCAGCACACAGGTGAATTTCAGCCTCCATCAGCTTCCTGAGCATGTTGGACAGTCGATTGACTTTAATGGGATTGTTGAGAGAGCTGAGAGTTTGCTATATACTCTCGCTGATGCCGCTGTGGCTGTTGATGGTGGTGCGGGTGCTGTGGATTCGACAGCTGCCCAGAAAAGTGGGGGGTGGTTTGGATTCATTTCCGATGCCATGGAAGTTGTATTGAAGGTAAAAGGCGATTCTTTGGGAGTTCTTGGTTTGGAAGGGAGTTGGATTCAGGAGTCCTTTTATTTAGAAATTATTGTGGTCTTCCCTTGCTTCCTGGGTATGTGCTATGAAGGTTCATTTCCATGAGGTTCGAGTTGTATCTGCATAAAAAGATTCTCTGATTACTTCAAAGGCTGAGCTGTTACAATTTTCTGAACAATTTGTTAGGAAGAGCAGAATTCCAAGTATTCAAGATGTTTCTTTCAACTTAATTGTATATGTTTGGGATCGCCAATAATCAGATAAAGTATGTGATAAGGATGCCTGGTGACTAATTCAATATAAAGCTATTTATGCTAGGAAAATGGAAGGATTGGAGAGGAGTTCTATACATTTGCTTGCATTTTAAGTAGTGTCTTTACTGTAACAAACATGGAACATGGCGCAAGGCGCAAGGCATTTAAAGAATAGATGCAAATGATATAACCAGCAAAGTGCACCCAATGTTCAAAGTTTAACTGACTCAGAAAGGCTTCAGTAGGAATGAGGCTTTTGTAATGACATTAGCTGATTACTGACACATTTTCACTTCTATTAGGTGCTTAAGGATTCCCTTGCTACGGTTCATGTGCCATATGCTTATGGATTTGCCATTATATTGCTCACTGTACTTGTCAAAATCGCGACACTCCCTTTGACCAAACAGCAGGTAAGTCTTGATTCTATTACTGTTGAGACTTGAGATAAATATAATGTCTTGCCTAAGTCTGCTTTGATCCATTTTATTTATAAAGTTCGAGGTCGTGTTTTATTATGTTCTTTTTTATTCATATGTCTTGTAATGGATTTTTCTCATATGTACAACCTTATATTTACAGTAAAAAATACAGTCCATACTTTGCCACCACCCGTTATCAAAATTGGTTGTACCATTGGAAAGGTTATATGTAGGAGATCAAAAGCTCCATGTTCCGGTGCAGTTACAGCGACTTCGCCATTGGGAATTTCTAAGACCCTTTCCCCTTGGGTTCTTAATAGGGTTTTAGAAATTCCTGGCGATGAAGTCGCCGGGATCGCACCGAAACATGGGGCATTTGATCTCCTATGCATGGGCTTTCCATTGGTAAAACTAATTTTGACGATGGGTGGTGGCAAGTATGAGTTGTACTTTTGGGTGTTCATATACTCAACATTACTCATCTTGTAATAGCTTAACATTTACGTGTAAAGTAATATGCTTGCATTTTTGCGTCAGGTTGAATCAACACTGGCAATGCAGAATCTTCAACCAAAAATCAAAGCCATCCAACAAAGATATTCTGGAAATCAAGTGAGAACCCTTTCTAGGTGTTCTATCAAAAATTGTTCTTTCATTGCCTTATTTACTTATGTTTTCATGTTTTTGTTGTTAATGCTTGAGCGGCAATCAGCTTCTTATTGATACTGAAATGACATAATCTAGTAGTTAAGTTGCAGTTCAAATGAGTAAGATAAAGTAAGTTGAACCATCCTTCGTCAACTAAAGTCGTCATTAAACGTTTCAGGAAAGGATACAACTTGAAACTTCTCGTCTATACAAACAGGCAGGGGTGAATCCTCTTGCAGGTATTAACTAGAAACATAATTCCTTCAACTGATCATACTTGGATTTTATTGATGTTTGATCTGTTATTGTTGAATATTTAATGTAAATATTGCTTTCTATAATTTATGTAGCTTTGATCGACATTTCCGTTCCTTTTGGATGTAAAGGACAATTTTGATATCGGTCCGCAGCCTTTCCTTTCGAGACTATTGAAATCAAACAGTGTACCTTATATCATTGAGTGGACAATGCATTTGCAATTTGATTCTATTCACAATTCTTCTTTTCAACGTTGACCTGAGAAACTCAAGCTGTAAATTCCACTATTACTTGGTTTTACAATAATTAACGCGTGGTGCTATTATAATTCTCTACTGCAACAGGATGTTTACCAACCTTGGCTACTATACCTGTTTGGATAGGCTTGTATCAGGCTCTTTCTAATGTGGCAAATGAGGTAAAGCAGAAACTGACTAATGAGATTCAATTCACATTTTAATCTGTTCCACTGAATCAAACATTTGCTCTTATTAATTGTTTTCATCAATAGGGACTGCTGACTGAAGGATTCTTTTGGATTCCTTCTTTGGGGGGACCAACTACAATTGCTGCACGGCAAAGCGGTTCAGGAATTTCCTGGCTATTCCCCTTTGTGGTAATTGAAAACACATCCAATGTCTCAAACCTGATAAGTTTCCTCATCTTTTATGCTATTTATATTAAAAGCATGTTCTACATTTTCTGTTTGCAGGACGGGCATCCGCCCCTCGGTTGGCATGACACTGCGGCATACCTTGTGCTACCTGTACTTCTTGTTCTATCGCAGTATGTCTCAATGGAAATAATGAAGCCACCACAAGTAAGTGCGGGTCCTGCATCTTCATTTTTGGCTCCCCATGTACATGTTTCACTGATATGTAAAATCATTTTTGATAGACAGATGATCCAGCTCAGAAGAACACACTTCTTGTATTTAAGTTTCTTCCCCTCATGATTGGCTACTTTTCTCTGTCCGTCCCGTCTGGATTGTCTATATACTGGTAGTGTTTTCTCTCTCTAATCTCTAATAATATTTACATGCCATAGCCGTGCTAAAGAATACCATACATTAACAGTGTTTGGCTTTCTTACAAAGTGATAGCCAATGCACCAGCTATGATCTATATATATAAACTTTTCGGTCCGGTCTTGTAAGTGCTAGGACCGAGTTATTATGCAGGCAATATTGATTGTCCTTCAAAACTGCCGGCTTTTGTCATTTGGTAGGTTTACAAATAATGTACTCAGCACCGCGCAACAGGTGTGGCTACGCAAATTGGGAGGTGCAAAGCCTGTCGTAAGTGAAAATGCTAGTGGGATTATTACTGCTGGACAAGCCAAACGAACAGGTGGTCGACCAGAACAGACCGGTGAAAGGTGTGGTTGTGTTTCAGATTCTTTTGCCTTATTTGTGTTTGAAGAACCTCATTTAACTGATCATCGTATTATTGCTTGAGAAAGGTTTAAACAACTGAAAGACGAGGAGACGAAGAAGAAAAAGACTGCTGCACTACCTTTGGACAATGCTCAGTCTGCTTCTGCCCTTGATTCTGAGTCCGAATACGCTTCTGATGATGAAATTGAACCTAAGGTAAACTTCAGCTATCCATATGAAATAGTTTGCTAAGTTGTTCGTTGCAAATTATCTACCAATTTCAATAATAAGTTGCTCAGGGACTTGATTGTGTCCAATATTTATTACCAGAAAGAAAAATTTTCTCGCCCGATTAAAGAGTTACAGTCCTGAATTGTATTCTTAGCCGCCGTTTTTTGTTGTGTTCCGATAGCTAAGATCAATCACATCTTAAAAATGTGATTATTAATAAAAAATCACAACACCAACGGCTAAGATTACAATTCGATTAAGATGAGATTGATCTTAGCTGTTGGATCAACAATTGTTGGACAACCTACTGCGTTTCATCCCATTGCTAATCTGTTTTTTTCTGAAGTTTACCTGTTCTATAACATCAGTACTAACTTTTTGGCCGCTCAACTTCAACTAATGGCATCATCATCCCATAATACTTTACTTTCTGTGTTCACATTTTTTGTGTATCTTTTTACAGGAAAAGGAATTTCTTGAAGAGGCTTACGTTTCCAGCAGTGTGAAACCAGTCGTGCCTTCAGAGCCCAGGAAAAGGAAACGTTCAAAAAGGAAGCGTGTGGTATGATACATGGATCTCAACTTCTGTAGTATTTTTACAGATGGCGGCTTTGTATATTTGATAACATAGAAAATTTTATGACTGGCCATTTTCTTGCGGCCATTAGCCCATTAGTGTGTAAGGTACAGAGTTACATGTATACCATTATTGAACACCATTGATTGGTTAAGACTGAGTATACTTACTTGAGCCGAATAAATGACTTATGTGTCGAATTCTAATCATGACCGTCAAGATTGTGATCCAATACTTAAGATCTGATGGTCATGATTTGAATTCGACACATAACTCATTTATTCGGTACCTAACATCCGGCACCTAACATTTGGCACTGGAAGATTTTTCATACTTAGCTTTGCTTTACAAGTTGCACAGAAATGATAACATTGATCAGCAAATGTACAATTTTATAAATCAAAACCAGAAACCTGGCAAACATTTGCCTTTGAATAGGCACCTAAAATTACAACGAAAACTTCGTGTGCATAATGTTAGGTACTGAACAAATAAGGTGTGTACTGAATTCTAATCAAGACCATCAGATCACAATTTCGGTACTTAATGTTCGTCAACTAGAGCATCTTGAGAGCTATGCTGCCTAGTGAATGTATCCCAAAACTTAAAAAGAGTTCTCCCGCCAAAGTACCTCATTTAAGATAGCACGAATTCATTTGGAGGACGAAGGCACACGGTAACTTCATGCTCCTCTGGTCCTACACGATACTTCGGAACTTTGACCTCAAGAACCATTCCGCTCTTATCAAAGTATGCCTCTAGCTTTGCATCGTCAGGGATCCGAGTGGGGAGTGGTATTTCTCTTCTGAATTCTCCTGGAGGGCAGTGCTCCGGGGCTGGATCTGTGAGCTTGAACATTCTGTCGCTCCTCTGAATAAATGGCAAGCATGCTGTGCTCATCGATGAGATCTTTACCACACCATGAGTGAGATTGTTCCACCAATGGACTTTCACCCGTTCGGGATCGGAGAAAGGTAATGTGATGAGTATCAAGTATCCTTCTTCATCCTCATAAATAGTTTTAGCTGCTGTAACAGGGCCATAAACATTTTTCATCACCCCAGAAAACTCACTTAGCCAATGAGGTTCCACAGGATGGAACTCTGCATCTAGACAGTTTTCTATATTCTGAGGCAAACAACAATCTTCCTCATTCCCCTGCGAGAAAAGATCTTTTCTCTTCTTGTTGCTGCAGGCAGATGATAGATCTATTTCATTGCCGTCGACATGGTTCGACGTCTGTGTGGATAAATTTAAACTCGAACCATTAAGCAACTTCTTAACATGGGGTTGCAAGTTATTCTTCATTGGTGGAAATGCTCTGTCAAGCTCAAAATCCGTGTTGGGAAGATGTCTCCACGAACTGAATTCTTTTGCATCCGGTGGGACCGAAAAGTTCAGGTCTCGACCCGTCAATTCCACCCATTTCTTCTGCTCCTCCTCATCAAGGCTCAAGAGATTGGGAGATGGAACTAGTTCTATCCCATGCAAACACTGAGGATTAGACAATCCCCTGTAATGCTTCCGCTGCATTTTGTGGGATCTCACAAAACCACGATCGACAGTAAATGGAAACGGGCGCTGGCCTTGGCGTAAGTGACCATTCATGTAACTTCTCAACTGCATCTTACCAAGTGCATTCTCCGGCCTTTCCTTAAAAACCCACATATACATGTTCTCCAAATCATGCTGCACTAGGAACACATCTAACTGAAGATCAGACTTATCAAAACTACAAGTCCCATTGCTCTCCCTAACTGTGTTACACTTAGGGTTCTCCTTTAGAACAGGCCTGAAGTAGAAACTAAAGAAGAACCAAGCCCCCCACACACTATCCAATCTCTTGGCACACTTCCGCCCAATTTTGGGCAAATCAAGGATTTTATCCGGATCATTGATCTGGTGTCCAAGACCAACTTCAAGCATATCAAAAGTATCATGATTCCATGAAGGAGGGGGAGGACTCGGCTCCACGGACAACGGAAGATTAATATCAGGTGGACCCTGAAGCATAACTCTGTTCATATCACGCTCCGCTTCATCATGAGATGGAGCAATTGAATCCATAGACAAGTATGTGGAGGGGGCAAAATTCTCAATACTCAAGTGGGTCAAAAAATCTTCCCCCATCTCCACAAGCTTGTCGTCCCAGTAATCAATAGTTTCTACCTCCAATCTAAAAATCAACAACTCAATGAAAAGGAGGTAACTTTACCTCAGCAGGAATATCCCTACAAAAAAACACATCCTTTTCCAATAAATAATCAATCTTGGACCTTGAAAATCGTGAAGGGTCGAATTCAAACGATGCCCAGTCCGAAAGATCGAATCTGCAACTCCAAAACAGAACGAAAATTAGCAAAAAAAAAAAAAGAAGAAAAGAGACGACAACAGAAAAATACACATAAAGTGTGAAGCTATTCGAGAAAAGAATCAAAAAATACCTGCAGATTTTGAACCCAACTGGAGCCGAAAATGCGAATTGTAAAGATCTGACCAAGCAATTATCTGCAGCAGTCATCAACCGGGGAAGGGAGGGGGGCGTATAGAAATTGGGATTCAAGTGAACAATCAAACGGAGACGGAGTCCGTTATAGATAACGTCTGTAATAACGACAATAATGCACAGTGATAACGAGACCAAATAAATATCGAATTCGAATGATGGAGTTTAAATAAAATAATATACTGATCACGGATTCAAATTTTTTGACATTACTTATAAAAAAAATAATATATTATACAATAGAAATCTTTATATGCTCAATTCTTGTGTGTTCAGTCCGTACTCAATTTTTCGTAGCACCATCTATTTTCAAAATTGGTCGCACCATTAGAAAGATTATACATTGTAGATGAAAATATACATGCTTTGGTCCGGTTTCGACGACTTTATCACTGTTTAATGGAGGATTATGAATCCCCTTGGGTTAAGTAGTCCTAAATAGGGTTTTAAAAATTTCCGGCGATGTCGCCGGAAACCGGACCAAAGCATGGGGATTTTCATCTACAATGTATAAGCTTTCCACTGGTGCGACCAATTTCGAAAACGGATGGTGCTACAAAAAGTTGATTACGTACTGAGCACGCAAGGACTGAGCATACGAAGGGCTCCCTACTATACAATAGCCCAATTCTGTCCATCTTCTATATAATAAACGCGGCTCAGTATAAACTAAAACGACAACAGTGAAGCATGGGATTTCTGTCCAAACATGGTTCGTCTCCTGCCCAACCATGGTTCATCTCCTGCCCAACCATGGTTAGCTTCCTTCTCCTCACTTTTGCAATCACTAATCTCTTCTCCTCCCTCATAGTTTCTTGCACCCAGTGAAAAATGCGAACCGTAATCTTTGAGTTCCTTCTTCCTCCTTGCTGCCACTTCGTATGTCCTCTCTAACAAGTTTTACAAAATAAAAACAGTGGCAAGGGGTTTCCTGTCCGCACGTGACGCACAATTCCGGCGAGTTAACCCACCAACTCCCCCAATCCTAATCGCGCCTCCCCATAAACGTCATCGGACGCAGCCAGTCGCCCTCACACAAAATCACGTGAAACCTACTGCCGTCAATACAAAACGCCGCCTGTCGACCACAATCGGTGCCCGCCAAATGTTTTATATAGGGTTCTGATTTAGTCTTCTGACTTCCTTTTTGTTTGGCAGATTACACAAGAATAATTGTCGGTATATCCTCACTCCCTTTTGTCCTTGACTCATTCCTTTTTAGTTGCTTAGTATTGTTGTTTTTGTTCTATATTATCATTGGTCATGCTAATTATATTCAGTTTGTTCTCTTCTTGCAGTGTTGGTTTGTTCCCAAATTGTGTTTACGCAGAATTTGCTTCGAGATTGGTTTGCTCCTAAGGTATTTTTCCCATTTGGTTGGTTCCCTGTTGACAAATCTTTGCTTTTGCTTATTTCATACATTCGTCTTTGTCTTGCTCTACCTTATTTGTATTTTGGCTTATTTGGATTTAGGCTTACACGTATAGTCAAGTCGGAACGAACACTACAGTCGACACAACCGTGACGCATTCGTGTTAAATCTGGACGAACCATTCGTGCTCCAACTACGCTCTCTTAAGTACAACACCAGTTCTATTCACGGCTGACGGAGAGAGCACGACTATACATGGCAAATGTAGATATCTCAGTCGGCAATAACCCTAAACCCTAATCCTAAATTCAAAACCCTAAACCCTAAATCCTAAACCCTAAACACTGAACCCTAGGGATATGTTTGCATTAACACAGTGCGTGCAGTCTTTTCATTGACTGTATGTGTAGTCTTTTCATAATTTACGTGTGTTGCATCTTTTCATTAACAGAGCGCGTCTTTTCATATTATGTTTGATGTTGAACAGCTGGAACGACGCAATTCTGATAATTATTTCAATAAATAGATGCAACAACGACAAGAAACCTACTCCTCATTCATTCATAACATGGTTACCAATGTCGTTTTCTTCTCCGATTCTGTCCCTGCCAAAATAAGGCACACCATATTATGTGCAGTTATCTTTATCCCGAAAGATAAACCAGCAACCTTCTACCAATTACACCCCCCACTTTTACCAGTGAAGTGGTGCTAGTGTGTCTTCTGGGATAAAGTGAGCTGCCCCTAATGGAATTTGAACGCTCCCAATTTCGCTTGCTGCAACTCTTCTAACAATCCCTATCATGGAGTTGTAAAGGTTACTCCATCGCTTTCTCGTCCATTGAAGCTTCTCCCTTCTCTTGGAACCTTGAGCAGCTTATGATTGTTATCAAACCTCCTTTTAATAAAGGATGGAAAAGGACATGAGCATGAATCTCCATGTTCTTGGTTCAAAACTAAATTGGGCAAACCCAACATTGGAAGGAAAAGAACATAAGCATCAATCTCCATTTTCAGCTTCTTTGACTACGATATTTATAATATGTTGACTTTATTTTATATAATTTATGAAATGATTGATTGATATGAGTATTATTAAATTGATTTTATTTTCTGTATAAGACATTTAGTAAGACATTCAGTTTAGTTCAAATTCGTGCAAAAGGTGTCAAATCAATTGCACGATACTCTCTCACACACACATTAGTTAGTGCATTCGTTCCTATTATCGCAGTTGAGGCTCTGTCATCACGTATAAATCCAAAAGAGCAATAAAGTTCCAAAACTGATATTGCGCACATCCCTCACAAACCAGCAAGTGGGTCCCACACACCAATGTTTGCTTTTGCATGTATAAGAGTTTCGGGATAGTGGTATCCACGACGAACGACATCTCCATGAATTGCGAATGACAGAGTCAGTGATGACTTTAATTTCATATCAATCCATTCGTTCAGAACCCGAATAGTATATTCATTCGTAACAAACCATTCGTTCGGTCCGAAGAGAGCGCGTATTTTTATTATTTTCAGCATTAAACATTGTGCATTTTTTTTCATAATTTGTGCGTCGTTTCATGTTCTGAGATGCTAGAATGGATTGGATTGGAAAGGAAACAATCAATTCCCGTCGGGTTCACCGCAACTATACGTGTATGCCTATCGAATTCACCACGACTGAACCCCTCAAAGCGATTGTGAATGGCATCGGTTTGCGGAGTTGTGGAATGTCAAATGGAGTTGCGGAGGCGTATGGTTTGGCAGTTCAGAATTGCACAAAGCAGAATTGAAAACGATTGTGAATGCCATCGGTGGGGTTGCGGAGGCATATGGTTCGACAGTTCAAAAATTCGACCAACTGGAAAAATGAGAGATTACGCGGGATGGAATAAAAGCTCCTGAAGAAGGTGTGTGATGGGATGCAGGGGAAGAGGAGAAATGGGGGAGTGATGATCGTGGGGGGATAGCAGTTGAAGAGACGTGTGAAGTGTCCAGCTTTTAAAAGAAAGTGTCCAAATGACATTTTGAAATGTTCAGGTGAAATTTTGAATTTACTTGACATCCTTATTTTTATATATAGATTGACATTTTGATTTGATTTTAAATATTGACCTTTGATCTTCTAACACATAGTATTTGTTCTGTTTGGTTAATGATATTTTGTACATGCAATGTTTCGATTTTAATCTTATGCATTGATGATATAATTCAGAAATTTAATCAAACATTATTTATACTTGAAATTAATGAAAGTTTGGTGTGACTATGCATTGTATTTAACATCGGAACCCCTAAAAGATGAAAAAATGGAAAATAGAATAAAAAACAAAAATTATCTAATATGAACACTGCTGTTCCGTTCGATCGTATAGACTCGTTGACCCCATATGTTCTAACAGGATTCCACTATAGAGCACCACCTCTTAGCACACCACCATCACACCACCCCCATTAATGGGTAAGTACACACATGTTGGTGTATGTATATGTGAGATTCATTACCCATTAATAGAGGGTGGTATCTAATAAGCAGAAATATAAGAATGCGAAAATTTATGTGGTTCGACAATAGCCTACTCCACGGGAAGAATTCTTGATCCTTCCTTATGTTTTTTTCTTCCATTTTCCTTGTATCTTTACCATCGTTTTTGCTACAATATATAGATGTTCACAACATATAGAGATCTTCCTGTTCAACAACATGGTAGACAAGAATATTAATGAGCCACCAGCCACACACCAGATAAGAGTATTCAAGGTATTCCGGGGCTCGAGATATTTGAATCTTAATAGTATCATGGGGTGTACTATAAGGGTGATTTTCTATAACATTAACGGTCATAACATGTACCATGTAGAGTCTGCAAGTCCCTCTCTCCAACAAACCCACTTTTTGAAAAGCCCATCCTCTTCCAGGCAACCAACTGTTTTCACTGTTTCACACCGAATCTTAAGTTTTTGAGAAAAGGGAAGAATTTTTTCTCATTGTGAAAAGATTCGACTCGCCATAGTACCACAATCTCTGGCCACATACCTTGACCACTGGTAATTAAAGAATACATCTTTGCCTTTTGGTGTATTAACTCAATTGCTAGGAAGAAAAAAGGTTGACCACTCTATCTCTATCTACATTAGTGTTGCTGTTCTGGAGTTTTTTGTGTCTGGTCTGGTCATTCGATATCAACAGCTTCTGTCTGAGTATGTAGAGAAGAGAGAATGGGGTCAGTCTGTGGTCTATGGCTTGTTTTGTGGATTATTTTTGGTTTCATTTTGGTGGGATTTGTGGCACAGCTTAGCTATATGCTATGGTGGAAAAAGAAAATAGTTGAAAACAACAGCAGCAGCAGCAGAGATGGTACTGATTCCGTCAAAGTTCGTTTCTTTTTGTTATCTTGGAGAAACCCCACTTCTGTTATCAGCCTAAATCCTGAAAAAAATGAGGATTTGGAGATGGGTAAAAGTTCACATCGGACTTTGGAGCCAAAGGAGGAGAATAAGGATGAAAATATGGAACAAGAGTTGAGAAGAATGCATAATCTTTGTGGGCCTCCAAGGTTTCTCTCCACAATCGAAGAGGAGAACCAAGAGGATTTGGAGTCTGAGAGTGGAAAATCAAGAACCAAGAGTTTGAGTGATTTTTCTGCTTTTGGTGTAGATGACACCCCTTTTCTCACCCCTCTGTCTTCCCCATCTGTTGGGATACCATTTGATTCTTACAACAATCTTGAAATCAATCCACTGTTTGAGTCCCTCACTGAGGAAGAAATCAACACATATAGATCTTCTCCTCCTCCCACACTCAAGTTCTTGAGAGATGCAGAGGATAAGCTGATGAAAAGGCTGTCGGTGGAAGAGGCTGAGAGGCAAAAAGGGCTAAAAGTCGACTTTGCTCTGGTTTCAAAACTTCAATCACATGAAGAGAAAGGGATTTCCTTTATCAAGGGTACCAAGCAAGCTGCAAAAGTACTGCCATTGTCTTCTTCTCCTACTGGACACCACCTGTTATTGACAGCAAAAACCCCTGTTCCAGTATGAATCTGAATGAATTGTTCCTTTACTCATATGTAATATCATTTGTGTGATTAGCAGATAGTGAATATGTTTTACCATACCTTCCCCATTGATGGAATATAGGCGTTCAATTTTGCTTACTTTACATTTGAAAGAGATTGATTTTTAGGGGCACTACTGCAATGAACAAGAAATGTGTTATTTTCATCACGAGAGTTGCCCAGAAAGTAGAAACCAGCCAGTAGCCACGCGTTGCAGTTGGGATACTTACGTAACAAAACATGATGTTTGTAAAATTGTTTGTAGTTTTTTTTTTTTCGCAAAATCCCTTACTTATTAAGTTCTTATTAATAATGGATGTTACAAGGTTTGACCGAGGGTTAACCCAGAAAATTGAAGATAAAACGAGCTTCCAATAAATTAGTAATGTTCTATCAATTAATAAATCTACGTAAAAATCAATAGAAAATTCTAGATTCGGATTGCATATAGGCAACTTCGGTCCTTTCGATTCACTAAGTGATGAGGGTAAACTATCACACCTCCTTAAAACTTTTTTCGCAAACCTCCGGATAGAGAAAAATTCAGTGAAAGGAAAGAGTGTAGTACCCAGTTGCCTCTTTTTACATTTAAATGTGTGCATGTCTGCCCACCTATATACCGGTAATATCTCCTGTATAAGTCATGAAGCAGTGAAGGTTTCCTCTCTATTGGTTCTGGGGGAAGTAAACTGTCCCAGAGCATAATATCCAGCAGCAACATCTCTTGCAGAATGATCCAGGGCAGCAGATCAGCTGCTCTCCTCTAAGATGGGGTGATTCTTATGAGGTCCTGTAGTAGAAATGTATTAAGTTAGTAGTGGTTCATAATCAGACTTACCTGAACCAAGCATGTTGCAGATTTGGCTAATCTGCTGTGGCTGAGACCAATCCCAGTGACTGCAATGTGGTTTGGTCTCGAGCACTTTCTTGTTGCTTGAATCCTTTCATTTGAAAGACATCTTGTAACAGGGTATGGATCTTCCAAGTCACTCCCATTGGTGATATCTGTTGTGATGTTATCCCTATCACATTGTTTAGGGTCATCACAATAATTGAAGGTTTGAAAAATGGTTCAACAAATGTTGCCTTTTCAAAGTTATTGAGACGAGTGACAAGGCAGCCATGAAAGGAAAGCAGAAATGCTCAAGGCTGCAAGAAGATGCGGACAGTTCGG
>JAOYMZ010000001.1:1352209-1371667 GCA_025802335.1 Pinguicula primuliflora
ATGATCTTTTTGAACTTTGGGATTGATCCTTTTTCTTCTCCACCGTTTGCCAATGGAGGATAGAATGCTAGCCTCTTATTTTTGTCAACTTTTGAGGACTTGTGAGCTTTAGAATGCTTTTGGTTTTGGGTCTTTTGACCTCCTTGTGGACTCACTTTTCCTTTAAGCTTCGGATTTTGTCATTCTTGTCTGATCAGCATGTGCTAGGGGCAACAATCACTTAAATCTCAAACACTCAAGCCAAACTAGAAGATGTTTCACTCACTTCACTCATAAAAATTGATATGAAAGCTCAACTTTGGATGCTACTTAGCTCATGCACTACTTCCTTTCAAACCAATGAAGAACTTAGCCATGCTTCCCACTTATGCGTCAACATCTATTCAGGCCACAATTAGGGCATGCCAAGGTCACAATTAATAATAGGGATGAACACTGAGCATAATAGAGGAATTCAAACGAAAAATTTGGCCCAAACTCAAGGTAAGCATCACTATGATCAAGATTCAACAACAATATGCAAGCATAAGTGTGCTACACCCGAAATGACCCCCCCCCCACCCACACACACACACTTGAAGTCATGCATATCCTCAGGCATGGGCAGTATTCATAGATAATAAACTAGACAAGGGGTGGAGCAATACAACCTGGTGGTTCTTGAAGCTTGATATGTGAGCAGAATTTATCTTCACCCGAGAGCTCCTTTTTTTAGCACTGTTGGGGAGATGATGCTAGGAGCTTCCAATCTTCACTACTTGATGTAAACTTTCACCAAAGGGCTACATTTTCTCAAAAAGAACAAGTTAAACTATTAGAAGCAATAAAAGACAACATAAGATACCAGTTTGGGTTGCCTCCCAAGAAACTCTAAGTTTATAGTCTCTAGATAGACTTCTTCTTTTTCACTCTAGGAAGTAGATCACCTCCATCCTCTTGTCAAGATCTTGAGGAGAGGTATAGTTCTTCAATCTATGGCCATTGACTTTGAAGATTTTTGTCCCTTCACCCTTTATCTCCACAGCTCCATAGGGATAAACTTTGACAACTTTAAAGGGACCTATCCATCTGCTCTTGAGCTTGCCAAGGATGAGCCTCACTTTTGAGTTGAACAAGAGAACTTGCTGCCCTTCTTCAAATGACCTTCGGGTGATGTGTTGATCATGCCATTTCTTGTTCTTCTCCTTGTAAATCCTAGAGCACTCATAAGCATCCAACCAAATCTCATCCAATTCAGACAATTGAAGTAACCTATTCACTCCAGCAGCTGAGTAATCCATGTTCAGAGTTTTGATAGCCCAATAGGCCATGTGCTCCAACTCCACAGGGAGATGGCAAGCCTTTCCATACAGCAACCTGAAGGGGGAAGCTCTAATTGGTGTCTTAAAATCAGTCCTATAAGCCCATAGAGCATCTGGAAGTCTCATGGACCAATCCTTCCTTGATGCACCAACTGTGTTCTCTAAGATGAGTTTGATCTCTCAGTTGGTGATCTCAGCTTGGCCATTTGCTTGGGGATGATATGGATTAGATCTTTTGTGCTTGACTCCATACTTGGTGAGTAAGTTTTCAAACAACCTGTTGCAAAAATGAGAACCATTGTTAGAAATAATGTACCTAGGGGTGTCGTGCCTTGAAAAGATGTCGCTTTCAAGAACTTGACAACCACTGCGGCATCATTTGTAGGTGAAGCTATGACCTCAAACCATTTGGAAACATAATCAACAGCCACAAGGATATAGAGCTTCCCCTTGGATGGAATGAATGGCCCCATGAAATCAATCTCCCAAACATCAAACACTTCAACTTCGAGCATGCCTACTTGAGGCATCTCACTTCGGTTGGAAAAGATCCCAACCCTTTGGCATCTATCACAGGCCTGAAAGAATTGATGAGCATCCTTTAATAAACTTGGCCAATAGTATCCACATTGCAACACCTTAGCTGTTGTTCTCTTTCCTCCAAAGTGAACTCCACACTCAAGTGAATGGCAATGGTGAAGAATAGAATGGACCTCATGCTCAGGAACACACCTCCTCACTAGTTGATCAGCACATATCCTGTAGAGGTAAGGGTCTTCCCAAATGTAATACTTGAGGTCAGAATAGAACTTCTTCTTCTACTACCAAGACAAGCTAGGAGTTCTATTGATGGCAAGATAGATGACATAATCAGCAAACCATAGGGTGGGCCGAATGTTAATGGATAGGACCATCTCATCTGGGAATGAATCTGAAATACGTGGAGGCAAGTCAGTACTTGAAGTCCCCTCCAATCTAGACAAGTGATCTGCAACCACATTCTCCACTCCCTTCTTGTCTTTCACTTCAACATCAAACTCTTGGAGAAACAGATGAGGAGCAGAAAATGGCGCCCTGGTTGAGATCAAGTAGATTTTACCAAATTTGGTAGCATTGGAAGTGTATTGACAGCCAAGTCCCTTGCAGCAACAATATCTTGCATATGGAGCTGAGGGTGTGTTAGAAAACAAACCCACCTCTCTCAAGGCTCGGGCCTCGTGTGTGTGGGCTAATATAATTGAAAGGTGGGCAACCCTCGCTAAAATCATAAGCTTATGGTGATTGATTGTAGCCCACAATCCTTTTTATATTAGTATATTGTGATTTCTCTAACCGATGTGAGATAAATTCCCAACACTCCCCCTCAAGTCTAACTAAGTAAACCTTGTTGGATTTGGACAATGACACTGATAATGCTCAATTGGGCCAATTTCCCTTCTGGGATCAATACTCAAGATTTTTTCAAAAACAATTACGTGGACCTCTGAAACAATTATCGATACTTCCTGAAACAATGCCCAAATAGGGCCAAACCTCCCATGGGCCCACCCATGGGACCAATACTCGGGAATTTCCCCATAAAACACTCTAGGGCCTCAGACCGCCCACTCCAATATCATGTTAGAAAACAGATCCGCTCTCTCTGGGCTTGGGCCTCGTGTGCGCAGGTGCGTGTGTGCGGACTAATATAATTAGGAAGGTGGGTAACCCTCATTAAAATCATAATCTTATGGAGATTGATTGTAGCCCACAATCCTTTTTAAATTAGTATATTGTAATTTCTCTAACAGATGTGGGAAAAATTCCCAACAGGACAGTGTTGACCTTTTACCAGTTGTAGATACACTGGCCCTCTACAAGTTATCTATTCAACATATACATAGAAAATACAGCGAATGCCGAGATATTTGGGATTTTCTTTACACGGGTCCACATAAGCTGCAAAGACACTACTATCTGTTTCTCCGTGCACGTCTCTCCAGCCAGATCAAGGGCGCATCTGAGATTTTACCATCACGTAGCCCTAAGGGTTTGCTACAATATCTCTTCACACATTATACCCAAAAGAGGCGGCGGACTTGGACTTTGGGAGAGATTTACAAAACTGGGTCTCTTGAAGGTGCAAGGACAACACAGTCCCTTGTGTGATGCATATCTCTTAAACAGTAGGGGAGGCCTTGACATTGCACAAACAACTAAACCTACAAAGGCTTTACAATATTCATCGATCAAAAAGGACTTTGGTGGCGGCGAAGAGGCGATTCAAGGAAGAGGGGCAAAGTTCATCTCTGTGGAGGCTATCTTCACATCAGCAACCTTCACTGGATGCCATGGGCCGATATGGGGTTCAAAATTCAAATCAAATTCCGATATATGTTTGTGAGTTGTGATTTCTATATCTTTGTTTCACGTGGATCCTAGAATCTTGAAAAGGTTATCTCGGCTGCAAAATTTTTTTTACTCTTTGAAATGTTGGAGGATCTTGATGGGCATGAACCCCGTAGAAAACATGTACGATTATCAGATGGTATGAGATATATTATGATTCAAAGAAGTTCTAAACAAGTAGAGTACTTAAACAAGATGGTGTTAGGTAATGATATCGATTGTTTTGATAACTTTCGAACGAGTAAAACTGCATTCCAGCGCTTAAGTAGAACGTTACAAAGTTCCCAACGAATTCATGATTCTAGATATGTTACTGTTGATGAGAAGGTAGCAATTTTCCTCAAGATACTTGGACATTTTCATAGATACCGTATTGTTAGTATGATTTTCATAGATCAAATTGAAATGTTTGCGAGGCTTTTCATGAAGTCTTGAAAGCAGTAGTAGATTTGACTGAGGCTTGGTTCGTGAAACTAGTTCTGATCCCTGAGGGATCTAGTGATGAATGGTGGGGGTATTTTCCGGGTTACTTAGGGGCACTAGATGGTACTTACATACCTGTACACATACCAAATAAGAAACAAATGAATTATAGAACAAGGAAAGGCCAGATTGTTGTGAACGTTCTAGGCGTATGTTATAGAGAGGGTAGATTTATTTATCTTTTGACTGGGTGAGAAGGGTCTGCAACTGATTGCTATGTTCTGAGGTATGCACTGTGGCATAAGAACAGTCTTCGTGTACCGCAAGGTAATGTGTTTTGCACAATATTTCTTGACAACAATCTACGAAATGCATCTTAATCATGTACTAATGCTTTGTTCATCAATCTTTCCATGGACATACTACTTGGGAGACAATGGATAAATGACCCGAGAGAGTTTATTGGTCCCTTACACGGGAACAAGATATCATTAAAAGGAATGGTCCTCTGGCAATCGGGCTCCTTAAAATCCAAATGAGTATTTAAACTTGAAGCATTCCAAATCATGTAACATAATAGAGTGCACATTTGGTATGTTGAAGAAGCGTTGGGGTGTCTTGCAATCAGCCATGTTTTATTCGATAAAAAATCAGAAAAAGTGATCATGATCTGTGTGGTTTTACACAACTTCCTAAACTGAAAATAATACAATCTCAAAGGAAATGAAGATGAAGGCGAGCATGATAGTGTTGAGCTCATCTCAACCATGATGACTACCTCACATGGACAAACAAGAGAGATCAGATGACAGCTTAGATGTTTAGCTGATACAAGATGGGTGCAACTATTTAGTTACCGTTTGGCATACTATATGTGGTGTGTTAATTGCCTTTTGTGTGTTGTTTGATGAACTATTGATTTGATGAGTGTTTCTGAACATTGGAGACATGGTTGAATACAATTTATCTTCCGTTCTGATAAAAAACATATATATTTTACAAAATTATATATATTTATATGATTAAATCGATTAAAAAGTTATATTATATAGTAACTGTAAAATAGTCTTTGCACCATTATGAAACTGTTCATTAGCACATAATCAAATTGATGGTAAACATGCACATCCAAATCATACGTAATCAATATATATCCATATCAAACTGTTATGAAACATTATGAAACTATTATATAGTTAATTGTAAAATAGTCTTTGCGCCATTATGAAACTGTTCATTAGCACATAATCAAACTGATGGTAAACATGCACATCCAAATCATACGTAATCAATATATATCCGTATCAAACCATTAATACAATGAGGTTGAAATCAAATAAACCGTCATCAATATAAAACAGATGGACATAGGTTGTGTTTAGCAAATCTGACTGATAAGGTGACTGATAACTGATAAGGAGACTGGTGACTAATAAGGTAACTGGTGACCGATGACTGATAAAGTGACTGATGAGGTGACTGAATTTGATTAGAGTTGTTTCGCAAATTTACATAAAGGACATTATTTTACATTGTTATTGTATTTTTAATAATATTATATATCAGAATTATTATTAAATAAAAAAATATTTTTAACTTTAATAATTCTAATTTTTTATTTAAATAAATCGTTATTATTTTAAATATTAACAATAAAGTTTAGAAAAATAAAAATAATATACTCATGGTATAGATATATAGGTATATAAAGTTAAAGTTAAAATTGAAATGAAACACTTATATAAGTCACATTATTTTTTAATCAGGTTGAAAAATGCATTTTCAAATCAGTAACCTTATAAGACAAAAGTCAGACATTGACGTAGCAAACTTATTTTATTTTGATTTATAAATCAAAATAATAAATTTATAAATCAAAATAATAAATTTATAAATCAAAATAATAAATTTATAAATCAAAATAATAGATTTATAAATCATTATTATGATTTATAAATCAAAATTGATTGATAGGATACAGCGATATCATATAACGTAGCGCACCCTGGAAAAAAAAACGTAGCACCCAAACCCTTACTTACCCATGAAGAAGATTAGCCAAAAGGTCAGGATGATGGGAGAAAAAATGGAGGGCAAAAATTAAGGCACGTCAACTCGAAAATTCAGCCGGCTTGGGTAAAATATAAACAAAAAAAAAGGAGCGCCTGGCACTTTCCTCCAATTTCCGATTTCAGAACTTTGGCGTCGAAGTAAAGAGAGATTGAGGCTTCTTCCTGCGATTTACTCAAAGAACGAACAAATCAACACAATTTCTCAAAGAACGAACGGGATATTCCTCAATCAAGAAACGAACAAATCAGGTTTCTTCCTGCGATTTACATGGTTTCCATTTTCAATTGACTATTTTCAAATCTGTTATGCCGAATAATAAAGGCAAGGGAGGGAAGAATCAGAAGAGGGGAAAGAACGATAACGGCCACGAGAAGCGTGAGCGGCGGAAAATCTCATATTTCTGCTCCCTCGTGAAACCCTAATTGTGAATTTGGGATTTATACGAAAATCCGAAAATTCTATGGGATTCAAGTAATTATCCATTGGGCTCCTGGATTATCAAGCAATGATTTTCTTCTATTCACACATTTGGGGACTTTTCATCCTTTACGTGAATTTACTCTCAATATGTAACACGTTAAATTTTGTTTTTCCGTTTTTGATTGGCGAATCATGAAATAGGAGGTTTTTTCATTAAGCTAATTGGGTGTTGTCCAATTTGGGGGAGAGCTTCGAGGAAACACTAGGCTTAATAAGGGTATTGCTGGTGTAATTGACGAGGAGGATGGTCCTGGTGATTATTAGATTGAATTTGAGGATGATGCCATTGATAAACTCTAGTGTGTTTTGTTATCTTCTGTGGGCTATTGTGAAGACTACATGAATTTAATCTCAATGTTCTTTCCTTTGAAGTCTGATATGTAATAGTTACATGATAAGACTAAGCCTGCTTTGTTGCATTGCTAAATGTTTCCCTATTTGCCTTTCATGCAGTTCAATTTATCGTGCAAAAATGTCATCGGTCTCTAGCCAACCACAGTTCCGCTACACGCAACCCCCATCCAAGGTTCTGCACTTGAGGAACCTACCGTGGGAATGTACAGAAGAGGAACTAATCGAACTCGGGAAGCCTTTTGGGAGAGTTGTTAACACGAAGTGTAATGTCGGAGCCAATAAGAACCAAGCCTTTATTGAATTTGTAAGTATATATTTTCTGCCTGATCTATTAGATCTGGTTTGTTTGTTGTCTACATTTGTGAATTTATGTCATCTGTACATTGTACAGGTGGAATTAAATCAAGCTATTGCTATGATATCATATTATGCTTCGTCATCTGAGCCTGCCCAAGTGAGAGGGAAAACCGTGTACCTACAGTACTCCAACAGGCAAGAAATTGTGAACAACAAAACGACAGCAGATGTTGCTGGTAATGTACTGTTGGTAACAATTGAAGGGAATGATGCGCGCCTTGTTAGCATTGATGTTCTACACTTGGTAAGAGCTTAGGCATATATCTCAAAAGAAAGACACATTACCAATTCATCTGCTGTGAAGGGTGCTCTCCAATTTATTGTGTGAACTGTATGATGCTTTTTAAACATTTTATTTGACAAGAGTGTGCGTGAATCAGCAGGCACATGTCAAGGATATGTCTTCGATGGCAGCTTATTGCATGGGAGAAAGAATGCATTTATGTTTGTCTCCTTTCTCCTTAACTTAAAGATGGCTCTTTCCGCCCTTCTTCCTTTTCATAATTCTACCCCTAACATTTTAAGAAACCTCAAATGTTTCTTATAGTTCCTTCTTTGTATGTATATGCCCCACCCCAGTTTTATATGAGAAAAAAATTTCAGTTTCTTTCAGTTAACAGCTATCTCTTAAGATGGATTTTTCTTTTCTTTTCAATTACTCAGTAAAATGGGAAATCGTATATGTAAATATCGAAGGAGATTTTCTGGCCATGTTACGACTGGTTTGATAGCAAAGCAGGTTTTGCATCTCAACTTGGAAACATTTGTTACCTCATTTTAGCATCTTTGATCTAATGTGGAACCTTGCGATAACAAATTTGGCCTTTTTCTTTTCCCAATTTTTCATTTTTTGGTCTTATCATAACTAGAAAGTAGATAACTGTCAAAGAGGGGTTGACCTAGTGGTTATGGGAGTGACAATTGCACTCATAGATCACGGGTTCAAATCCCCTCAGCGACATTATCTATAAAAAACATATAACTAATTTGATTACATTTCTCTCTTTTATTATAAATATTTGTTTAGTTTACAAATTGTATTAGATAGTAAGTATATTTCTGTAAATCAGCTGGTGCAGTAACAAATGTCGTCTGATTTGCAGGTATTTTCTGCATTTGGTTTTGTGCATAAAATTACCACATTTGAGAAGACTGCTGGTTTTCAGGTCTGTCTTTTGTGGTCTTCAAATCAAAATAAATGGCGTGTGTTCTAATCTCATAAAATCGTTTTTTGTATCTCCTTCCAGGCCCTGGTTCAATTTTCTGACTCAGAAACTGCTTCAGCTGCGAAGGAAGCACTTGATGGAAGAAGCATTCCTAGGTGATGTGGATTTAAATTTTGGCCACAGATGTATTGCAACTCTTATCGGTCATATATCTGTAGATGTCGTGTTCATACCTTGGGCTGGACATCTTCTGAAGCTATAGTAACCATCGAAACAGGGGTACACATGCATACTCCCTACACCAACTCTACCTCTATTAGTTATTTCAACTCCAGTATATAGACTGGTTATGTGGCACCACTATGATAGAGTTCTTGTGAGATAGAGTTAAGAGTTGGAACTTGGAAGTATGGGGTAGGTAAGAGGACAAGAGATGGTTGGCTGCAAACCATTATACAGGACAATTGTTTCCTGTGTATAAATTTATAGATGTGGCGTATCTTTATGAAGCTAAATGTGTTTATATTGATTATTGACTCTGTTTAGTGATGCCTGGCAGTTATTTGATTCCAGAACTGGGCCCATGTGCTCTTAGAATCACATATTCCGCACATATGGACCTGAGCGTAAAATTCCAGAGTCACCGTAGTAGGTATACTGGCCTGTTCTTACTATTGTCCAGTAATCATTAAAATGTATTAAACCACTGTATTGTAGTTTTCTTTTGTTCTGGGTTTTTAGAGTTCTGAATGATTTATTTTCTCATTCACAATAATTTTCTTCATATAAATATAGGGACTATACAAATCCTCTCCTTCCGGTGGCTCCTTCGGCTATAGATGCAAGTGGCCAGGTTTTATTGAATTGTTGTTTTGTGCTTATTTAGTAACCTCGAACTGTCACTTTACCTCATTAGATCGTTGTTTTTAATTAATTTTCGATATCTTTTCAAAATAGTGAGGACTGCCATTATTGGCTTGGTCGTGAATATTATTTCCGTACCGTCTTTAAGAACGTAAAAAGCGGATTGTATTGGTGTATATGCCGACATACCCAATTACTCAAGTCCAAATACAACAATATCGGGATATCTGGGTTGACTGTTGTTTATCATTCTTGGTACTTATCTTCCATCTTTTCAGTTTAACGTAGGAGTTGATGGCAAAAAGCTGGAGCCGGAGAGCAATGTTCTTCTTGCATCAATTGAGAACATGCAATATGCAGTCACTTTGGATGTTTTGCATACGGTAAGTTATTTCAAACTAGAGAATCCTTGAAATTCGTCCTTGGCTCCTTTCTAAATGTAACCACGTGTTGTTTTAGGTCTTTTCTGCATTTGGGCATGTACTAAAGATCGCTATGTTTGACAAAAATGGCGGTCTTCAAGCTTTGATTCAGTACCCTGGTAAGATTAAACTTGGCAAACTCAGTCCCTGTATTTCCTTCTATTGCCTTTTGTGTCGATTGCTCTGTAAATCAACATGAGGCAACTAGTAGTTAAACTGTAAAGAGGAAAATGCTTCGTCCACGAAGATCTGAGATTTGAAGTCATGGCATCTCATTTTTTTATTATGTTATACCTTTCTGAGCTTATCAAATATCATTGGAATGCCAAGTAATTATTAAAACTTAAAAGGAAAAAATCGTATACCAATATATGATTGGTGCAGACTGCAGACCAAAATTTCAAGTTTGTATCAATGTGCTTGCAGATGTGCAGACCGCCGTTGTCGCAAAGGAAGCATTGGAAGGACATTGCATATATGATGGGGGATATTGCAAGTTACATATCTCGTATTCTAGACACACCGATCTCAGCATAAAGGTGAGTCCCATTAAATTTCCATGCTTAAAAGAAAAAAAAAATCCGTTTTGCTATTCTCTAACTTTGTATCTGCCAAGGCATTTGTATGTTCGGGCCGATGGTATTGACTTATATAACTTGCTTTCAGGTTAACAATGATAGAAGCAGAGATTACACCATTCCCAGTACTCCTATCCTGAATGCTCAGTCCTCAATACTAGGTACACAGCCGTATCAATCAGGTGGCCCTGGACCCCATGCTTATGTTGGAGCTCAATATACTCCAGGTCATGATCCTCGCGCCATGCCTCCATCGGCGGGCTGGAATCAGGGAGGCCATGCTATGCCCGTGCAAATGCATAACTACCCGTATGGGCCTCATCCTGGTGCTCCTCCAACCGGAATGAGCCAGCAAAATGGCATGCCACAGTCCTCACCGAGGCCACCTTATCATTCTTAATAATAATTGGTACCAATTCTGAGGATATCCCGCTAGTCAGCTGATGCATTACCTTATTTTGATTGAAATGGGGAACTGCTGTTGCTTTCGACCTGCACTTCGCGTCGTACTGTTTCTTGATTGAAGAGCTTGCAGAGGTAAGATTCCGGTATTGTGTACACCTCTGCTCTGCCTTTTGGATTGGCATGTGCTTAATTGCTGTGTATACATGAAGCCACCACCGACTTATGAATGGCAATTCAGTTTATGTTATTGTGAAGAATATATGCCATCTTTTTTGGAGAATGTTCTTTTCTCACATTTTATTTGGAAATTTAATTTTTCCTACTATGGGGCAATTATTTATCAGTTCCGTACATCTTACTTCCATATGCCAGATAGGTGTACTTGCAAGTGCGACCATATAATAATAATTTACTTATACCCTCAACTTTGACACAATTTCATAAATTCTTTATATTGCAACGGTCACAACTACTCGTTAAAAAATGAGTGTGGTTGTGTGTGTGGTTGTGATGGGTGTCACATAAGAGGTTTATGAAATATGTCAAAGTTGAGGGTACATGTAGCATTAATTACCATATAAACAATGCTTATTTGAATCTTTTTGGACGGTTTACTAGACCGAATTACTTGTCTAGGCATAAACTTATAATATAATGCCACATTCATGTTATTACCTCTATTCGAGAAGGAAGTCCGCTAGACGGTGCCTAAATGGTGGACAATTGCCCGCAGTGGTACCCATAGGGGCGGATTTATTCAGGCCAAGGGGGGACACGTGCCCTCCCTTGAAAATCCGCCCCCTTTGAATATAGCATGTGTATCTAATCATTATGGGAGGGAGGGTCGCCGAAGGGAGGGAAAATGTCGGAAGTAGAATGAAGATGAAGGAGGTGTTCTATACCGGACGAAATTATCTCACCAAAACCTCACGAAACCCACGTGTTGTGACATACACCACTATTATCCTGGCTCACACTTTGACAGAAATAAATCATGTCCACTCATCACATTTTCGTCCGATTTTGGTGTATTATTTTTCGTGAGATTTAGAATTCTCCGAAGATGAAGAGAAGAAAAATCCGTCAACTCAACCGACACCAAATTCTATAATTTCAATGAATCAATTATAACTTGTCAACTCAATGGACGGTAAATTACTTAATCTGCGTTTCATCTGATAAATTTAAATATAATAATTTTCTGACAAATATTTATTTTATATTTGCTTGATTCCTGTCGTGAATGCTTAGAAATATCAGTTCAGTTAGAATTGACCAAGTGGGGATTAATTTTTCTTTATAATATAGATGACACATTACAATTTTATTCATGTGATTTTGTTTATATAAACTATCGAACATTGGACTCTAATTGGGAGATATACATATCATTAGTTTAGTTATTTAGAATGGATATTTTATTTTATTAGTTTATTTGCAACATATTAATAAAGTAATTTTCTATGTACAGTCTTATATGTACAGCTAATAGTACAATCTATATTTGCAGTTGTCCGTTATCAAAATTGATTGCACCATTGGAAAGACCATGCATAAGAGATCAAAAGCTCTATGTTCTGATGCTATTCCAACGATTTCATCGCCGTGAATTTCTAAAACTCTTTTCCCTTGGGTTAAGTAGTCCTTAATAGGGTTTCAGAAATTCATAGCGATGAAGTCGCTGGGACCATACCAAAATATGGAGTTTTGAATCTTTTACGCATGTTCTTTCAAATGATATAATCAATTTTGAAGACGGATAATGGCAAGTAAAGGTTGTACTTTTGGCTATAAATATAAGGTTGTACACCCCAACATTACTCATAATTATTTTTTAGAATTGATTTTATTTTGTATAAATTATTTTTGATTTTATTCTCTATTGCATGATTTGATATGATTCTAATAAAATTATACACTTTCAATCTAAAAACACGCACCTACTTTGATAAGTATAGTATTTTGATTACTTTTGTATGCATGTAAAGAACATAAATATTGAACAAAGTTATTTTTTTTAATATTGATTTATTTATATATTTTTAATATTATAATTATTAATAATTTATTTGAAGTTATATAGGCAAAAATGAAATATCGTGCCCCGCTTAAAATATTTTTGGATCCGCTACTGGGTACCCCATCGCTTTCACGAACATTGTTTACTACACACATTTGTATTTGTTGGGTTGTCGAATTGTATTCCAAGATCCGCGAGATTTTTAAATTTCTTAGCACTGCGATTTAGAAAAAAATGCTCAATAAATCGAGGCATTTGTGCAATGGCAAGATAAGAGAATATGACCGTCTTTCATCTTTATTTAAACTACATCAAATTATTATCACAACTATTTTGATTGAGTAAAATTACGTATATGATATGAACGAACTTAGGATGTCAATTTTTACCAGCCCGTGGACCCGCCCCACATTAAAAAAATGTATATTTATTATATATTTAATTGCTTTAGTTTATTATTTATTAGTTTATCTTAAATTCTTGATGTCCTCTTATATTTTTAATCTTACTAAATAAATTATTTTATATGAATCTACATTTAATATTATCTTTAATTAATAAAATAGTATAGGATGGTCATAAGAACATTTTAAAAGATTTTATAATGAAAATTAATAAATTTTAGATTCGAGATTTGTTTATTTGTAACATTTAAATTTGTTATATTGATTTGGCTTAATTAGTTGTAATTATTTATGTTATTTATGACAACCAATATTTTATTTTTTTAATTTTTTAAACCAAAAAAATTATTTTTTTGCATGAGGTGATGGGTCCACGAGGCGGGTCCGGGTCTGCCTCTGGGTCGGCGGAGCGGGTATGGGGCAATCCTGACCTGCCCTGCCCCGCCCCGCCCCATTGTCATCCATAACCCTATACTTTTGCCCCCTAACTTGACGAATTCCACAACTACGTTCAGACAATATTTATTTCAGAGATCGATTTAGAAGGCATGTACATTGGATTTATGACCCATCACAATATAGTTTTTTTTTTTAAGTTTTTATGAGTTTTTATTAATAAGAAAAGTGATTGTGCAAACTAGCCCAAAAGTGAGCGTAGTTACAGAAAATACAATCACAACTGGAATCATAACTAGGTCAGCGGTATTCCGCGAATGCTTAGGCTTCGCCTCGAGTTAGGTTGCTCAGGGCTCTTTATCTTTTTCTTCTTCTTCGGCTTTTTCACCGGGAGACATTGCACTGTCTCTTCCTGCCATGCAGGGAGTTCATATTCATCCAGATCAATGTCACTTTGGGAGTAACCTCCTTCGGGTGCAGAACTGAACATGGCTCTATCTGCGGCCCATGCCTCAGTAAAACTCATGTCGTTTGTGGTGACCGGAATCTCATATAGAGTTTCATTAGAGCAGTCGGTCATATACTGCATTTGGTCCTGTGGTAAGGTTTGTAGTGATTGTGGAGAGAAAGGCATCGCGGTGGGATCTAGTGGAATGGCCTTATGCATCAGGGCTTATTGTTGGATAGTGCTCTGGACTGGTGCTCCTGGCGTCTGATCTGATTTAGGATAGAGGTCTGTGTCTGATTCGCCTTCTTCCACCCTGTCCGCCCAGCTCCTACTCCTATTTGGGATCAGTTCCTGGCATGCTTCGAAGGGGACTGATGCTGAGTTTGCTGTACGGTGCCCAGTTTCCTGGTTGAGATGCTCAATACCAGTTTTTGTTGCTGCTGTTTCGGCCAGTTGTGACTCGGTAGTTTCAGGTTCAGTTGGTTTTCCCTTGTCTTCAATTGCAGCTACTTCCTGTCTAGTTAAAGCCTCAGCTATTGCCATCTCCACCAAAGGTTCTGAGAGGCTCTCCAGCGGGGTCAGAACTGGAGGAAAAACTGGATTGACAGCCTTGGATGGATTCGCTGCATACTGGTAGGTTGCTTGGCTTCCTTCTGGCAGAGCTCGTGGGTCTCTTGAGAATTCAGATCTCGGCTCCTGAACTTCAGTTACAGCTTCTGATTGCTGAGCAGAGTATTGAACTGTGTCTGTGTCCCTTGTAGCAGCTATACCACCATCAATTTCAGTCCAAAAAGTTGTGCCCTGCAGCAGATCATGGGACAGCATTTCATCACCCAGAAGAGAAGTTATACAAAGGCTGATCACTCTATTTTCCAACTGCTGGTGTGTTGTATCCGTTGCGATTTCAGTCTCAGAAATGCTCCTGGCAGTTTCTCCAGATGCTTAGGCTTCATCTGGTCGGTTATCAGCAGCAAAATTTGCCTTTCGTTCCCATTTCCATTTACCCTATGTGATTGCTTTCAGGGGGGCCAAGACTGATTCCAGGTTGCAGTAGATTTTGTGATGTCCACTTTTATGAATACAGAAAATGTGGCTGCAGCTGTTTGAAGTAGCAAATTCTTGCTTATCCGCCTAGAGTAATTGGTGAAAATCTGCACCCTACCATACCTCATGTCCTGCCGACTGCTCGTGAGTGGATCAATTTGTATCAGCTCCCCAAGACGGCCAGCAATGGTGGAAAATAGTTGACCTTCCCAGAATTGGAGCGGAACACCTTTGATGTTCACCCAGGCACATCTAGCCGTTTTACCATCTATCAAATGCCATGGCCTTACATTTCTCACTTGGATACTTGTCAATGTTTCATCATACTGCAATAGTTTTACCTGTAGCACCTTATCCGGGGCCATAAGTAGCACCTCTCCACCTTCTATGGCGGTGGCCAAAACATTAGGATAACCAGCGGCCTGCAGCTGCTGATTAATTTTGTGCATATCCGGGGTTGTAGTGGTTGTGCACAGCAAAGAGGAACGGAGCCAGTGTCCTGCATCTGCAGAGGGGGTGTATTGTAGTGTTTCCGTTTTATTTCCACCTGTTCCATTACTCCCTTTATTAGCAATATCAGTCGCTTGGCAGGAGGACAAGGAGTAGTCAGTGTGGTGCCAACATTTAGGATTTTAGCATAACCAGGATTTCCAGTAGCATAACCAGAATTTCCAGTGTCCACCTAATGTACAACATTCATATCAGCAATAAAATCACCATTTCCAGTAGCAACAACATTAGTATTTCCAGTAGCAACAGCATTAACACCATTTCCAGTATCAAAACCAGTATCAATTCCAGTATCAAAACCAGGATTATTGAGCATAGCCACTACTTCAGAATTCAAGGATTCGTGACTCAGACTGACCTCTAATTTGAAGGAGCCAATCCAGATTTCATTGAGTCTGTCCAGAAGGGAAAGGGGATTCATCTGTTTCGGAAATCGAGCAAAGGCAAATCTGCATCCCCTCCGATTCAGGTATTGAGGGAGATGAAGGTCCAAAACCTTACCGTGGGCAGCAAGGGATTCCAGAATTTCCTTTCTTGTTCCATTTGGCGGTAGATTGGCAAGGTGGAAGGAGTGAGATGCCTTCTGCAAGCGATGTATACGATCCTATCTCCTATGCCAACGATTGTGAACTGGAATCGCTCCCGCTTCCGCTGCAGCCGAAACTCCAGCCAATTCCTTTTGGAGGGTGCCAATCTTGAGCACGGTTGCTGTGGAGGTGGATTTGTGTTGGCCAATTGAGGCCGACGCGCCGTTGTGGTCGGACAATTGAAGCTGTTCCGAGAACACACTAGGGCTCGCATCTCTGTGAATCGGGCCTCGCGTCTCTGAAAATCTGAGATGGTGGCTTGGTAGGGTGGGTGACATTTGGGTGGCGAGCGCAATATAGTTTTGTTGTTCATGCACATTTTCTTGGTTTTGATATTTGATATGAGTGCAATTTGATGAGTCTGCATTTCTATCTATAAACAATATGAACTTAGGTGAATTCTTCTGCGGTAGAGTCATATCTCTGTCTGAGGATTCCTGTGCAAATAGAGATAAATCTGTACAATCTCGGAAACCAATTAGCCAATCAACCCATTTAGATAATCAGGGATAGAGGTCACCATTTGTGTCGGGCTAAATGGATCCAACTTAGCACACCCGCCAAAATGACAGATATGGCCAACGTGACCCGTACAAAATATGGGTCAGACTAGCCCGACACATATATAAAGTGGGTCGGGCTAGTCCAGCACATATATAAAGTGGGTCAGATGGCCTATATTTTTTGGTGTGCTAGACTGGGTTCAATTTTGTAATCTAGATAACTGGCCCGAAATGCCTATTTTTAATTGTTTAATTAAATTTAATTAATTTTCATGTGGTGAATGCTAAATTACTATTTTTTTCATAATAGTTCTTTCAAAATATTATTTGCTAGAACTACTATGAAGAAAATAACTTCCTTCTCCTGGATATTTATTAAATGAGTTAATGTGTTTGGAAACTTGTTAAAAGATATTTTGAAAATTTGTATTATTCGTAAAGTCGAATTTTTTATTATTGAATTTTGATGATGAAAGTAAAATAACTCTAATCAAAAATATTTTGAGACTTTATCAAATTATATTTTGAAAAGATATTTTTGAGTTAATTTTCTAGGGGAATCTTCATATGCACAACCCGTGTGTGCACAATTCGTGCATAATTTTTTTGTGACATCATCCATTTTCAAAATTGGTCACACCATTTGAAAGGTTATACGTAGAAGATGAAAAGTCCCAAATTCGGACATGAATCCGACAACTTTATACTGGGATCACAAAGGCTTGGATAAACAAATGGGCTTTTGTTGTTGACATGGGCTTAAAGCATTAATCAAATTACGGTCCGAAGTTATAATTTAGACTTTGACAATAATTTGATAATGACTGGGACCGTGCTGGAACATGGACATTTTCATCTTCTATATTTAGTGCAATTAATTTCGAAAATAGATGGTGGCTGCCACACACAAATTATGCAAGGATGTGCACACAAGAATTTTACATATAGAGTTCTCCCAAGTTTCTAAATTTTATATGTTGAATTGTTAATAACCAGCGCCTCGGCCTCGTAGCCGTCTCACCTCTTTTTTTTGGGTTGGAGCTTCATGCTTTACAACTAACTTATATGCATGGGCGGGTCCAACATAGTGCTTGGGCATGTCCAAACACCCTCAGCCCACGATAAAAAAAAATTGATATGTTCAAAACAATCCAGTTATAAAAAATGGCCCAAAATACGAGATTGTTTGGCATATGGGTGGACTCAGCCTAGTGAAGACGATTTTAAGTCGGCCCCAGGCTTCGCCCAAAACATCATTTATTTATTATTTCTTTTGGATAAGTGTCATTTAATTTATTTACTTTTTTGTTTTTCAATTGGTAACTGACGTAGAGATTCTTTCCTCATTTATAGATCCCAAAATCCCACCACCTCAACTGTGCAACGATGTGGGATACTCATTCCTATTTTTTTCTTTGTGCTGCCTATGAATTGTACTGATAAGTGAATGCCATACCGAGCTTATAGATTCTTTTTTTTAATACAATTGAAGCTGTAAGGCCGGAAACAAAACAGGAAACGAAAGCAAAGTATCTGTCGAACTCAGGAAACGAGCTTATGGATTCTAAATCAACCACTTCCAAATATAAAATCACATCCACACAAACATTTATTTGTGAAAAAATTACCATCATTCAACCTCGTAAGGTAACTAAAGAAAAAAAAATACAAATACACAAAGAGATGCATGCATAAGATATCTTTTGTCTAGAACAAACTTCTAAAGAAAACTAATTTGGCAATTATCAAGGGTTCCTACTGTACTCTGTCTCCTTCTAGGGTAAACTATGAAGGTTAACTTTTTCTCTAGCTGGTCCAGTTCCTTTTCATCGTAAGAGACGAAGAAATATGTTGGTGAATGTGTTGGTTTTTCCGTTAAAATTTTTCAAAATCGGGTAATTCTATATTTGGATTCGAAGCCATGCTGTTATGTTCTTGATTTCTTTTCTTTATTTTACAGTTAAGTTATAATTTGTTCAAAATGTTTCCCATTTATGCATATTCCATTCCAGATATTATTGGGAGTTTCAACAAGCTTCAAACTCTTGATATCTCCAGTAACAAGTTCACTCGTCGCATTCCCAATTCTTTCGGGATCTTATGAGCTTGAATTATCTGTGAGTTTAGAATATTTGCTGGTATAAATTGATTACGGATCCATGATTTAGTCGAATCTGATAATATCACATATTCTTTCTGTTTATTTGAGCAAGGCAGGCGGCTTAACAACAATAGCCTTACCGGTATTATCCGGGATTCCATTTCTGAAACTGGAAGCCTCACCCTTGTGTATAACAAGTTCATTTTTCATTGTAAACTGCGAACAACATTGAGGTTATTGTCTCTTGACTGATCTAAGGTGAAAACTTCATGAATGATTTCAGGGATCTTTCGCTCAATAATCTAAGTGGATTAGTACCAAAAGTTTTGGCAAGAACTTTCAAGTTAGCTATTGTCTGTATTTGATACCGATAAATTTATTGTGTTTGCTTGTGTTTCATTGATCACTGTTGTAAGGTACCCGAATGTTGGAATCTATAATAATTAAACTTTTAAGGTTGCGATGTAATTTTGTGACCTAACATCTTAAAATTCCTTTGCTATGGTATGCATGTATATATAGCTTTAGTATTATAATATATGGGCTTAAGGATTAATAATAGAATAATGCTACATGTCCCAACACTTTGTCCCTAATTCATCCCTACAAAAATAAAAGATTAGTTATTTAACAT
>JAOYMZ010000001.1:1371767-1406805 GCA_025802335.1 Pinguicula primuliflora
ACACGGAAACAAATTAACAGAAATGCAAAACACAGACACGTTCACTTTGACCCCTTCAATGTAGGAGTCTAATTGAATTAACCAAGACTAAATCAATACCCAACACTTTGATACTAAGAATTCGTGATTAGAATTCATAGAAAAATAAATAAATTCTCGGGACGTGCAAACCCATAGTTTGGATTGAATGATGTTGTGGTGGTGCCCCCGTTTTTGTTTTGCATTATTGCCAAATAAATGGTCCACAGATTCCATGCATGTGCCTTTTTTCCATGTTCAGTTCTGGAAATCTGAGTCATGCCGGCACCACCAGGTCCCCAAGTCGACCCTCACCCCACACCGCCATTGAAATCAACTTGGATATATTTATTTATTTCGAAACCCCATTTTCAGTGTTAAATGTCTGGGCATTCTTCAAGAACCATAAACTTGGGAATATAGGATATCCACACATAATGTTTGGCTGTTTGCTGTTGGCTGGATGAGGTTTCTTTCTTTTTTAAATGTGTTTTCCTTAAAAAGAAAAAAAAAACGAAAAACGACCAAGTCAGGGTTCTAAAAACAAAGTAAAATGGACTAATCTGAAAAGGAGGGAACAACCCCCCATATGCTCAAGAGTCAAGAGTATCATCCGAAATTTTTTAAGGTGGTGGTTTATAGCTTCGCAGCGCTTTAGATTTTAGGGACTCAACCTGGGTCGGAATGTGAAATGGAGAACTAACTTTGTTCTTCTTTCCTGATCTTTTTTACTTTTTGGTGGTTTTTTTAATGTGGCTGTCCATTTTAAGGAGAGATTCTTCAGTCTATTGGCTTTATGCTATAGCTTTTATCATGTTAGAATACAGAGAAATTTTGGGTATTACCCGACATTGGGTTCGGGTAGTCCTTTCAAAAATCCGAGATTTTTCGGACCCGAAATCCGTTTGTGCTAGCCCTATCTAGTGGATTTTAATTTATGCGGTAAAAATAAAATCGAAGTGTGCATAGTGAAGATTCATGCAATGAGCAGACTAGCAGCATTTTGGTAAGTTTTTTGGATAACCATGGTATTCAGAATCATTTTTGGTCCGACTAATCCATGGGATTCATGTAAAGCGACCCCTCCACATTGACCGGATAAGTCTCGGACCTTTGACCGGCGATCGTGGCCCCAAAGAATTGTTTGCACTGAAATTGAAGATGAGACCTCATACCGAAGATTAAGTCTCAATCCTATCCCACCAGGCCAACCCGTGAAAGTATCTTGTCAACGGGTTTGATTTCCATGTTTTCATATCCCAGTGGACGAATTTAATTGCATTCCTGAGCGAGCGGAAGAGAAAGTTGAATAGTTAATATAAGACAAATTTTGAGTCCATTTTACATCCTTTCGTGGGCACCCCGAAAGCAACTCACGTGCTTCGTTTCAGACTTCATGTTACCCTCCCCAATGGTCTCAAGCGGATCTACCTACCTTACATACCTTTGTCATTGTGACACCCAATTTTCTTTTAGGCACTTTTTTGGAAAAATGCTATAATGCAGTTAATTTTGGCCGTCTTTTTATGATAGGTCAGCATTCAATTTTTTTTTTTTAGCAAAATGCATGTCAGCATTCAATTTAATTGGGTGTTGAAAAATCATGGCTAATATTTCATCCAATTGGATGTTGGCACTTTATCATAGGTGCAAAATGAATGTCAAAATGAGGGATCTTATATCATCACTCACTTTTTTATGTTTTTATTCTAATGTTTATAATATTTTTACAGTTTTGGAATGATTAGTATTTTGTGTATGTTCTTAACCAAACCGATATTCCGTAAATAAATAGATTTATGTCGTCCTCGGCTTTGAACCACTGTCATGTGGTTACTTGAATTTTCTAAAATAGCAATACCAAGTTTATCTTATGTCCAACAAAGTGTTTTTGATTCCTCCCATTCCATATACACTTTGTGGCAAACATTGTTCTCCATGCTTCAAATGCAACTCCATCCAGTTGACATTTTCCAACTCCCTGGTCCACTTTGAGGCATTCCAAGACTTTCCTCCAGATTTTTACAGTTATATATAACACTCTTGGAATAGATGGTAACTCAGCTTCAGCTTCACCGAAGAAACACATACAATTTAATTTCACCAAATTCATCATTTTGATTCCTAAAATTGCATCAATTTTTAGTATTCTTTCATCCTATAGCAATGTTCTATGGACTTTCTTTATTCACAATAGAAATTCAGTCCGTTTAATTTCTGATAACATATTAAATTAGATATAGCAAAAAATTTCGACAGAATATTCTGGATCTTCCACATTTCGGTAATGCGTTCTTTTGGATTTTCAGAATGCTTTAAAAATTATGATTTGGAGATCTCAATCTCAAACTATTTCTTCTCAATACTTATCATTGGTCAAATCGAAGGCTATTTCAAATCATCAAGGGGTCTTCCCTTATCACCTATGTTTTCATCATCACGGTTGAAGTTTTAAGTAGAAACTTAAATCAAACCATAGAAAACAAACCATGAACCGCCTATAAGGTATCGACTAGCTGCCAATGCATCTCACATCTAGCCTATGCAAATGACTTAATAATATTCACAAGAGGATCAAAAAGAGCACTTGATGCTTGCTCCAAACTTCTTAAAAAATATGAACTCACAATCGTCAAAAAATTAACATCAACAAAAGTATATTCATCATATCAAGTAAAGCTACAAGTACCAAAAAACACTTTATCTCAAATTGGATAAGAATCAATTCGATTTTATTTGTGCACTTTTGTAAAATTCGATTATTATATTTTATCTTTCCCGACTTTTATAAAATTCGATTTATCTGGTGAATCGCTCATCGTTTGTCGAAACGGAAGATACCATATTTATCAAATATGTTGTGCGCTTCAATTTAACATGCGACTTCATACACTTTCGATGTACTTATTATTATTTTTTTGGGTAATTAAAAACTTGTATTAGAAACCAAACAAAAGTTTATGTACATATCTACACATAATAGGCTTTGTCCCAAAAGCAAGATCTTTGTCAACCTACGTGACCTCTTCATCATACCAATGAGAATGACAGTTCATTTGGCAGCAGTTTGTACTCCATGTTCACCATTCTCAAATCATTGACTTCGAACAAAAAAAAGATGACCTGCACATGTTTTCTCAGCCTTAGCTGCTTGTCTGATATTCTGTGTGTCTGGGAGCAGTAATTCTATAACGGACGAAAGAATCCCACGAAAACCATACGAATTTTTGCCACATCAGCACAGCACGTGAGGGAAGAAGTTGGCATAGAACTGATGGTTTTAGGCCAGATTCCGATTTTGCCTCTCTCACTCACCAAAATCTAAAAACACACAATCTCACTCTCCATTATTGTATAATTCTTGATTCTGTATTTCGCGAAATTCGTCGCGAAATCGAATTCTTCCCACTTTGCATTATTGGTATAATTCTTCTCACTAAATTCTTCATTCTGTATTTCGCAAAATTTGTAGCGAAAAGGGTTTCTTGATTTTTTTGATAAGTAATTTAAGGGTTTCTTGATTTTGACTCACGATCTGTTGTTGTTGCTGTTTATCTGCTCAATTATTTTGTTATGAGGTGTTGTTGTGTTATGAATTATAGCATATACTCTAGTTTTCAATCTGTTGTTTTGATTTCTTCAAATACCTAGCTTCACTTTCTGTTGTTTTTGATGCTGTTGAGGGTACTGATAGCCGCAATATAGCTGTATTCTTCTGGGATTATGCTCATAATCTCTGTTTGTTTAAATTCCAACTGGAATTTAGTGCTTTATGTGTTCATTTTCAATGGCCCATATTGAGAACTCATAAAAGAATACCATTGTTCATCACCTGACAGTTTCGTTCTCATCTGTTCATATTCAGTTGATTTAAATTCTAAGCACAACATCTGTTCATTTTCAATTGCCCATTGAGAATGAGAACCCATAAAAGAATACTGCTTTTCCTTCATCGTTTCTCTAACTAAATCTGATGCTGACGTGACGAAACAATTCTTTCCTCACGTGCTGTGCTGATGTGGCAAAAATTCGTATGGTTTTTGTGGGATTCTTTCGTCCGGTATAGAATTACTGGTCTGGGAGCCTTAGATTCTTTTCCTGTCTTCGCTGCTTGTGTGATGGTCACAATACCTGATGTCTTGGAAACCTGGGATACTCATTGCCAAGTAATAGCCGCCCGGATGCCATTTGAATGACTCACAGACCAGTAACAGCAAGAAGCATCATAGCAGATTCTGTAAGACATGCGAATAGAGACCAGTAACAGCAAGAAGCGTCATAGACATGCGAATATCAAGAGCCTTTTTCTCCCTTTCCTGCAATAGCAGCAAGTAGCAATAACATCAAGTAACAACCAGAACATTTTTCGCCCTGTCATGCAGATCAGATCATAACAAGTACACCATCACATAGCAGATTCTGTAATACATGCTAATGTGTTTAATACCCAACTCCCTATTGGCCTTCATCCATTACCAAGTACATATTTGAATCTTCTTCACTAACTCAGATACTTGCTGGATGTTGTTGTTGAAGTGTTTTTCATTTCTATATCTCCACACCATCCACTCAATAGCCATCCAGAATACTTTTCATGTGTCTTTGTCAACACCTGCAGGTTTAATGTTCATATATTCACACAGGTCTAACGGTTGTGTGTTAGTAATCTGCAACCAAATGAATATTTGTGAGCACACATCCTTGCTGAAGTTATACATTTTGAATATATGCTATTCTGCTTCAGGAGCTTGGCCACATAGAATACACTTCACCTGTTGCATTTCATGAATTACTTTCCTTCTCTGGAGATTTACCTTGGTTGGTAGTCTCTGCTGCAGTTGTCTCCAGCAGTGTATTGAGATCTTTTTGGGGATCCATTTGCTCCAGACCTCCTTAAGTCTTGTCGCCCCTTCTTCATCTGGCACTATGGTTTTGTGATCATGTATAATGTAATATGTTTTGCTCGATTCATATCGTCCAGAGGTTGTTTCAATGCACCTCCAAGTATCCTGCATGTTTTCCTGCAATGAAACAAAGGTTAGCATATGTTCTAATTCATCTAGCTCCCTCCTCTCCCATTCATACAATTCCCTTCGCCAACTCCATTGCCACTCCCAGACCTGTCCTCTCCATCTCCCATGATCTGCAACACTCTCCCCCTAGTTATGTCTAATCGTTTAAGCCTATGAAAGCATTGCTTCAAGGATGTATCACCTAGCCATATGTCCTCCCAAAACAGAATTTTTTCCCCATTTCCCAGTCTCAACCTCATCATCTCCCCAAACCACTCCTCTGACGCTATCTTTTTAACATTTTGCCACCACCTTGTTTCATTAGATCGTCTCCTTCTATCTCTTGTATCCCCCTCTTGTTGAACCTCTACACTGTCTAAACTTCTACAACTCCCTATCATTAACGAATTCCCCATATATTTGGACTTCACTACTCGCCTCCACAATTCATCTTTCTCCTCTAATAAACACCCTGCCCATTTCCCAAAGAGTGATAGATTAATTTCTTCCAACTTTCTGATTCCTAGACCTCCCCTTTCTATTGATTGGCATATTCTGCCACAAGCTACCCAATGCACTCTTTTTTTCCCTTCTCTTCCTCCCCAAAAAAAGGTTCTGCGGATAGATTCAAGTTTATCAAGGATGTGTCTAGGTGATATGAACATTGAGAAATTGTACAACGGTATGGAGGATAGTACAGAGTTACTGAGCACAATCCTTCCTCCAACTGATAGATTTCTGTTCACCCAACTTTCACATACTTTGTTATACTTGTCAATCAGTGGTTTCCAGGTGCTCAGACTTTGTTCTTTGCTGCCAACTGGGATTCCCAAGTAAACAAATGGAATCTGGCCTACTTTGCAATTCAAGTAATCTGCCATTTCATTAATCACATTGTTCTCCACATTGACTCCAATCAAACTGCTTTTTTGGAAGTTTACTTTGAGGCCAGAAACCAACTCAAACCATCTTAGCACAGCTTTAAACCCCCTTATGTTCTGCCACGAACCCTTGCTAAACAGAATTACATCATCAGCAAACTGCAAATGTGAGAGTTTTATGTTCTTTCTGCCCACTTCAACTGGTTCAACTAGACCACCATCAATCGCTTTGTTCAGCATGAAACTCAACCCTTCTGCGACTATGAGGAAGAGAAAAGGAGATAATGGATCACCTTGTCTCAAGCCCCTTTTGTGCTTGAACTCATTTGAAGGACTTCCATTGATCAAAATGGTTGTGGATGCTGATTTTAGACATTCCTATACCCACCTTCATTTTCTTGGAAAACCAAGGTTCCCAGCCATGTTGTCCAAAGACTCCCAACTCACGAAATCATATGCTTTTCGAAATCTACCTTCAACATTACTGTTGGGATCTTCAATTATTTTACCTCCAGAACCACTTCATTTGCACATGCTACCCCATCCAATATTCTTCTTCCACCTATGTATGCTGTCTGATTTTTAGCTATTACCTCTTCCATCAATTGTTTTGTTCTGTTGGCTAAAAGTTTGGCCACAATTTTATACATGCTATTCACCAGCGTGATTGGCATGACATCTTGAACTACCTGCGGTGAGTTTACCTTTGCAACGAGAGTTGTATGCGCTGAATTTCCACCTCTCACTATTTTCCCATTCGAGTAAAATTCATGAACCATCTGCACAATCTCATCCTTCATTATAGGGAGGAACCTTTTGATGAAGTTGAAATTAATACCATCAGGCCCTGGACATTTTCGGCTTCGACAACTCTTGATTGCACTTATTATCTCCTCTTCACTGAAAGGCTGGATTAGATTTAGGCCAGCGCTGTCACTTATTTTCTTACACCCCAGACACTCCAATTTTGGCCTGTTCCTGTACGACTCTTTAAATCTTTCCTCAAATTCTGCTTTGAAAGCTTCTTTTAACTGCTTAGGAGTATCAATCCAAACATTATCGTGCCATATCCTATTTATACAGTCCCTTGCTCTGTTCATTTTCACATAATTGTGGTACACTCATGAATTTTCATCCCCCTCCTTCAACCATGACAGATGGGCTTTTTGATAAAGGCTTCTCTCTAATTCCTGTTGTAACCTTTTGATTTCGTTCCATACCCATTCTGATTTGTCCTTATCTCTCTCCTGCGGGGTATTATTCTCCGCCTCAAACTCCAACCTACATAATTCACTCCTCAACCTTTTGATTCTGTTGGCCGGATTGTTGTTCTTCTGTTTATTCCACTCCCTGACCTCGTTTCGCAGGATCTTCAGCTTTTCTTTGATACTAAAGCTTTTGTAACCACTAATGTTGTCAATTAAGGTGATATGGAAATATTTGCATTAAAAAATGCTCTGGCGACTTTTACACACACGGTGTGCGATTCGCGTAACTTCTCCTTCGATTTTGTTCTTCATCTCCTTCCATCATCTCATTTGGCATCGTGATTGATCTCCGTCTGCTGATTGACGATCTCAAGAGGCCGGATGGCCGGCATGGCAGCGGCAGAAGCTCCGTCGCAGTCATCCCTTCCTTCTGGAAAAGCTGTATCCGAGCCAACCCAATCTTTGGGTAACCTCGTTACCGAGCCAACGTTTGCTTCAGTTGTCTCGAAATCGATTCAACAGGAACTCTAGCATTCAGATCGAGTTTTGTGGTTTATAAACGGCGAGCCGGTGATTTCCTTCTCTAAAGAAGAGGTAGAGCAAACTGGTTTATCTTTCTCGAATGCTTTAATTGGCAAATTTTCGCATGGTCGTCCGTCTATGGTTGAAATTAGACGTATTCTCTCTACGCTAGGGATAAAATCTAACATCACTGTCGGTTTGATAAATCACAAGCACATACTATTGCAGTTTGGTTGTGATGAAGACAAAAACCGTGTATTGCTTCGTGAAATATGGAATCTAGGTAGATTTCCGATGCGAGTTTTCAGTTGGACTCCCTACTTTCGATCTGATGTCGAACTGCATATCTCCCCGATTTGGATTTCAATGCCTAACCTTCCGTTATGTCTCTTCAAAAAAGAGTATCTGTTTGATGTTGTGAAATGCCTGGGAAAACTGCTCACGTTGGATTAGGCAACCATGGATCTGTCTAGGCCAAGTGTTTCACGTATTTGTGTTGAAGTGGATTTGTTGAAGCCTCCGATTAAGCAAATTTGGATTAAAATGGGGAAGGTTGAATTCTGGCAGTTTGTTGAATATGAGACATTTCCAGTGTATTGTACAAATTGTATGCGTAAGGGTCATTCTCAAGCTGACTGTAAGCTTTTGCAATCGGAAAAAAGTCGAATGAAGCAGCCAGTGGTTGAGCCAAATCCTGTGGTGAATAAATCCGGTGTTGCGAACAAACAAGGTCCCAAAACAAAACAAAAGGTTGCTCCGCAGTACAGGTGGGTTCAAGTAGGTAATGTGATAATTAATGTCCCGCAGGTTCCTCAGATAGAGCTCAGCCCGCTCGCCCCGATAACAGTTACTCCCTTTCTGGTTAAACCGGTATCTACTTTGATTCAAGTGGCCAAGGCTTGGGAACGTCTCCTAAATGATCTTTGCCCTAGACCTCCCCCTGTGGTTCTGGATGTGAATTAGAATTCTTCGGGCTTCTTTATGGATATTGTGGAGATTCCTCTTGAATGGAATGTGGCTAGCAAAGCTGCTCCCCTAGCTCTTACTTGGTATGAGAATCAGGAGTGTGATGATTATCTCACCTTATGCCGTGGAACCTCCTCCCCTGCTGAGGGGATTCGGGGGGATACTTCTATGCCAGAGCCCATTTCAACAACTGAGACACGGTTTGGATTGAATTCAGCAAACACTGCTGTTGTAATGACCCCGCTAGGTGATAAGCAGATCCCAGATAAATCTCTTGAGAGCTCAGTGTCAGCAAAATCGGTGGCTGATCACCAGACTATAGCGAAAAAGTTGGAGAATGTTGAGGCTCTATCATTAGCCCAGTCTGAGAGTCTAAGGTATCCTAGGCCTGAGTTCTGGAACACTAACAGTAGCATGGATGACATGGACTGTTGGTCAGATGATGCAGGACTAAGGCTGTCCAGGAAAAACATAGCCCGAAGTTCCTCTCTGGCTCCGAGACCATCTGGTACTAAGGTGAAAAAAAAGGCTCGCAGATCTTGTGTCAAGTCAAAAGGATATGCCACAAGATCCAAATCCGACTATATTACATGACGAGTGGCCTTTTCTGGAACATTCGAGGTATTGGTAATAAACCCTCTTTGAGGATACTGGTAAACTTAGTTCAATTGCATAGATTAGACTTTGTTGCTCTGATGGAACCTAAAGTAAGTAGTCAGCAACTTCCATTCTTGGTCAAGAGATTGTGTTTTAAGGATGGAGTATCGAACATATCTGGTACAGTGTGGTTTTTGTGGAGTCATAATCTGCGTTGCTCAGTTTTTATTCAGCTCAAATGTTGGTTTTGAGGGTTTGCAGCAATCACTTTGCCAAGTCCTGTTTTATAAGTGGTCTATGCCCAATGCACAAGAAGAGGGCGCCCGAATCTATGGGAAGAGATGAATATGGTCTGCCAATCTGTGTCTGGTCTGATTTTGATCGGGGGCGACTTCAATGTGATAACTTCCCATGAATTATTATCATTTGATTGTGGTAGTCGATTTTGATCCAATAACCACAAACATAATTTTGCATGTAAGATTTTTTAATGGTGATGCAAATCTCGGGACTAGAAAATTTTTGTGCTATAACATAGGCTATTTCTTAATTCAATTATGGGCTTATTTCAATTGGGCCTTTTAAGAGATTTATCGGAAAGAAGAAGCTCTCCTTTGGTTTGATAGTCCTAAATCCTAATTATAATTTTGACTTCTTCGAGAGCGAGTTGAAAGAAATATCGAAGGAAGCCTCTACCGTAGCAAAAGATTTTGGTGTATCTGAAATTGGAAATTGAGATTTTGTTGGCTCTGTTCTCCAGTAGCCATTTCTCACGTTCTCTCGGAGATTCCTTTGCCAAATCGTAACAGGACTCTTAGCGGCAGCGTTTTCTCTTCTCTCAGGAGGAATCAAACTTCTTTTGATCAGGTGGTTGTCAGTGCATTTCAGTACCCTAGATCACGGGAAGTTCGATGTTTGTTTGATTTTTTCCATGTTTTGTAATTTTTCGTGTCGTGATCAGTGACGGCCAATGTGTGCATCACAAGTTGATTTCTGGAATTTTCTAATTTTATCGCTCCCTTTTCATGTAGATTTTATTTTGTCAATATTGTTTTACACGGTTAGATCTACTGGTGTAATTAGTTAATCCAGAATGGTTGTTTTGTAATTCGTATGTCTGCTGTTAACTGGCGTTCCGTGGGGTTTCTGGGTAAATCATTCAGGGTTTTTAGCGTGTAAGAATTAAGTAATTAAGGTTTGCAGAGGAAAAAATGATTGTGTTCTTATTCTTTTAGATGTTGGAACATGGTGTTTTATTTTTTGCTCTTCGCCTCTCTTGTGGTCTTGATTTTAGATCGTCACTAGCTTGCAATGTTCTGAACGTTATCTATAGTTTATACTGTTTGGAGCATCCTGGTTCGTTGTATGTAGGTTAGCAGGCTTCGATTGCCATTTTTTGTTGGATTCGATTGCCATAACTGTGTTTTTACACTAATAATATTTTTCCCCGCTCATGCCTTACTTTCTAGACAAATGCTATGCTGGGGATGCAGACTTACATGCCACTTTTTGAATATTTCTTAGGCCTAGAAGAATATCACTCTGTTTCTATTAACTCTTTTTCTTACGGTAGAAATGGCAATGCAAACTGCTAATTCAGTGCCGGCTCCTAGTGCTCAAGTGGTGGGAAATGCTTTTGTTGAGCAATATTACCATATTATACATCATTCCCCCGAACTGGCTTACCGGTTTTATATGGATACAAGTGTCCTGAGTCGTCCAAATAATGATGGTACAATGGCAACTGCAACAACAATTAAGGTAAAACTGGCAGCGGTATAAGCTATTTATGGTCTTAACTCTTAATGATGTTATTGGTGCACCAGAATTCCATTTAAGTTGTCTTCCGATGTTTGTACCCTAAACCCTAAACCATATAAACAAATTTCGTTTGTTTATATGGATGTGCAGGGCATAAATGATGTATTATGTTCGATGAATTACAAGAACTACAAGGCAGAAATAAAAACTGCTGACGCCCAGGATTCTTTTAAGGATGGGGTGGTGGTTCTTGTAACTGGATCCTTGACTGGAGATGACCTTCAGAAAAGGAAGTTCACGCAAACATTTTTCCTTGCTCCTCAAGACAATGGGTACTACGTTTTGAACGATGTGTTTAGGTATGTTGAAGAGAGGGAACAGGAAATCACTGCTGGGTTGGTCGCTGGAGTTGATGCCACACCACCAACCACTTTGACACAAGATCCTGGTGGGTTCGATTATAGTTTTTCAAGTTAAATATTGTGATAGAATAACTTCCATTATTTTGTTGCTTTTATAATTTATCATCTTAATGTTATCTACAGAACCTGCTCAGGAGGTTGATCGTCCTCAACCTCACGTCGCGACTGCTTTGGTGGAGGAAATTGATTCTGCTGAGGAGAAAGATGATGGCCAGGTGATTGATGAAAAATCACCTCGTCAGGACAGAGATAGAGACATTGTTGTGGAGCCTGTATCACGTACAACAGAGAATCATGTTTCAGTAGATTCTGAGTCTGTTATTTCTGCATTGGAAGAGGATGCACCAAAGAAATCTTATGCATCAATTGTTAGTTCACAAACAAAGAAGGGACCTACAAAAGTTTATGTTCCTGCTAACGTGGCCCGAGCAGCCCCTGCAAAAGTCGAGAAGCAATCTGTTAATCAAGCTTCACCTTCAAAGGTGTCAGCCTATGATGCATCTGTCCCTCCTCAGCCGGCAGTTGTACCAGAGAGTGATGATACTCAGCATCAGGAAGAAGGTATTTTTTTTACTACTATGCTTATATGCAAGAAGAAAGGCGCTGAGCTTTTTTATATCAACAAAACAAAAGCCCAGGAAATTAATTTATATTAAAGTCAACTTCAGGAATTTTGGAAATTATAAAGATCACGTTCTTGTTTCAGTTGTTTCTGCTCTTATGTGCGCTATTTCTTGCAGATGAGGGCTACTCTATTTTCATTCGCAATTTGCCTCTAAATGCTACAGTCCCACAGCTTGAAGCGGAATTCAAGAAATTTGGGCCAATTAAGCTGAATGGGATCCAAGTTAGAAGCAATAAGGTTAATATTATTCATAGCGTGTTTTTATTGTATTGATCTATTCCTTGAATCATGCTGGTGATTATTATTTTTTCCTCCCACAGCAAGATGGATTATGTTTTGGCTTTGTTAAGTTTCGAGAATGGAACTCCATGCAAAGTGCGATTAAGGTTTGTGCTCCTTCCTTACTACATCTTTTATTATTATTATTATTTGTTTTTTTTATGATTTTTCTTGGATTCAGAACTATTTATCTACTTACTTTGACCCTTGATCTTGCTTTAGAGGTGTTTTCTAGAGGCTGAGTGTTGTACATGTGGTGAAATCTTTGGGTAGTGAAGATTCAGAAGAGCGAAGTACCTTTATGTGCTGTCTCGTTCCTAATTCATCTTCTGGTCTTACATTATAATTCTATAAATATGATGGTACCGCATTGCGGAAATAATATACATGGTTCTTGCTTTTATTGAGAACGTGGAGTTATCCTAATTACGGATTAATATCGGCATGCAGGCTTCTCCCATAACGATTGGGGATCGCCAAGCTGCTGTCGAGGTGAAAAGAAACACTTCTCGAGGTCAGTCAGAGGCAACCACTTTCGTTCTTTCTTGATCTGTTCAATGTAAAGTAAAGCATATCATGATATCTGATACTTCCCGACTAGCATTCTCTCTATGCTAGAAGGTTGTGCACAATTAGTAATTAGTTTAGATTGGTGAATATGCGCATATAGCCCAAACAGACACATTCTCTGTATGATTGGAACCTGTCTGCTCTAGGGATGTTTGTATGATATAGTTGTTTCGTTGCAGCTGGCGGCATGGGAAGCCGTTTCGCTCCTACGCGCGGGAGTTTCCATAATGAGAACACCAGGGGCCGTGGAAACATTAGTGGTGGTCGAACTTACGTGAGATCGGATAGCCTCCGCAATCGAGGGAACTTCGCGGGCGGTCGCACCGGAGAGGCGTATCAACAAGGACGAGGGAGAGGGGTGTTCGTCAACCGGGGCCAAATTAGTTAGATTTCACCCAGTCTGTTTTATCCGGCCTCCAATGGGGACGAATGAGTAGATAGTAGTGTTAGCCATTCTTTCTAACACATTTTTCATATTAGGAATGACACCTTGGTACATCTAGATTTAGGTCTACTTGCCGACCTCTACATCTTTTCAATATAAATGGTCCTTCAATAGTTGATGGCTATTGCAACTTTTATACATAACACTGTTTCAAAGGTTCGGAAATGATGAATCGCGCTCGCAATAGTTGATGAGGATTGTAGAAGTTCAAATCTGAGATTTTTTTTTTCTCTTTTTCCTTTTTATTAAAGAGCATCAACAGTGGATCAGAAATATATGATGTGCACATATATCACATTGTGAAGATCATAAATATAGCTGCTAATTCTGTCATTATTTTCATAGGCAATGATACAGGTATGAGGGCGGCGTCCCTCTTGAAACAAATCTCTGCATTCTTCTGCAGAACATCAGTCAACTCCCCTAATCTGGACATGGCAGGGAAAAATTGAGGCCGGAAATGCCATAAACACTACAATTTACAGGTAGAGCTACAAATTCAAACAATAGCCCCAGAAAAGCAGCATTTGCACAATCAAAGTGCAGAATCACAATACTACACAGGAGTAGGCGCTGTCACGGGGCTGCTATCTATGGATCGATCCTCTACGTTAATCAAAACAAGTCCTGTGGCCTGTGGTATATATAGCTAGCTAGCAAGACGGAGGTTGCAGCTGTTTTAGTCGTCTTACAACTTGCTTCATCGTGGGCCTTGTCGAGAGAGAATCAACGGTAGAGACAACCGCCAAGTGTAATACTTCCACCAGATCGTCCTGTGGCCCAGCATCCCACAGGCCAGCAGTGAAGAACTCCTTGGCCCGACCTTGCCTCAAGAGCATGCATGCCCAAGCAACGATGTTGAAACCGTTGCCATAGGTGGAGAATGAAGGATCCAGTGCCTTCTTGTCGGATATTAACTCGAGCAACACGACTCCGTAGCTGTAAACGTCGGCCTTATCAGATACACGACAAGTCATGGCGTATTCAGGAGCCACATATCCAAAAGTTCCAGCCACACCTGTTGTGGCATGAGTCTCCGAAGTTCCAAGGAGGCGGGCAAGTCCAAAGTCGGAGAGATAGGCATTGTACTCCTCGTCCAACAAGATATTGCTGGGCTTCACATCACGGTGAAGAACCTTGGGGACGCATGTTTCGTGCAAGTAGGCAAGTGCACGGGCAATATCCAAGGCAATCTTGTGTAATATCCTCCAATCAACAACTCGGGTAGATCTCTCCTCTATAAACTTCTCCAGATTGCCACCGGGTAAGTAGTTGTATATGAGGAACATCTCAGTCTCACTAGCATGATATCCAATGAGGGTAACAAGGTTCGGATGGCGAAGCCTACCCAGAGTCTTGATTTCTGCGTCAAACTGCTGAACTCCTTGAAAGCGTCCCACGGAAAGGCGTTTTATGGCCACAAGAATACCCGGTGCGATTTCGGCTTTATACGTTGCACCAAAACCTCCGCTGCCAATGCAGTTGCTCGCATTGAAACTCCCGGTAGCCCGCACAACATTTTCAAAAGTTAATGGAACACCAATATCAGTGAAGGTGAACACTTCCTTCCGAGCAGTTCCGCTTACTCGGGACCTGGGTTTCCACTTTCTAGTGTAAAAGAAGAGGATAATGAGCGCAATAAGAACGGACACAATGGCTGCAGCTGACGTAACTGAAGCAATCTCAATCGAGTTCAAGCCAACACTTCCTTGTTTCAGAGGAGAAGCTGCTGATGGAGGAGAAGCATCATATCGTGAGCCTCCTCCTCCTCCTCCTCCTCCTCCTGGTTGGCCCGGATATGCAGAAGATAAAGAGGACATGGTGCAATTCAGAAAAGGATTCCCAATGAAGCTATTGCATTTGATCCTGCTATTGTTCAGAGTGATAGGCCCGGACAGATTGTTGAAGGACAAGTTAAATGCTGAGAGTCGAGAAACATTTGACAGCTCAAGTGGAGGCAGACCAGATAGGTTATTGTTGTTCAGGAGGAAGACAGTCAAGTTATTCAATTTTGTAAGGTCTTTCGGAATCTCACCCGACAGCGAATTTGAAGACAAATCAAGAACTTCTAGAGAGTACAGCTTCTCCAAGCTTGCCGGAACAGAATTATTGAGGTTATTTCCAGCCAACGACAGGCATTTGATGCCGTTTATCTCACCAAAACTGCTTGGAATAGGACCTTGCAAAGAATTCCAGCTTAAGTTAAGAGCCACGAGTGAGTCCAAATAGCCGATGCTTGTTGGGATTGTACCAGATATTTGATTACTGGAAACATCTAAAAGCATCAATGATCTGCACATAGTTGCCATATCTGTCGGAAACTGACCGGATAACCCATTGTTGCTGATGTTAACCATCATGCCTCTTGTTTGATCACACTTTTCAAATAGCGCTCCAGGAAAGGTTCCAGAAAGCCTGTTTCCCCCAGCAAGAAATGCATAAGTTGTTGTTTTTCCCAATCTTTCGGAAGCGATAGGCACTGACTGTACGGGTCCAGTAAGGTCATTAGAACCAAAGTTATGCAACACCAATAACCTATTAGCATCTCCAGCAAATGGCAAATCCGACTCGAGCTCCTTATGATATCCAAAGTACCACATATACACAGAAGAGAGATCGTACGGCACATAGGTATTCACATTCATGGACACGATGGGAGCACACGAATTGTAGACAAATTTAGGTATAACGCCAGAGAAAGAATTATCCCTGACATCAAAGAGATTCATACAAGGCACAGGAATTCTGTCACTGATCACTCCACTAAGTTTGTTCGAACTCAAATCAAGAAAATGCAGTTTCTTGCAGCTGCCAAATCCGGGAGTGACTTCCCCGGAGTAATAGTTCTGAGCCAGATTCAACATCTCCAAGTTGTCACAAGAACCCCAGCTTGTAGGGAAATTTCCTTCGAGCATAGCCCTAGGAGCCCACAGCAACCTCAAGCTTGACAGACGAGTAATTTCAGGAGGAAGTGCACCTCCATAAAAATTGTACTCATCGCGAAAGTATCCTAACTTTTCCATTGAATCTGAAATCGAAACACTCGGAAGGGGATCCCATAAATTTGACAATACAAGGATGGACAACTTTGAACAGTTACCAAGGGAAGCAGGTATAGCGCCACCCATCGTGTTCCTTGAAACATCCAGCACTTCAAGCTGATTCAGCATACCAAGTTCGCTAGGAATACCCTCCAACATGTTGGAGTACAACAAAAGAGTTTTCAAACCTCTGCAGTTCCCAAGACTTCCAGGGATATCATTACTCAAATAGTTACCAGAAAGCTCCAGATACTCGAGCTTCTCACAATGACCACCAATGCTATCCGGTATGGGTCCACTAAGCATATTAAAAGGCAAGTACAGCCCAATCAAATCCCTAAAGTCGCCTATAAACCCTGGAATCGACCCATTAAGTTGATTCCCAGCTAAATTGAGGATCTGAAGGCCTGCACAGCTCGACAGAGAATTCGGTATCCCGCCGCTGATCTCGTTGAATGCCAAGTTTAGAACTTTCAAACTCTTCAACCCACTAAACTGAGAAGGTAAATAGCCAGATAAGAAATTCCCTTCCAAGTCCAGTACTTCAAGCTTTTCCATTGCCCATATTTGAGCAGGAACATCGCCGCTCAGTTCATTAAAAGGCAGTGATAAAATCTTAAGTTCACTAAGCTGGGCAACAGCAGCAGAGAGTTCACCCAAGACATTAACTTGTATATTGCTTCCCAAACAAGACCTCCTAATTCCAAAACCATAAAGTGGATACTGAGCAATCCTAGCACAAGACAGAGAACTACCTCCACCGGTGATATTCAAGGCTATGACCCGATATGCCGCATCGCAAGATACCCCTTCCCAGGAGCAGTGATTCGTCCCTCCCAAATTCCAACTTCTCAGCACTCCGTGAGGGTCCGATAGCTTCGTCTTGAACTCCAATAGAGCAGATTTATCCAAATCTGAGCTCGCAGCAGCTTCACCTCGTGGTGACACCATAACCCACATGAAAATCAATAGCTTCAAATGGTTGTGAAGTAGTAGGTGCCATTTCATGAGAAAAGTAGAACAACCCATCACTGGCTCCCGCAAAAGTTCCTCAAAAGTTTCGGACCCCTTCTTGTCTCCCCACACCCTCTCCCTCTCCCTCTCTTGTAAGAGCGTGAAAACCCAAAATCGGAACCCTAATTCGAAGATTATTTTTTCTTCAATTAATTAGTATCCTTCCTCGTGACGCTAGAGAGCCTACAAAGGAGGAAAGAGGAGAGAGGTGAACAGTGGTCTGCTACTTGATTTTCTTTGTTGTTTTGCTCGAAAAAACGCGTTCCTTTTTCACATCCTCCCTCCCATCACTCTTCCATATTTTATCTCTTATCACCAAGCCAACTTAACAAAATTCCTTTTCTTTTTTGAAAAAAATTCAACTCGCAGTCTAACTGACTTCGTCGTCTCCACTGCTCTACTATACTACTAACAAGGAAACATCGGTTCGGTTAACCTTGACGGGACATCTAACATGACAGGGTTTAGGTTTGTTGAGTTCCCGAAATTTCATAATTTCTCTCAAATTAGAAAATTAAGATTAGTTCGGTCGATGCGAGACAGCAGGGCATATCCGCAGCTCAATAAATGCTGGTCCGAGTACGGCCCAAATAAAAAACGCATTGCATACTGCAGACAAATTCTGCAATAATTTAATTTTATGGGCCACAATAAAATATTGTTGCAGTAAAGCTGCTTGATTTTTAAATATAAATAATTCTATTATTACAAATTAAAGTAGGATTTTGCACAAATTTTTATAAATTATGATTGTGCTTATCATCAATTTTTTAAAAAATAAGTGTTTTGCGCAGCATAAGTACTGTTATTTGTGCTTATTTTTAAAATCTACACCTTCTAAAAAATATGTATCTAAAGGCATGCTTTTTTTCATTCTAAAATATAAGAATGACAGTTTTGAAATTAGCTATAAGTAAGTTGAAAATTTAATTATTCTTATTTTTATCTTTAATTAGTTAATAAAAATTATTTTGGTAATATATTATTAATTTTATAATATATAATTAAAATTGTATTTTAAATAATCATATTTTAAAAACTTGTACAAAACACAACTCATTCTAAATATATGAACAAATAGTAAAATAAGTAAAAGTAGAAATAGAATAAGTCGTGCACAAAACAGGACCTGAATATGATTTTTTTTTTGCTCAGTTTGCTTTGGAAAACGAATTAAAATACTTGACAATATAAAAAATGGCTACATTGATATGGAGAATAATTGAATTTAAAATAAGTATTTTGATGGAAGATCATAACTCAAATGGTTTGTTTTTGCAACGGTATTTCAAGATAAGTGCAAGCAAGAGAAAGGAATGAAGAAAAAAAGCAAACAAACGTTTTTTTCGTAGCGAGTGAATTTGAACTCATGACTTTTGAGTGTAATTGTCATTCTCCGAACTACTGGGTCAATCCCTTTTTGACAAAGCGCACAAAATGTTGAATGAATGAGTAAACCTCATTCTACTAAAGAGCTATCATTTTCATACTAGATCAAGTAATGAGCATATAAAACTCGCAATTAAGAAGTATAAAGTTACTTTATTTGAGCATATATGTGATTTTATCATATTGTAAATGATTTGATCATATTCAATACTTGCACAAAACTACCTATCAAAAAAAAATACTTGCACAAATTTTCATGTCCCGAACTTATTGTCCCAATTAAATTATTATAGTCCCGACTTCTAATCATTACCGTTGGATATTGACCTGACGATCACGATGAAATGATCACTTAAATGATCATAGTTATTAGATCAAAATACAATAGTCAAGATTAGAATTTGGGATCATCACAATTTAATTAGGACAATAAATTCGGTACTTAAAAATTTCTCTCAATGCTTGTCCATTCAAGAAGATTGTATATATTGTAATAAATATGGTTTTTTTCGGAAACATGAACCTTTGAGTTTGGAGTCTTATACACATGCTGACTGAGCAGAAAATCAAATTGATAGTAAGTCTACTGCATGCTATTTTACCAATGTAGTAGGTAATCTAGTGACGTGGCGGAACAAAAAGCAAAAGGTAGTAGCATTGTCTAGAGTAGAAGCTGGATTTATGGGAAATGCAAGAGGTGTGACTGAGCTGCGATGGTTGAGAAAGTTGTTGAGAGAGATTAGATGTTCTCCAAATCGATCTTGCCCCTTTTGGTGTGACAATAAGGATCAGTTCATATCTCAGAGAATCTGGTTCAACATGAGGAGATTGACTGATACTTCATTAAGGAGAAGTTAGAGAATGATATCATTGCACTCTCTTATGTGAGATCAGATGATCAGTTGACAGATATACTCACCAAAGCAGTGGCAGGACGATCATGATGTGTTGTTCAAGTTGGGTATTGGACATCCCAATACTCAACTTGAGGAAATGTGTTAACTAGTGAGTTAATTAGAGAAAAATTCGGTCAAATCTTCAGTTGGATTACCATAATCCTGGGTTATCCATATTTAGCAAACACGATCACATGAGAAGTTCTATACCGTAAGAAATTTAGGTAAGAAAAATACAAGAAGCACATTTGGGTGCATGTGATTGGGTCATGGTATGACCCCCACTTTTTTTATATCCAATCATATTTTGCCACATCATTTTCTTGTGGTTTTCTTGCTAAAATTTTCTTGTGGTATATCATTTGTGCGATCACATACATGGTCTCCACTAATATATATTGTACAATTGTAAATGCAATATAAGAAAATTTTCCCAATTGTTCGTGTCTTGACAAATAAGGTATTGATATTGAATTGTTTTTTAAGTTGTTCGGTTGGTTCTGGAATTGGCATTATTTGTATTGATTTTGATCTTGAATTGTTATTTAAAAGAAGGGTCGTTTACTCTGCTCTTTTGTAGCCTGCCATATCATTATTATTTCTTTAATTTGTTGTAATGATTTTTCTAGACATTCATACGAGTTATTTGTTGTTCTGTTGATTTGAAGTGTGTATTTAGGGGTAATGTGGATTTACGCTCAAATGGACGATAAGAAATGTGAATTCCTTAGCATAGTCATTGTTCTTGAAGGCTGAATATCATGATAGTGATGCAGGTGAGAATGGGGAGGACCGCCGTTCAAAATGACGGCGTTTAGCCGATGTTATTAGGTATAGTATGTTAGTAAAGATTATGAGTCAATTTGAATATCTAAATAAGTTGATTATTGGCAATGATATTGATTGTTTTGGTAATTTGATAATGAATAATTTAGCATTTTAGTGACTTTATAGAATGTTACGAATGCTTTATGAGATTCATAACGATAGATATGTGTTTGTTGGGCAAAAAGTCATTTTCCTCAAAATACTGTGACATAATCGTAAGTTCAGAACTGTTAGGTACCAGTTTAAGATGTCAAGTCTGGCAATTCATTTCGCATTTCACGAGGTATTGAAGGGTGTCATTAGTTTGTGCGACTACTTGTTTATTAAACGTGTTCATGTTCTAGAAGAATCCAATGATGATCGGTGAGGTTACTTTCTGGTAAGTCACTTTATGATTCAAGCATTAAAACGATCTTGTAATATACATTATCTAATCTGGAGCAGTGACCAATCTGGAGCTGGATGATGATACCAAGCAATTTGAAATCGGAGATCAACCTGTGTGCAATGGGGAGGATAGGTTGGATGAAGTAATAGGGAATACCAGTGACCAGATGGTGGACGAATCCATCAAAACCTGGAATCTGGTAAAATCCCTTGGTATATCAGCACATGGATCTGAGAAGGAAGTTGTGGAAAAGATAAGACAGTTGGACAACAAAGCCTCAAAAAATCTGCAACACCTAAAAACCCAGACCAGCGACAAAGTTTTATTGGAAGCACAATGAAGCTAATGAGCTATAACATCTGAGGGTTGGGAACCCCTGCCAAGAAATCAGACACTAGGAACCTGGTCAGGAATAACGAGTTAGATTTTCCAATGGTGCAAGAAACAAAGATGGAGAGCTTTATAAAAAGAACATAAGTGAGAATATGGGACATGATGATTGTGAATGGCTACACAAATACTCGAATGGAAGATCTAGCAGGATATTGTGCTTATGGGATAAAGAAAAATTTCAGGTAACAAATACTCTAGTAGCAGAAGGATTTATCAGGGTTAGTGGAACTTGGAGCATTGAATGAACAGAGATCAACATAATAAATGTATATGCACCACCCTCAGTTTCAGAAAAAAGAAGTTTATGGTGAAATATCATTGCAGAAATAAGAAAGATACCGAATGGGAGATGGTGTGTTGCAAGCAACTTCAATACAGTGCGAGCTGCGGAGGAAAGAGTTGGTTTAGCAGTAGTAGTTGTCAGGGAAGTGTATGACTTTCACAGATTCATACTACAATCCGAGTTGATTGATCCACCTCTCCAGCAGTGCAGGTTCACTTGCTATGCTGGGAGAGGCTCTGGTTGTAGCCGTTTAGACCGGTTTTTACTGTCAAATGAATGGTTGAATGCTTGGCCTAGAGTGTATCGGTATGCCATCAAACGAAGCATGTCAGATCACCATCCGCTGTTGCTTAAACCAGAAGTAGTGAACTGGGGACCAAAGGTTGTGAGAACGTTAGACTGCTGGAATGAAGAGCCAGGTTTCAAAGAAATAGTGCAATCAGAATGGAGTAGTTTGCAAATAACTAGGGGAAGTGGTTATGTACTGCATAAGAAGTTGAAAGAGATGAGACTGCGGTTGAGTAATTGGAATAAGCATTCTTTTGGAAATATTGATCAAAGCATAGAACTTCTCAAACTTGAACTACGTTCACATGACCTGAGGGTGGAACTGGGAATCCAGCATCATGATGAAATAGAAGCGAGAAAAAATACATGGATGATGCTCCAACGACCAATCACGAACAAAGAGAGTTTGACTTATCAAAAATCCAGATCCACTTGGATTCGTGAAGTGGATGGTAATAACGCATATTTCCATGCGAGGCTTTTGAGAAACAGAAGAAGAAACTCCATCCACGGCATGGAATTTGATGGTGTTTGGACAGAAGAAGTATATGCAGTCAAAAGAGGGATCACATAATTTTTTGTGAAGCAGTATGCCCAGGAAGTGGAAAATCGCCCGCTGTTGGACATACCTATGGACATAATGGTATCAGAAGAGGACAACAACATGACATGCTTACAAGAGAGTTCACGGAAGAGGAGATTAGAGAAGCGGTCTGGAAATGTGCACCTAAGAAAGCACCTGGACCGGACGGCTACAACTTTCTGTTCTTGTAGAAAAATTGGGAAGTAATAAAGGTGATTTCGTGCAGTTGATGAAAGAATTTCACAGAGCGGGCAAGATAGCTGGTGGTCTGAACTCAACTTAGATCACCCTCATTCCTAAGATAAGTAGTCCAACTAGTATGTTGCATTATCGTCCAATATCCCTAGTTCGAAGTGGGTATAAAATCCTTTCAAAATTGCTAGCTTCTAGACTGAGGTAGATTATAGGGAAACTGATCTCGAAGGAACAAACTGGCTTCATCCGAGGGCGGCAGATCTTAGATGGTATCCTAATCGCAAACGAGATCATTTACTCATACAAAAGAAGGAAGAATCAACTCCTGATGTTTAAAGTTGATTTCAGACGAGCCTTTGACACAATCAGCTGGTCTTTTCACAATCAGATGATCAGGAAGATGGGATTTCACAATAGATGGTGCAAGTGGATAACTGAGTGAACAAAAGCATCAGTCCTCATTAATGGAGCTAGTGCATAAGAGTTCAGATTACACAGAGGTTTGAGGCAATGGGATCCACTTTCCTCCTTGCTCTACATCATTGCAGCTGAAGGGTGCACTTGATGCTCAATCAAGCATGCCAAATTGGGCTGCTAACAGGAGCCAGGATTAATGAGATAGATGTCTCACATTTTTAGTATGCAGACGACACACTCTTGATAACAGAAGCAACTGAAGGGAATGTGAAGATGCTCAGAGAAATTATGCAAGTATTTGAGTTGATCTAGGGATTAGCTGTAAATTTTCACAAGAGTGATTTGTATGGGATCAATGTATCAGCTGCAGTTTTGGAAAATTTTGCAGACCAGTTGCGGTGCCAATGTGAAACTCTACCCTATACATATTTGGGCATGCCGTTAGGTACAAATTCAGGCCGAGTGAAGACATGGGATCCGTTAATTAAGTAGATGGACAAGAGGCTATTTAACTGGGAGAATAAGATGCTTAATTCTGCAGGAAGAGTCACGCTTATTAAGTTCACGCTAACAAATCTAACATTATACTTTTTATCCTTGTTTCATGCCCCTGCACAGGTTTTGAAGAAACTGACAAGAATGATCACTAGATTTCTCTGGCAGACAAATGCACTACAAAACAGGCCAACGTGCTGGATCAGCTGTCGAACAAATGCCTGGAAAAGAAGGATGGTGGCTTAGGGATAAAGGATCTCAAATTAATGAATGAAGCACTGCTAGCCAAATGGACATGGAGATACGAAACTGAACCTCAAGCATTGTGTAGACAGATCATTTCTGCTAAGTACTTTCAGGAGGCAGACAGAATGACACAAATGACATTGTTATCACTGCCTGATAATGTATCTAGAGTCTGGTCGGACATCTCGAGCTGCTCAGCAACAGAAAATTGGTTCAATAGCAACACAGAAATTAGGCTAAGAGCTAGAGATAGAGCACTCTTTTGGAAAACCAATTGGACCAAATCAGGTACGCATGCAACCTTGTTCAGCGATCTTTATAGACTCACTATTAATCCAAATGCAACAGTGCGAGGTACCCTTCAACGCTCAACAGAGCATGGCACTGAGCACACAAGTCTGCAGGGAATGGAGGATCAACATTCAGGAGACCTTTAAGACAATGGGAACAGGATAGAGTGCACTCACTAAACGAATTCATCTCAGACTACATATCACTTAATGAAGGAACTGACGAATAGCAATGGAAGGCGGATGAAACTGGAAGGTATACGGTCTCTAGCACCTATACAACAATCCATTTTAGAGTTTATATCACAGAAGTTGATCGGAGTTACTTAGCAAAGACATGGGGCAAATACTCACCCCTACGAGTTCAGACATTCACCTAGCATCTCTTGTAGATGCGTATTACGACCATTGATAACCTGGTGACCAGAAGATTGATCATCGAAGAAGCTGCAGGCAGATGTGTATGGTGTGTAGAGAAAGAGGAAAATATCGACCATCTATTCTGCAGATGTTCGCACGCACAGGAAATCTGGAAACAAATCGCAGATTGGCTTGGGATAGCAAATATACCGCATGAAAGCATTATAGACCATCACAAATGGTTCACCAACCTGTTCACAGGACGCGTGTTGGGGGAAATAGGGCACACATATGGCAAGCAGTGGTTTGGTATGTGTGGAAGGAGAAAAACTGCATAAGATTCAATGATGAAGGAATGACTGAAGTCTTGAAAATTGTCAAGGTATAGACATGGCACTGGATCAAGGCTTAGAAACCACCATCAACAGTATACACAATAACTGACTGAATGAGAATTCCGAGAGCTATTCTTGGATCATGACCAAGAAGGAGATCTGCTGCCTGTTGTGATGAAAACACAGACATATATATAACTTTTCTGCATCGTGTACATAGGCATTTTAGTTCGTTTTTTTCTTCTTACTTTGTACATTGTAACGCTTTGAGCATTTGGGAATGAAATATTTCAATTACAGAACAAAAATACATTATCTAATATGCAATTCACGAATGTACTGGATTGTTTGGGGGCTTTGGACGGTACTTTTATCCCTATTCACGTACAGAATAATATGCAGTCATGATACACGATACGGAAGAGGCAGATCGTTGTGATTGTTTTAGAGATATGTGACAGAGAGGGGCACTAGGTTTATGTGCTGACGAGCTGAGAAAGATCTGCTACCGACATGAATGTATTGCGAGATGCATTGTGGTGCCCGAATGAGCTTCTGAGTGCCTCAAAGTAGACGACAATACAATATTTTTAACTATATCATCAGGTTGTTTAATTATGTCGAAACTCATAAGATTTTTAATAAAGAATTTTCACACAACATTCATCCAAAGAGTGTTATGGCATCCGTCCAATAGATCAAGATCTTATACGAGCCAAGTCAAGTGTTCGACAAAATTCCTCACCCAGTTACATTCCTTAACAGCACTGCGGCCAACACGAGAAAAACGAGTACCATCTTGTCCCAGAACCACTCGTCGGTTCCTTCGACGTCTGCCGCGGCGACGACTCTACTTTTTCCGGTATGGCATTCAACGAGCCGGAGCTCGTCTTACCACCATCTTTCACTAATCTGAGAAACAAAACCTTACATGAGCTGCGATTAAATTGACTTGACTGATTTACAGACATAAAGATGTGATCTTACACTGGGAAAGCAAAAGAGCTTCCGCTATGCCCGCTTTCGCTTGAAAGGCGAGGCGAGCTTGGGATTGTAGCAGGTGAAGATGAGGGAGCCGGAGGAGGAGGAGCCGCCTTTTTACCTTCCGGTACGGCGGCCGCAGGAATAAAAGTAGGAGTAGGAGGAGGATGGTTTACGACCGGAACCGGATGAGTTTCAACTACATTATTCATTTTCTTCTCAATTGAATCCGGGAAGTTTTCTTCATGTGAATCTTCCTTAACAGGGGAAAGAGTGTTGGTTGCTTCATTGGATTTCCCCTGTACATTATTACTGTTGGTATTACTCCATTCCTCCAGCCTCGGGAGTTCTCCAGATTTGGCCTTCCACTCCTCATTCCTGGGCAACTCCCCGGACTTCCCAAATAGAAACTCGTAATCACGGGAGAAACTGTTGTTGCCCATGTGAATGCTGAACAGCTCGTTGGATGCAACGCTCCATTCCTGAGGATTCGTGGCCTTGTTGGAGAAAATGTTGAGTGGAATCCGATTGGGGTCATAATTGGGTGGCTGTGACATCGTCTGAAGCGGCGGCGATCTCATCTGCGGCGGCGATGTTGGCGGCACGGAGGTGGAAGTGGGTTCTTGCCGAGAAGAGCTGAGTCCAGGTCCCTGCTCGCTGCCGTTGTCGAGGTCCTGCGTGGTAGGACTTCCATCTTCTTGATTGGAGTCAGGGTACTTGTCCAAATGGTTGTTGATGGTTCTGGCCTGGTTTGATTCCATTCTTTCATAGGATGGATGATGCCTGGAGTGCGTGCATAGGCATTGATAATATCAGTATAATGATCCAGCCTGCGCATTCATCACGAATTCACATCATAAAAATACAATACAATCAATGATCATCGTGGATAATAAAGTGAACGTATGCATGGAATCATAGAAAGCCAATTCCTTCAAATGAAGAAAAAAAAATTATGCTTGCCTTCATGATGATAAAAGTTGATGAAAATATAAACGATTCAGTCTCCAATTGGCAAGGTTTCTCTCCTATCAGACCGAGAAAAACCTTGATAAAATACCACAGGGAGATTATGCAAAGAAAGAAATCTTGCAAGAATTCTCAAAATTGAGAGCAAAAATGGAGGTCAAGGGGAAGATCAAATGAGATGGTTTTTTTGTTTTAGGGTTTATTCTTGGAATGATTTTCTTCTCTATCTTTTTTTTTGTAAGGAAGGAAGACCGCAGTTTACGGACAATCGGTCAGCTTTCATTCATAACCCTAAAAATAAAATTAAAGGAAAAATCTAAAATTAATTGATGTAAAATTGGCTCATTCCAAAGATTGAACTTGGTACATTTAACCTATAATATATCAATTGAATAACTTATACCCCTATATTTTTTAAATAATTAATTTATGTCATTGTACTTTTATAAAAAGACGCACCGCGAGTAAAGAGGTATTCACTGGTAGAGCTCATCTCGCCATTATCAACAACCCAGCTAGCATCACAATATCCTTCCAGTACTTTAGAGAATCGCTCATAATGTAGGCACCACTTTATGGTATCCCTTAAATACGTGAGTAGACGACAAAGGGTAGTCCAATGCTCATCATTAGGACAATGAGTGTATCGACTCAACTGACTCACAACAAAAGCAATATATAGTTCACGAGAAATATAACACTCCCAATAACTCTCGCATAATCTTCTTGAGATACCACATCATCCAAATTCTTCATCAAGTGGACCGATAAGTCATACGGAGTCCGAGCAGGCTCAACATCATAATGATTAAATTTCTTGAGCACCTTCTCAATATAGGTAATCTCATTCAGAGTTCTTCCAATCTTCACCCCTAAGATCACGCCTGCCTCTCCATGGTCCTTCATCTCAAACTTAGATGATAAGAATTTCTTGGTAGAATCTATAGCATCCATGCTCCTGCTGAAGATCAGCATATCATCAACATATACACGTAGGAGCACATAGCCTGATCCAACAATCTTCGAGTCGACACATGAGTCAAAGTCATTCACTATATATCCATCACTAATCATGGTAGCATTAAAATTCTCATACCATTGCAGGGGTGCTTGCTTCAGTTCATAGAGAGACTTCACTTTTGTCCCATCGTGTATCACACACACAATCGTGTCACACGCCGGTGTGGAGCAAATTCAAAAAACAATGTGTAAAAGAAAACGACCCTGTTTGACGGACCTTGGCCTTATTCATATTGAGTTATGATATAACACACTAATGTTTTACACTAATTTCACAATATTTCCTATGTGCCAACACTTATTGGATAAGTTGATGACCAATTTCTTTTAATCACCACTCACATAATGACATCTAAGACATATTGTGAAAATAGTATCTTATATATAGTGTATTATAAATGGGGAGGGTTCCCTTGCCCTCAAAAAAATTCCTCAATTTTTGCTTCATATCTCAGCCCTCCATGTAAGCATGATCTGATGGTCAAGATTTTAAAAAACATTTAACAAAAGAAACAAAAGAGTATATCTGTACGATCACCCATTGATCTATCAACACCTCCTTTACCCTCACCAACAAAAATCCAAATCGATCAATATCTAAGGATTTACATGCCAGATCGATGCAAGTCTTTGGATTCCTTCTTCCACGACAGAACGCGAGATTTCCTCTTCCCTCTTCCACGGCAAAATTCTGACGGCAATTGCTTCAATCGGGTTTCCTCTTCTACATACAAACTCTACTTGTGCGAGTTTTCCTCTTCCACTGGATAAGAATATCTTGATATATTTTCAATGTATCAAAGGTGTTTGTTTAAATGCCACATAGAGAATGTCTTTGTTTATCATACTTATCTATTCATTAATAGTTAGTTTGTCATTCTGTTTATTTAGTTATTAATTGTTTGTTGTTAGATGATGTTAGTTATTAGTTGTTACTAATGATACGTATTACTACTTAGTTATACAATGTCTATTGCTAATTTTGTACAGGACTCATAAATGGGTGACGATCTGGTGCAAGGTAATGAGCATTGTGAATCCAGTTGTGCTAAATTGAACACATCTCAAATTGTCAAAAAGCCATATGTTGGAATGATTTTTAATTCTTTGGAAGAAGCTGGTACATATTACGCAGAGTATGCCAGACAACAAGAATTTTGGACACGCATACGAAACTTAGATAGGAGGAGTAATCACTCAGATGAGGTCACATGTATATTGTATGTGTGTACACATCAAGGATTTAACGAAAAGAAAACACCAACAAATGATGATGAGACACAAAATCAAAAGAGAAAAAGAGTTTGCTCGACAATTAGAAGTGGATGTGAGACATACTTTCGTGTCAAGATTGATAGGAATACTATGAAGTGGAAGGTTATGATCTTTAACGATGATCATAACCATAAACCAGTTACCCCATGCAAGCGAATGAAGATGAAGTCAAACAAACGTATGCCAAAAGTGGTTAAGGATTTGACAGAAGCATTTCATAGAGAAAACCTTACTGTTGGGAAACTACCAAATATATTTGGTGGTTCAATTCTGGGTTTTGATAGAAGAGATTGTTATAACCACCTGAGGAATGTTCAGCACAGGGAGCTAGAGATGGGGATGCACAGTCTGTATTGAATTATTGTAGAGAAAAACAAGTTGATAATCCATAATTCTACTATTCGATGCAATGTGATGAAAATGGTAGAGTTGCTAATTTCTTTTGGGTGGATCCTCCGTCTCGTATTTCATATAAGTACTTTGGGGATGTTGTTGCATTCGATACTATACATCGCACAAATAAGTATGACATCCCTTTTGCACCTTTTACGGGCGTGAACCACCATTCCCAATCTATACAATTTGGATGTACACTTTTACAAGACGAGACGGAAAAAACCTTTGTTTGGTTATTTGGAACGTGGCTGGAAGCTATGGGAGGAAGTCCACCGACTTCTATCATTACTGATCAGGACTTGGCTATGAAGGCAGCAATTGCTAAACTTCTCCCTACTACCAAGCACCGTCTCTGCCTTTGGCATATTCAGAAAAAATTTACTGAAAAGCTCTCCCACGTGTATTTTAAGACGTCAGATTTCAAGAAGGTAATGAAAAGATGTCTTTACTTCACCTACAAAGAGGAAGATTTTGAAAAACAATGGAAGGATATGATTATTGAGTATCAATTGGAAGGCAATTGATGGCTTCAACAACTTTATGAAATCCGTACTTCTTGGGTGCCAGTATACAATCGAACTACATTTTTTGCTGGGATAAACACCACTGGTAGAAGTGAGGGAATTAATTCATTTTTTTGATACTTACCAAAAAAATATTCATTTTTTTGATGATTTTGTATCGTTTAGAACAAATCTGCAAGAATTTGTTCTGAAATACGATCAAGCACTCAAGAGAATAGTGGAAAGGGAAAATGATGAAGATTTTCAATCTGAACACAAGAGTCGCAAAGTTCGACCTAATGAACTGCTATTGAGTCATGCAGCAAAGGTGTATACTAGATTAATTTTCAAGAAGTTCAAGGATGAATGGGATAAAGTACACTTATATAAAGTGGAAGTTGCTGGGCACAACAACGATTATCACTTCTTTAATGTCGTTCATAAAGGTGATGCTTATTGTGACCAATTTGTTGTGCAAATTAATGTAGATACTCATGTGGGAACATGTGGATGCAAACATTTTGAGTTCACTGGCTTGATTTGTAGGCATATTATGAATAGGGGTGTCGGTCGATCGGTCGGTAAACCTATCGACCGACAGTTTATCGTTAACGGCTAAACGGCTACTGCTATCGCCGGAGGTCGGTAACCGTTACCGGTGGTAGCGGTAGCGGTCGGTCGGTTACCGACCAGTATTTACTTTATTTTTTTTTAAATTTTAACAAATATTTTAAGTTTAATACATGCCGAAAGGTCTCAAAAAAATAAAAGACAGATGCCATGTCTCAAATACATTATAATTCTCTTAAATTGTCCACAGCCATGCATTTGTAGGTGCAGACTTTGCAGGGATACTTTCCATCCATTTTCTGTTACCTGTATAAAATCACTTTTTCATTATTCATATCCTCCACATTACTACAGTGCTCGCGATCCTTTTTTAATACTTGCTAATAGGTGAGTGTAAATAAATATCACACCCACTCTCACCAGTATCCAGATTGTACGGCAGAGTGGACTTAACTTCCTTAACCGAAGCTCTCTCCTTCAGCTGTTCTACGAGATTTAGTTGTCTGGAAGCCGATACTTCACAAATAACTTCGAAAGAAAACAATGCCGGAGATAATGAAATGAATGGTAATTGTGAACTGAAGAAGAAAAGAGTTACACATAAAAACGTTAACGTTTATAAATTATAATGCCAATTTTTTTAATCAATTTTTTTAATTATTAATTGTCGGTAAAACCGACAGTACCGTCGGTTTTTACCGACTATCGACCGTTTTCGGTCGGTAGGGCTAAAACCGTACCGCTACCGCTACCGATAGCGGGTCGGTAACCGAGTCAGTCGGTTACCGACAAGATCGGTATCGGTATACCGATACCGATCGACAGCCCTAATTATGAAGGTCCTTGTTTGTCATGATGTTGACACAATACCAGAACATTTCATTCTTCCAAGATGGGAAAAGGAGGCTAACAAATTTAGGGGCATAGATGTCTTCAGAACTTTTGATGGACTGTTACGGTGAAAATGGTGATGCTTTGAGGCTTAACCACTTGTGTGCGGAGTATACAAAATTAGCTTGTCTAGCAGCAGCATCCCAAGAGGCATACCTTATTTGCATGGAAGATCTGAAAAATACTTTAACGAAAGTAGGTTTTACTTTGAAGAGTAATAAGGATGCGTTTGGGAGTTCTACCATACTTATCGATGAGTCAGACAATGCTGATCCAAATACTATACCTAATATGATACTCTAAGATCCAAATATCTCACAAACTTAAGGCAGGAAGAAAGATGTTAAAGAGGTAAAGGGAAAAGAAATTGTTCAACGTCCTATGTCGGGTAGGTTAGAAAGTGGTCTTGAAATAAGCGTTGTGAAGAATAGAAGACAATGTAAGTGTTGCTTCAAGTATATGCGACATGATAAAAGAAATTGTCCTAAAAATCAAAATCGGAAAAAGAACATCATCATTGACGAAGGTATGATAAAAACATGGGAATACATTTGCATATTAATGTTTTGGTTGTTTTGTTTTGTTTTTATAAGATGTACTTTTGCAAGATGATGAAGATGAAGATGAGGATGAAATAGTGCCCTTAAGTGACGAAGGTGAATGAAATTTAATGAATCAAAGGTACTTCATACCATATTATTATTGGTTTCTCATCTTATTTTTTGACTATGTTATGTCCTGTTGTACTTTCTATTGAATTATTTCTTCATCTGCAGCAACAAGACAGGTTATGGTTCAAAGTCTGTTCGATTTCTTTGTCTGCAGCAGCAAAGCTGGTTTTTATGGTTCAAGGCTTCTGTGGTTATAATGTAAGTGAATTGTTCTGACTCTTTTGGTTTGCCCTGCAAGTTCCCTGATCTGATGTATAATAATTAATACTGCTAGTTGCACCCAAGTTTATACTATAATTCTGCAAGTGTAATTCTGGCTATTTGTTTCTGCAAGTATAATTCTGCAACCAGTTCAACAATTCTGCAAGTGTATGCAACCAGTTCAACAATCTGTTCCATAATTCTGCAACCATTTCAACAATTTTGCTAAATTCTACTATTCGTTACTTTTTTCAACTGATACTTGGTCCTGCAATTGTTGTTGGGTTGAATAAATAACTTGTATTGTGCTTTGTAGGATGCGAATAACTTGTGTTGTAGCCTATAGTTATTCGCATCCTATATTTGAGAAGATGGTTGAACTTAGTAGTTCAACAATTTTTGCACAACTACAGCTGATAGGAAACAACCAATTCCGTACGCAAACAACCAATTCCGTACGCAAACAACCAATTCTATATACAAAACGAAACAATTCTGCATAACTAAATACTTCTAACTTCTATTCAACTTAGCAGTTCAACCAATTCCATATACAAAATGAAAGGTTCCAACTTTTCCATAAATTTTATATGCAAAATGACAGGTTTCAACTCTTCGTAAATTCCTCTTTATAAATTCTTCATAAAAAATAAAGGTTCTAACTTTTCGTAAATTCCAGCTCTATTCCTAACTTTGTGGGCAACACCTTCAACCCTCAAATTCTAAGTGTCATTTAAACAAACACCTTCACCACAATGTAAAACCATCGAGATTCCCTTCCACGGCAAGAATTGAAGTTACGGTAATTCCTGTCCATTTGGAACAGCCATGCAATTTGGTAAATCGAACAAGGAGGGAGACCGATTCAATGACCCAAATCGATTGAAGCAAGGATTTTTTGAGTTGATGAAGCAAGGATTTGCTGTCAGTAAAGTTTTTGCCATGGAAGAGGGACGAGGAAATCTCGCGTTCTGTCGTGGAAGAGGAAGTCCAAAGACTTGCATCGATCTGGCATGTAAACCCTTAGATATTGATCGATTTGGATTTTTGTTGGTGAGGGTGAATGAGGTATTGATAGATCAATGAGTGATCTTACAGATATACTCTTTCGTTTCTTTTGTTAAATGTGTTTTAAAAATTTGACCACCAAATCATGCTTACATGGAGGGATAAGATATGAAGAAAAAATTGAGGGATTTTTTGAGGTCAACGGAACCCTCCCATTATAAATAGTGTATTATAAATGGGGAGAGTTCCTTGCCCTTAATTTATACCTCAATTTTGTCCTCAAATCTCATCCATTGTTATCATCAAGTTTAATGGTGGGGATTTTAAAACTCTTTAAAATAATAAATCCCAAAAAACAAAAAAAAGAGCTTTAAGTCCACAAATCTTCATCGTCACAATTTCTTCAAATCTATTCGTCATAAATTTTTCGAAACTCGATAGTTCAAGGAATTATCTTCTTCAAATCTCTTCATCACAATTTTAACTAGATTTCGTCAGTTAAGGAGTTCAACGTTTCGCCGAAAAAGAACTTCTATTGAGTTTAATTTTGAATTTAGCATAATGTCGAATAGATATTATGTTGAGCTACATGTTTATTTGAGCGTTTGTTGAGCAGAATATGGTGTTTGACTGTTTGTTGAGCAGAATTGGCTGTGCAAATTTTGTAATAAGCCACAAAATCATCGCCTATTTTTTAAAATGCCACCAACCGGTCTTCCAAAGATCGATATGAACAATCGATTTTTCGAAAACCGGTATTTTAAAACACCGGTCTTGCGACAATCGGGCACAACCAATCATGTTAATCTCTGTAATTAAGAAAGTACCGGTCATTGGAAGACCAGTACTACTTGTTTGGCCGGAAAATCAAAAAACCGGTCATAGCTCCAATCTCCGCTTCTCATCAGGATGAGGACACTCCTTAAAGAGGCTAAAAAAACAGCCAGAAATTTAGAAGAAGAATAGATGAACTGAAATTTGAGCTTGCTGGGTGGCTAGAGCCACTTGCCGCACCAGCTTCTCAGGTGCGCAAAGAGCATCCTCAGGTTGCTCATGATCCCTCATCTCAATGCAAGTGAAGTTAAAGACTGCGCCATGGCAAGCCAGCATTTGGGCAATAGGGAGGTAGCCATCTCTAAAGCAGGTGTTGTAATAGCTGACAGTGAGCTCAGGGGCATGGGACCGGGTTCCATAGTGTCAGTGAATACCAGCAACCTAAACTGAAATTTTGACGGCCCTGCTCCCAAACACAGTCTTGGCCGACTGCAGAATTCTCTCGCCATGATCAAGAAGCATCTGAGAGTACCAAGACAGAAAAAACTCTCCATACTGGCCTATCCCATATGTCGCCTTCTCTTTTGAAGAAGTTAGTGTCTTCCGGCCAATTGTTGTAGTGGCCAGCATCTGTTGTGCCGGAGTGTCCCCATTCAGGTTTTCCAATGGTTTCAGCTGTTGCCTTCAAATTGCTGAGCATTTACTGCAATATCATGAAATATGGCATAAGTAGGAGAAACTAACGATGAACAAACCAATACAGGAGGAGAAACTACAAATGTATGCACCGATAGACATAACTTGTCATAACATTGGAAAGCTCCAATTCTTGATGTAGGATTGAATCCTCAATATCAGAACAGATCTGATAATTTGAATACAAATACAAAATCATACCTTTATAGCGGAAGCGTGATTAATCGTAATATTCCGGTTGAACAGATCTTCAAATGGAGCTACCAGAGTCCCGGTGGTATTCCACAACTCAAAACTCTCCTTCCGAGATGATGAGGCAGCACTTCGAGAGAACTA
>JAOYMZ010000001.1:1408573-1435883 GCA_025802335.1 Pinguicula primuliflora
GATAGATACTGTTTTCATTCGGCTTGTACTGCATTCTCCGGCTTGGCCGTGTGTACTACAACATTCAAGGGCGAGATTTATACATCGGAAACGGACTTCAGATCCGTATTCCAAACGTGGAGTAGTCGGAGAACTCATCCGGCGAACCACGGGCCTTAAATCTGTGTTTTTATATTTCTGCATTTTTCTTTCACTCAAGCCACAAACTCACGATTAGTTCATAATATCTGTAGATCTGACAATTAAATTGGTCCTACACACTCTCCATCTATACTCATTTGGTATTGATTATCGTCCTGGATGGGTGGAAAATTCAAATTCCATTGCCCAAACGTACCGCTACCAGCATAAAATCCAGAACCGTAGTAGTTGCTCATTGTCGAATATTTGTTGTGTTGGTGGTGGTAGGAATGTGAAAGTTGGGGATGAATTTATAATATAGATCCCGGATTTCAGAAGTCCGAGAATCTTTACAATCCCGGACTACGCAAATCCATGTCTTGTATTCCAGCCAAATTTTCCCGGAGTTCCAAACACCGACAATATTTCCCGCCAAAATGGTAAAATCCCGGACTTGCGACGTCCGGAAAGTGTTAAGCACGTAAATTAATCATTCTAATGATGCCCATTTTTTCGAAAGAACGAGATTTAAAATTCCCGATCTTCGTAAGTCCGGACGCTAAATCTCGGACTTCGCAAGTCCGGGCCCAATTCTCGGACTTCCGAAGTCCGAGCCATGGCAAATTAAAAAATGCGACGACCTTATGGCAAAAAAAATTAACCTTCCTCAGTGATTCTTACGAGGACAACAAAATATTTGGGCTAGTCGGAATTTGAAGCCCTTTATTATTTGGGCTGCTGTTCGATTCTAATTTCATTTATATCAATCTTGGGCTAAGCTCTTTATTTTCGCATAAAGGTCAACCGAAATCTACATTTTTTGTACTCTTTTTATTTTTATGAAGAGAATTTTTGCTACTTTCAAGGGTGGGCATTCGGGATTCGGGATCGGCCCGTCCCAATTTGATTCGGGCCCGATCCCGTCCCGAAAGTTCGGGATGGCTCGAGGCCCGAATTTAAAAAAATTAATGTTTGTTTTTTATTGCTAACTCGAAAACAAATCTAAGTCTTAATTCAATTTCATCACAAAAAATTTATTTCCTCGATTCCAAATAACAAATTAAGAAATATATTATAATAAATTCCCTGAATTTAAATAACCAACATGAAAAAGCAAGATGGAAGATAACATCATCAAAATCAACTCCTAACTCCTACCAATAGCAATGTGTGTAGCAGGCAAAGTTCAAGTTCAACAAATAAATTCAATTTAAGAAGTAAAACATAAATTCAACAACAATTAATAAACTTTGTAACAGGCAAAGTTCAACAAACAAATGCAATTTAAGGAGTAAGCCATAAATTCTTACCAATAACAGCGCATGTAGCAAACAAAATTTTGCGTGTAGCAGACAAAATTCAACAGACAAACTCATCTACCTGACTCCCCCAATCCCACCTTTAAGGAGTAAACCACCTACCATTGATCTTTCTTTCCTAGCCTTCTCTTGATGGAAAGATCTTTTCCCTATCTCCTTCTTGCTTCCTCGTCTTGCCTCCTTCTCCCTTGAATATTCTTACTTTTTTTATTTTAAAATTTTATTTTATTGGGCGGCCGTCCCTCTCCATCAAAAGTTTTGATTATATGATAGTGTTGCCCAAGACATAAGGAAAAAATAAAAAGCCTTCATGGATCTTGAATGAGTAGCTTTAGGTGTGATCTTTGAAGTGTGAAAAAAGTATGCCAACTTGATCCGGTCAGCGAGCTTAAGGTTTGATCCGCTTGTATATCGTTCTTCTTGCATCTTGATGTGCCAAGGGAAGAAGATTAACTGGCAACAATGTTGAGATGTACGTCGTGCCGACTGGAGCCAAATTTCCTTCTTTGGATAGAGCATCAGCTTCTTGATTCATTTCTCTGAATCCGTGGGTGAACAAACAACACCGAGTTTGGGACATCAGTTGTCGAATGTCTTTGATGGTCTGTCCAATTTTCCACGGTGGTGTTGAGCCCTGCACAAAGATACTAACCAGAATTTGTGAGTCTGTTTGAATTTCCAATGACAAAAAATTCTTGTCCAGTGCAATTTTTAGTCCATGAAGGATTGCAGCCGCTTCCGCTTCCAGTGGCATGTTGTATTTGATATGCGAATAGAAACAGGTTAAACAGAGTTCGGAAGAATCTCTAAATATTCCACCAATACCAGCACTGGTTGAAGATACACTTCCATCCACATTCAATTTGATATTACCCCGGTCTGGAGGTAGCCAGGAGTCGTCAAAATTGCGTCAAAGCATGATGCTTTTTATATCTTGTGTATAGGCCTTTTATTTGTATGACAAATTTCGACGACAATAGGCGAAATTGAAGGGTTATACATGGCATGTTCATGCAAGAACTGTATATATGAGCTTAACTATATATGTGAAATCCGCATGAGATAGTTATTCTCAACACTCACCTCCAAGTTCAATATGATCAATCCTATAGACTATGTCAGACCCCCCTATTAGAAAGTCAATACTCAGGGTTCTCTCGGAAAAGACCACGATACCATCTGCACTGGAACTCAACTCTAATATCACGTCAAACTTTGACAAACCCGAAATTGGATCGGGTCTCGTACGCACATTTCGTGCGGGATATTTACTCTCAACTCTCACCCACAAGTCCAAGTCCAACTAGGTCGACCCTATAGAGAAACTAACTCTAATATCATGTCTGTAACATTCCGGCTTTCCCCGAGGTCGTTATGGAAGCATGATTGTCTCACCCGCCCATATCCTAGCCAATAATTGTCCATACTGTCCCCACAAACCAACACATAACTTTTCAGTGCACTTTGCCCTCATTCGTGCGCACTTTGGAAAACTTTCCATGAGGTCACTCATCCCAAAATTGCTCCAAAATCTGCATGTTTAACTTTGGAGTTCTAATGGATTGACTCCCAGAAAGGTAGGTTTATCTTGTTGATATGAGTAGGATTAACGATCATTTTAGGGGCATTACAATGTCAAGCTTTGACAAACCCAAACTTGAAAAATGCTATACTGCACGAATAAACACGAATGCACCCTCTCACATGGGTGGCACCCACCCACACCCCATGTTGGTGTGTGTGAGACCCACGTGAGATGATTCGTGCTTCGTGTGCACGAACTTGGCTCTAATACCATGTCAAACTTTGTTTTTTTTGTATGATTTTTATGCCCATGTCTGACGTGGCAAGTGCTAATTGGTGGACAGTTTGCTTAGATTTTCAACACCCTATTTAGTTGATGACAAGTCAGACAATGTGCAAAACTCAGTGTCAAAATTATTGTCCCTTATATAAGAACTAGTGTATTGCCCGTGGCTATAGCCACGGGTGCGAAAGAGACAGTGTGAAAATGAAATGAAGGCATGAAAATAAGTTGGTGGTATAGGAATCCTGTGAACGTTAATAGGAGAAATTAAACCCTAACATAGGTAATATATGGATTTGATACCATCCAAAAGATTAAAAAGCTAAACAGAGAAATAAATTCCCACTTATTATTGGAATGTGACAAAATGACCATGGAAATGACTTAGTCCAAAAGTCTACAAATGTACAAATCAAATTGAAATGGAGCGAAAATGAACAAAAATTTTTGTCAGCACAATTATTCTTGTGAAGATCAAAGGTCGTTCAATCTAGCAACAAATGTCGAGAACTCAGAGTTAGAGTGAACGATTCAAAATAAATTTAGGTCAACAACTTCATCAAGCAACTAAGAAAAGAAGATGTCAAACTAAGTTTGAAGAAGTCGAATACCCAATTTGCAGCATGCATCTTCATCAATGCCAAAATGCATCAGAAAGTTAAAGACGGATGCGAAAAAAGAACAATTCCTTACAATTCTAAGAGAACCACTAAAGGGGTCATGTTTCTGCAGTAAGGCTTCTCCGGACAACTGTGGATCCACTGTAAACAATGTGGCTGCTGCTGCTATAATGGATGGGCTTTGTCTCACAAATCGTGCATCTGCATTCATTATTTTGGTGAGGATTTAAGAAATTCCCCATAATAGCAAGTCCTAGAACCATATTACAATTGAAGTACCTCTCATGGAGCTTACAATGTATATTCAAGGAAAGAAGCTTGTGAAGATGCATTAATTCCTCAAATCATTCCGTGAAGTGCAGACATCTTTTTTACCAAATAATCCATGCGAAACCTGAAGTAGATTTGCTCTTGTCCAAGTCACTCTCATGGGCCCAAACCATATTCTTCCATGATTATGAAAACTTGCTACACTCCTTGACCTTCACCATTTCCAGGGTACCGAAGTGTGATGTGGCTTCTTTATGAGAATGGAGGCGTCAACCGATTTGGCTTCTTTATGCGCATAAAAGATAAATTAATCAATGGAAGAAGAACACATAAGTCACGGGAACAAATTTGCAAATTGATAGGCGGTGGAATAAACTGGAATACATCAACATCATTGCATCAGAAACACTGGAAGGAGGCAAAAATACTTACCGGAAACATAAGCTTAATCGACTGCTCAGAAACACTCCAAGGATTGAAAAAACAGGCAAAAGGGTACCTATAAATACCATAATTGAGGTCCTTGCTGAAGATCAAAGGGAGGTCTTCACGAAGTGTCCTCACAGCTAACCCTAAATTGACATAAAAATCATCTCTTTCATCTTGCTTCTTATCCTGTTCTCCGGGGCTACGTTTAACCTGCACAACTCCATGATACGGCGGCGGTATCTCCAGCCTGACCTGAGCAGAGTGGATTAAATTTGAAGCTGAAGAAAGGGGGATAATAAGCTGGAGAAGAGTTGGACACAGATTTGGAAGAATATAAGCCATGAAATTAAGGTGAAAAACAGTCACTACCTTGGAGTATCAACGTCCATCGCGGCGGTGGAAGAAACGGCGAATCCTTGGAGCAAAATCTAATATTTAGGGGAGAGATGTGGGAGCGGAATGAGGAATGAGCAACAAACCGGAAACAAATCCTAAACCCAAGACGGAAACCCACTAACTGGTCAAAAAAGCAAATGGCAATCAGAAGAAACACATACCTGCACTATCGGGAATGGCGAGAAGGCGTTGCTGCCAAGAGGAAGGAGAGAAGGACGACGATACGGGATGTGCGGCGCTTGACAAACCCTAAAAAGGCAAAAATAGAATGATATATTAAGAGACGAACGGTCACGATCGTTGCACACTAAAGTCTCGGACAGATGAGATGATTTGGGATGAGGTGTAGCAGGCGTCGTTTTATTAAGGAGGTGCGGTCGTTTAACTTCCTCTCTTATAGATATAGATGCTAGCAGGTTTATCGAGTTCCTAGACTTAGACAATAGCTTTCTTCTCACATGGCCAGAATACGGGGGCGGTCACCCACCACCCACCACCAAAATCCGGAAAAGTACCAATCTTAGGAAACATATATTACCAGGTAATGACTAGTTCATAAAATTAAAAAAAAAAGGTAATGACTAGTTCAGATTGAATCTGGCCCATGTGGTATACATGTCAAACTTAAATATAACAAGAGTGGTTCATAAGTGTTGACCTAAGAAAAATCTCTGATTTTGCCATCCAGGAATATGTATATCTTATCACAGTCTCTCAATTTTAATTACCCGAAAAAATCTACGAATGATCAAGTGAACATCATTTAATTTTAATTTTGCCATCATTTAATTTTAATTTTGCCATCATTTAATCAAGTGAACAAGTGTTACTTATATATCTTGTGTTATTCAGGTTTCTCGAGTTTCCTAGACTTTCGACAACCGAGTGAGGGGGCGGTGACCCACCAGTCACCCCCCACCATAACCGGAAAAGTACCAATCTTAGGAAACATAAATGACCAGATAATGACTAGTTCAAAATTGAATGTGGTTCATGTACATGTCAAACTCAAATATAACAAGAGTGGTTCATGTGCTAAAAGTCGACATATTTTGGAAATCCCATGCGTCGTTCTATTTGGGTGGATCCATGACACGTCTGTTAGAGTTGACGAGGTTTAACACTACCCTTAGAATAGAAAAAATAGGACAGAGAAATAATGTACCTACTTAGTCAACTTTACGTCACCTCTATTACAAGAAGTCTAGACCCATTCCTATGTCTTCTTCTATAAATATTCAAAACCACCACCATTGGAAACAGTTTGTCTAATACTTTTATTTATTTCCCTTTTGCTTTCTCATGGCTGAGTTTGTTGGGAGCAGCTCCATTAGGTTTTTCACACTCTGCATAGTTATCTTATGCAGTGCTGCTATTTCACGGGTCCATGCAAGAGTTCGGTACTACAAATGGGAGGTCAAGTATGAGTACAAGTCACCGGATTGTTACCGGAAGTTGGCCATTACCATCAACGGCGCCACACCGGGGCCGACAATCACCGCCGTACGGGGAGACACCATCGTCGTGGAGATCAAGAACAGATTGCTAGCAGAAAACATTGCCATACACTGGCACGGGATCAGACAGGTACTTACATTTCTGCCGTAGGTAAGGTGTTTGTTATAGACGATGTTCTTTGTTTGTATTCATTTCTTTTGTCTAATGTCAGATTGGATCGCCATGGATGGATGGTATAGCAGGAGTCACCCAATGCCCCATTGTTCCTGGTGACACTTTCGTTTACAAGTTTGTTGTTGATAGGGTGAGATATCTAAAGACTAGAAAAATCTAATATAACTTCAAAATATGGGACCAAACTCTGATTCAGTCACCAATTTATCATCTTTCTTGCAGCCAGGGACATATCTCTATCACGCACATTATGGGATGCAACGACAAGCCGGGTTATACGGGTCGATTCAGGTCGGGTTACCGGAGGGAGAATCGGAGCCATTCTCTTATGATTATGACCGGAACATCTTACTCACAGATTGGTATCACAAGAGCACTAGCGAACAAGCAGTTGGCCTCTCTTCCATTCCATTTGTGTGGGTGGGAGAGCCACAGGTACTTTAATCTAGGTCATAGTAAGGTGCCATCAATCCCCTTATTTAGTTTAGGATGCCTTACAATGAGAATCAGGTTATCAACTTGAATAGTATGATCCCACTTGATACATAATTCTAATTTGAGTTAATCTGAACCGTCTGAATGGAACGGTAACGAAACAAATCGGCAATCTTGCACTGATATAATTTTATTGGTTCTTATTGTTTTTACTTTTTTGGGCAGTCGATTCTGATAAATGGAAGGGGCAAATTCGATTGCAGCACTCCCGGCATCGAAGCTGGGGTTTGTAACGCTACAAGTCCAGAATGCGTACCTTACGCTTTGACGGTTGTACCTGGCAAAACCTACCGGCTCCGGCTCGGAAGCTTGACGGGCCTGGCGGCTTTGAGCTTCGAGATCGAAGGACACAACATGACCGTCGTAGAAGCCGATGGTCACTACGTGGAGCCGTTTGTGGTGACCAATTTGTTCATCTACTCCGGCGAGACTTACTCCGTGCTGATCAAAGCCGATCGAGAACCTTCTAGAAACTACTGGGCCAGCGCCAAAGTCGTCACGCGTAACAGCACCACACCGAGTGGCCTGGCCATCTTCAACTACTACCCAAATCACCGGAGAAGAAATCCTCCGACGAGACCACCGGTGGGTCCTCGCTGGGATGATGTGGCACCGAGGTTGGCCCAGAGTTTGGCCATTAAAGCCCGGAGCGGGTACGTCCACGCTCCGCCGCGCGTGGCGGATCGTGTCATCGTCATGCTCAACACCCAGAATCGGGTCAACGGCAACACCCGTTGGTCCATCAACAACATCTCCTTCAACCTCCCCCAGACGCCTTATCTGATCGCCTACAAGGAAAAATTACTCCACGCCTTCGACCAAACGCCGCCACCGGACAACTATCTCCCGGAGAACTATGATATCCACAGCGTCGCCAGGAACGTGAACGCCTCCACGAGCGACGCGGTCTACCGGCTCAAGTTCGGTTCGACGGTGGATGTGATCTTGCAGAACGCGAACACGATGAACCCGAACAACAGCGAGACCCACCCCTGGCATCTCCACGGTCACGATTTCTGGGTACTGGGTTATGGAACTGGGAGATTTGACAGGGCCATCGATCCGAACAACTACAATCTGGTGAACCCGATCATGAAGAACACGGTGGCGATCCAGCCGTATGGATGGACGGCTCTGAGATTCCGGGCCGATAACCCAGGAGTTTGGGCCTTCCATTGTCATATAGAGTCCCATTTCTATATGGGCATGGGAGTCGTTTTTGAAGAAGGGGTTGACAAAGTAGGAAAATTGCCCAATTCTATTATGGGTTGTGGGGAGGCCAAAGGATACTCAAGGCCTTAATGCATGGGCCCGGGACATCACCACCACTCTCAAACATATATTTTTTAGTGTAATTTTTTTGTTTATTCTTTTATTAGAGTGATCACACATTACTTCTCTCATTTACCTACCTAAAAAAAAGAGCGGTCACACTTTGATAGACTCTACTCACTTAGTTCGGGTCTCATGTGCAAGTTTATTTAGACAAATGTAAACTACAAAACATTAAGCCGAGTAGTACCACATTTTTTTGTAAATTGATCTAGGTATTCTTTTTTTTTTTGAATAGCTAATGTCACTGAGGGGATTTGAACCCATGACCTGCAAATACAATTGTCATTCTTATAACCAATAGGTCAACCCCTCTTTGACTGATATAGTTATTCTCATTATCTCTCTTAAGTCCAATTAAGTAAATTCAGTTGAGATGTGAATTAATAACAAATGTCATGCCCAACTGGGTCAAACTCTATCATAACAAAACTCAGATTCTCTCCGAAATAATTGTGATACACCTACACTCAAAAATTGACTCTGGTACAGATTCTCTCGGAAATAATTGTGATACACCTACACTCAAAAATGGACTCTGGTACCCGATCACACATTGACAGTCCCTGCTTTTTTTTTGGATAAGCTAAAATTATATTACCAAAACTGTTTATGTACAAATACAGAAACCTTTTGACTATCAAACTATCATACATGATTTTGGTTCTTGTAGCCAACTACTAATACCCAATGTTCGAGAATTCGACGCTTAGGCATCCTGAATGGCCTGGCCCCCCGAATCGGGGCTGGGTGGCCATTTATCACTGTTTTGTACCTGCATGACCATTTATCACTGTTTTGTACCTGCATAAAAACGTGAGAAAATATTTCTTTGATTTCCTCCACCTTCCCCACTTCCCAATCATATAAAACATGTCTTCAGTCCCATACCCACCACACTATATGTTCAGCAATCGTTCCACTCTTATTTCTATCCAAGGAGTATAACCTTACAAAATCCCTCTTTAGTTCTCTCTTCCAGACCCATTTGTCTTCCCAAAACTTCACACTCTTCCCATCCCTTACCATGATTTCTATCATCTCTTCACACCAAGACTCTCTGACTATCTTTTGCACAATCTTCCACCACATTGTATGTTCAGGAGCACCCCTACCCCATCTCACATTCCCCCTCCCCTCAGCACCTTCATTCTGCACCACCTTTAGCACCCTTTTACCACCAATGTCTAAATCCCCATCCCTCTCATATATAGCACTAATCACTTTCCTCCATAATAATTCTTTCCCCTCCAACAATTTCCAAATTCATTTGCCGAACATTGCTTTATTTGAATCTTTCACTCTACATATCCCCAGCCCCCCTCTATCAATGGATTAACAGATTTTATCCCAAGCTATCAAGCCATTCTTTTTTCTTCATTTCTCACTCCCCACAAGTAGTTCCTACAGATGGGCTCAATTTGAATGATTACTACCCTAGGAGTTAGTAACATCGAAAAATAATGGTTTAGCAAGGATGATAACACAGAACGAATTAGTATCAGTCTACCTCCAATTGACAGATTTTTATATCTCCAACTTTCCACCCTTTTTTTCATTCTATCAACTACTTGTTCCCACATTTTTCTTTGGTTTTCCTTAGCCCCTATAGGTAAACCGAGGTATGTAAACGATAATTTCCCCACCTTACAGTTCAGATACCGGGCCATCTCCTCCACCACTTCTGGACTCAAATTCAGACTAATTAATTCACCCATTCTAAAATTTATCTTCAACCATGATACTACCTCAAACCATCTCAGTACCGCTTTCACTCCTTTTATGTTTTTCCAATTTCCTTTTCCAAAGAAAATCATGTCATCTGCGTATTGCAGATGTGACACTTTCAAACTAGTCCTTCCACTCTCCACCGGCTCAAACACTTGTTGTTCCACTGCTTTATCCATCAACTATGATAATCCTTGTGCCACAATTAAGTATAAGAATGGGGAGAGGGGGTCTCCTTGTCTAAGGTCCCTTTGTGGTTTAAACTCTTTCGATGGGCTCCCATTTATCAATATAGAGTTGGTAGCAGATTTTAAGCATTCATCAATCCATCTTCTCCATTTAATCGAGAATCCCATCATCCTAGACATGTCCTCCAAAAATTTCCAATTAACTGTATCGTAGGCCTTCTCAAAATCCACTTTAAAAATTATAGTCGGTTCACCTGCCCTTTTCAGCTCACTTACCACTTCCCTTGCACATAAAAAGCCATCTGTAATTTGCCTTTCACGAATAAAAGTTGTCTGATTTTCAGAAATAATTCCCTCCATCACCCCCTAATCCTTTTTGCTAATATCTTTGTCACAATCTTGTATGATGGGTTAACCAAGGTGATTGGTCTAAAGTCATCCACTCTCTGCGGAGATCCATGTTTGGCCACTAAGACGATATGAGATGCATTACTGCCCCTTACCATTCGTCCATTCTGGAAAAATTCCTAGACCATGGCCACTATGTCTGTTTTCATCACCTCAATAAAACTCTTAATAAAATTGAAATTTAGGCCGTCGGGTCCAGGGCTTTTGGACCCTTCACAATTTCTTATTGCCTCCATAACTTCATTAACTTCACAAGGGCTCACTAGTATTTCCGCTTCCTCCCCAGATATCTGTTTCATACTGCTCCCTTGCAATGTTGGCCTATTTATCATTGTCTCTGCGAACCTACTTTCAAAACTCGTCCTAAACCATTCTTTAATTTCTTCCGGATCCTCTAACCACATATCCCCCTTCCAAACTCCAGAAATTGAATCTCTGCTCCTGTTACTGTTAACCACTTTGTGGAAGAAACTTGAATTTACATCACCCTGTTTAGCCATCTTATTCTAGATTTTTGTATCCAATTTGTTCACACTTTTTCTGTAGCTCACTTATTTCCTCCCACAGTGCTTCTGGTTCACTTATCCCTACACTCCTACTATTCCCTTCCTCAATCGCCTCCTGCACTCTTCTCAATCTAACTTTCAGTTGCTTAATCTTAGTCACCTTCTGCCCATTTTTTTTCTATGTTCCATGTCTGTATAGCTCTCCTTAACTTCTTAATTTTTTCCTTCAAGACAAAACCCTTGTATCCGTCGACACACATACTTGTCCACTCTGTCTCAACCAAATCCCTGAATTCCTTAATCTCCAGCCATTCATCTAGCACCCTACACGGTTTAGGTCTCCAATTCACCTCTCTCTCCATTAGTAATACAGGTACATGATCTGTGTCTAAACCTTCCTGAAACCATTGTGTATTCTGTCCCATCCACCTATAATTCATCAAAAAGTGATCCAACCGGCTCATTGCTCCCATAGATGGTCTGTACCAGGTGAATTTCCTCTTACTCAGTGAGATGTCATTCAATGCATTGTCTTCCACAAATTTGCGGAAAGCCAAGATCTCAACCCGTTTTATTGCACTTACTCCTATTTTCTCATCACTGTGTAACACTGCATTAAAATCACCAAAGATACACCAGTTGTCATTTGGAGCTTCCTTTATTCTTGCAGAGAGTACCTCCCACTGTCTAAATTTTAGATTTTGTTCATTTGGCCCATAGATATTCACCATATGTGAACTTTCCCCATCCTCATTCCATTTACCAACTATTTCCAGAATCCCTTGTTCATCCCATACTTCCTCCCTCCGAAATTTCTCCACATTCCAAATACACAATTGCCCACCTGATAAACCTTCAGATCCTTTGTACACCCAATCAAAATTTTCATTGTACCACACTGACTGGCAGAACCTTCTATCTATACTCTCCTTCTTTGTTTCTTGAAAACCAATGAAGTCTACCCCCTGTTTTTCATAAGACCTCTTATATGTCTTCTTTTCTGTGAGCTGCCCAAACCCCTTGCATTAAAAGTCATTATATTCATTTCTATATCTCCCCTTCCGTATCAATCCCCTCTTATTTTTCCCTACAAACTGCCGCCTCTATATCTCTTGCCTCCACATGAACCATCTCTGTTATCACTTCATTCTCCTTGTCATGACATACCAGAACCATCATACGTCCCATTTCCATTATTTTCTCTACCCCTCTTCTTATGTTTCTGTTATTTGATGCCTTTATGTTGCTGTCCGTGATTGAATCTGACAAACAGGGACTGTTCTCACCTCATTCACACCTATTTCCTTCTGTATTCTTAACCTTCTTTGTTCAATCCAATTCCTTCATCCAATTTGCTCTAATTTTGTCATTTGTCTCCTTTTAAGACAATTTCATTTTCCCCCTTTTCCCTAATTTTGCCACTCTCCTTTTCTGCATCCGAAAGTCCTCATCAGCCTTATGAGTTTTCTCCACATTCAGCTCCATAATTTCCTCCTCCACAGACCATGTTTCATCTTGATCAGGTGTTATAAGCTCTGTATTTAATTGAATTTCATCTCCAGCCCCATCTTCATCTGCAATTTTAACTGTCTCAGTTTGTCCCTCCATTGTCCTTTTCATCACTCCCTTTTTTCTATTTTAGCTCAACCTCCTCTTCCTCCACCATAGTTGTTTCTTGGATAACTCCATTGAAAACACTAGCTTCCCACTCATCATTCTAGATTGGAAGTGACTACCAAAGTTGGCCTTTTCCTTCACATATTCCATCTTTATCATTTGTCACCCTCCTGTCCCATTCATCCTCTGAGTTTGCAGCCTTGTCACCCTCCTCTACCCTTAACTCCCCCTCCTCACTTGATATACGTATATTGTCATCATGCAGCTTATTTTCCCCCTCTGAACATGTATCATAAATCACATCAGAATCCCATCTCAATTCCTGAAACCTCATCTCAGCAGCTTCTACTACCCAAAGTTTTGTCTTTTTACCGTCCACAATTGTTTCCCACACCTCATTAATCAATCCCCTCTGTTTCTTCAACACTAGTAACTAGGCAGCTTCAAGATACAACTTTCCTTCAGTTGTTCCATCCACCTTCACCAGCTTACTTATCTTGTTTCCAATACTTTCAAAACTGATCATAGTCCAGGCACTTAAAGGTAATCCATAAACCTTTATCCACTTAAGTTGTTCATCGTTTCTATTGTACTCATCCCATTTCACCATTCTAGTGACCCACTTATCCAGCCATGTTTTATCTTCTCCAATTAAGTGTTTCAGCTCCTCCCCTTCTGTATCCCTTATCAATGCCTTCCCACCACCTAAGTCACATAATTGAAGGTGTTTATATCCCCCTTTTCTGAGTTCAAACCGCAACTGTTGACACCCTTCCAAATTGATAGACCCCGCTAACTTGACCCGAATCTCATGCATGGGTAGCCAAACTTATAAAATAATTGTGAGTTACTCTCATTAAAATATTAGCCAAAGATGATTATAATACACATTCTGTATAGGGGCAATTATATAACTACATAATTTTACACATAATTTATCCACACATTTATAATTTCGGCCACTATCACTGTCTGTAACCAAAATTGAACACAATAATGGAAAGGCTATACAAAGTGGTACAAAATGTGCTTTGATGTGGTTCTGGTGACTTCGTAATCCTAATTAAGGACTACTTTTTTTGGAAAATTCAAATTTCTATATCATGCTCAAAACCAAAAACCAAAAATCAAGAGTAGCTGTACAGATTCTATATTACATATACATAACCTGCCTCTGTATCCCAATAGCAGCAGCCAGTACCTGCCGAAGGAAGCTAGCAAGAAAACCAGTACTTCACCTGCCTATATTCTGGTGTCACACTCCGCAATCAAAACGCAGTACAAAACCACGAGTTGTTAACCCAAAACACAGTACAAACCAAGAGGTGTTAACCCCCTTAGAAACAGCTCAGTGGCTGCCGGATCCATTCCCCAATTCCATAGCAGAACACTATGGAATGAAATTAATGGCAACTAAGGTGTTTAAACTTTCCATCGGTATAGCCAATTTTAGTTACTGGCGATGGTAATGACAAGAATTAAAATGGTATGCAGGTATATAGACTACTCATCTTTTATATGTTGGTTTGTATTATACAACCTGTGTGGGATGGTTATCATCGACAAGAATTAATTTGGAATCCGAAATATTGACTCCGAACCTCTATGTCGTATATGAACCTAGTTTCATTTTTATTGACTTTCAATAGCATGAAAAATCTAAAAAGGGGGGAACATGAGTGAGCTTCTATCATGTATCATTCTAATTCTAATCTAACGGTCTAGATTAGAATTTTAGATATTAGGGACGGTGAAAAATTTTCCAGTTTCGAGAACTGCGTTGGATCAAAATCTAACGGTCACGATCAAACTATAGTAATTTGTGAATTTAAGTAGACCCGACCCGTCATACCGACCCACGAATTATTGCCATTTAATCGTAGTCGTCGGATTTTAATCTAATGTCCACAAACATAATTCGGCACAAATATTTTTTAATCGGAATACAATGATGGGGACTAAACAATTTATATATGAATCATACGGCTCAGAATTCGATTGACAATCCTCTAGTATATGAATACGGTTTCATTTATGTTGACTTTCAATGGCCTCAAGATCTAAAAAGGGAAAAAATAAGCATAACCAGTCTATCTCGAATTTGACCGATTGCCATTCGGTCAAACTCGTGGATTATGTTCTTTGTCAAATCGAATCTAAGTACTCTCTAAGAAAGTTGTGTAAATGACTTTCTATTGGAAGCCCTAACGAGGATTTGCTTACCCAAACTCATTAATCCCAACGGATTTGCTGTTAAAGTCTTGTTTGGCACACACACCCCACATACCTCGCGGCATTGTATCTTATAATTCCGAGTTAGCCAAACATGGCCTACGAACTTAATGAGTCTTGTATTAATGCATGGGGAGTTCAGAGATTGTGCTCCTCTTCCAACCCTACACAAGGACGTATCTATTTAAAGGTTGAGTCTAAACCTTGTTTTGGGGTCACTCTCTTCCATTTTACCGTGTAAGTTTCATTCCGAAATTTTTATATCGAAAAAAAATAATGGGTAGGAAAATTGAAATCAAGAAAATTCAAGATATGACGAAGTGTCAGGTAACGTTCTCTAAGCGGAGGAGCAGCCTCATTAAAAAGGCGAATGAAATCGCGGTCTGCTGCGATGTGGATGTTGCTTTAGTCGCGTTTTCACCGTCCGGACGCGTCACAAAATTTTCCAATCGAAAGAGGTACTGCCGGCTGCCTTCATAGATGAAACATGGAGGATTTAAATCCGTTTCTTAACAAAAAAAAAATCTTACATTTCAGGATAGAGGAGGTGCTCCGACGTTATGCAGATCTACCTGCTGAATTGAGATCCGAGTAAATATTTGTATTTATTACATTCTTGTATGTTTTTTTTTTTGGATTTTTTTCTCTCTTGACATTTTTTTTATGTATCTTTCGGTGCAGCCACGTAAGCAATCTGCAGGTATCTTCTTTGTTTTCCTGCCGTTGAACTTCTTTTAAAAGGCATAATAATAATCAAACTCAATCTTAAAACATGGCTGCTTGATGAAGGGAAAGATCCAAAAGTTGAGGCACCTTGGACACTTCAGCAGCGACACCAGCAAACTACATTTTCTTGACAAGCAGTTGAGTGTTTTTTTTTAATCCCCACGTTGCTGTTATGTTTAAATGCAGACAATTAACATGGTGCATTAATTGATAAAATGAATTTGATCTTGTCGAGATAGTCGGAAATCGAAAAATGATACACCACACAAAAAATAGGCATAAAAAATACATCAAATTCATGTGGCACAATCTAATGAGTCATACAAAAAGTGTTGACCACACCATGTTTAAAAATGCACTTGGTGTATTTTGCATGCTGTTTTTTTTGTGCTGACATATCACTTGGATTGGTTTCCTAGTGATTATCCACGGAATTTTGGTTTAGGCAATGAAATATTGGGTTCAAAGTCCATTCTACTTTCTGCAATCTAGACTCTAGAAAATAGAGAAATGTTATGCCACATTAAATTTTGACACCAAAACACACTAAAAAGTGTGTTTGTAGGATTTGATTGGATGACGTGATTGTATGAGCCAACTTACACGCCAATCAAATTCTATCAACACATTTTTCGATAATTTTGTGTCAAAAATTAGTGTGATATAACATTACTCCAAAAAATAATAAGCGGCCACAAAAATTGAACATTCTAGTTGAATTTTTCTAATCATCTATCATTTTTGGTCTTATTTAATATAAAAAATGCTACGCTGTCTTAAATAAAAATCATCACTTGTTCCAAATTTTACGGAACCAATTTTAGAATTTATTGCATAACTTGATTTTAGGTGCTTCACATTTCACAATGAAAATATCATGAGTATTTTGAAAGATAAAAGGTAACTTTCTATTACATAAATCACGTGTATTCCGGAATATAAAACCTTTAACACAAAATAAACGGTAATTTTCTATTACCGAAATCATGAGTGTTTCGAAAAAGACTTGAGGAAAAACTGTATATATATTTTCTTATTTTACTAGAAATTTATAACCACTATTTTCCAAGGAAAAAGTGTCATTTTTTAATATGATGCTGTAGACCCTTAATCTTTGTCCACTTTTGAGACTTGATTTGTATCTCTAGACATTTTGAGTTAGAATGAATGAAATTATTTAGGTACCAAAAAATATATATATTAATTTCTTTGGATCTAACTGATTACCTTTTTGATGATGCATTACCATTTATCATTCCGCCTTTGTCGCGCATTGCTATCAGAATTGAGGTAAGCAATATTTCTTACACATTACCATAATTTATGAGATAACAACTTACCAACTCCTTATCTATTTTTCTTCAAGAATCTTGAGCTCCAAATTAAGAAGAGTGGCCTGGAGTTGCAAATTCTCGAAGCCAATCTGGGGTAAGTAAGCCAAACTCCTACACAAAAATGAAGTTTACTTTCATTTGGTGGTGAGAAAACGTGTTCTCTCCTGCATTGTTCAGGGACTATGAACTCAATTCAGGACAGGAACTTTCTTTGCAAGCATTATCTTGGTGCGAACGCAACTTGAACCGGTCACTGGAAAGGATCACCGCAACAAAAGTTAGTTGATTAAACACTTTCGACATTTTTTGCATTTCTACCTGCAGAACCGATGGAATGTCCCACACGAATTTCACACATAAATATCACTCTGAGTGTGAGTGGTGAGGTTTTAATAAAAGTAACACACATATTCATATTTAAGTTGTCTCACACACGCGCAAATGCGAACACATGACCCGAGCATAGAGAGGGGATCTGTTTTCTAACAAGAACGATAGCATGTGCTCTGTTTCTATTGACTCACCATTTGTTTTCAGGAAGCATTGGTTGCAAGTGGCTGTTCTAAGTCGTCCAAGCAACTGCACGTTCAGGTAAAATTGAGTTACATTGTTTTTTTTAATGTTCATATGAGATAGAGAGAAGACACTGAATATTGCGATTTCTGAATCAGGCTAATGATATGGATTCGTGGGAAAATCAAGGTGCTCACTTGTTTTCATCGGATTTGAATGGGAACAGCCATGTTACTGCAGCACCAAACCCAACTTCCGGCCAACTTCTGATGATGCAGCTTGATCCTTGGATCAGTCCATATAAGTAATAAAACTTTTAGGATGCTTTGCTTTTCTTTGTTCAAAAATCAGATTAGAAGAAAATAGTTATTGATATGTTTGTGTGATCTCTGCAGCGCCAGAGTTCGAGAGAACCTGTTCCATAACATGGTTGATCAAGGAAATTATGCAGCAAACAAGGATCTCTGGTCAGGAAACGAGGCCGTGTTTCACAACTTGCTTCATCAAGGAAACGGCATGATGGATCAGGATCAACGGCTGCTTAACCACCTCAGCATGTTCCCAAACCCAAGTGATCATCAACAAAATTATGCTCCAGTTTCAATCTCGCCGGAATCTTTGATGCCGGAAATGGTCTTGGCGCCCACCGTCTGCGGCTCCTCACAAATGTTCTATCCAACTCCAGTTCAGACGTCCTCTAAGAACACAGGTGATATCCAGGGTGGTTCAAGGTGAGAATTTGTATTGTTTTTCATCACATTCCCCACCTTCTGATGATCAGGTCAGTAATGCCATTGAACTGTTTTTGTGACATTTTCTTCAATAGGTTCACATCCATCACGACTGTGACAAGCAATGCTCGCAACAAATCCCCTTATGGCTTTCAGCTTCCATATTCAAACTTGAGCCAGTTCCCAAACATGGAGGGATTGCATGAAATAAATGTAAACGATCAGTCACATGATCTGTATCATGTGCATCCGCCCCAGGAAGTTAGCCAAGTTTCACAAGTTCAAGATCTTCACCCAGAGGTAAATATATAAACTTTTCATAAGTGATCTATGACTCGAAATACCAGGTGCTTGAACCGATATGGGTGTGTTGTGTATATCATATCAGGATACTCACGACTCGGCTTGGGATTCAAAGACTGGCAATGCGTGGGAGTGGGATGACTTGCTCCTTCAAGGGAATTTTAACTTGGACAATATAGTCTAAGTGAGGTGATTATGCTGGATGCGGGTTCGGGGGGTGCGCAGTTTTCACTGCACACTATGCAGTGGACCGTCTAATCCCATAATGATACATAAGTCACTGCATGCTCCCCTCTTCCCCTCGATGCCGTGACAGTTCTCACTGTTCAATAATGGACGACAATTATAGAGATCTATGCATTTATTACTAGTACTATACGGTTTTATTGATCAATACTTGGTGTGCTGTCCTTTACTGTAATCTGAACATAATTGAAGGCTAATGCTGAAAGCCATCGTTAATCATGTTGCTACTCTGATATCCTTCTGCAACCTGAGGTATATCGGTGCCACTTGTTTGAGACATGGCCTCGAATATCATTGGCGATGAATGCTCCCTGAGATCAATAAGAACACAATCATCAGCCTGCTTGTTTCCAATTAACAAGCATGAAGATTGATTTTATGGACCTGAAAGTAGCAGAAGATGCATCAGACCCGATATTCATAGGATTCCCGGTTGCTAACTCAATTCCATGATCATCTTGCTTTTCAAGCAACGCATCTGCACCAAGTACTTGTGCTTCAGTTATGTATTGGACCACCGTGTTTATTTGCTGGCATGGACAGAGAAGTTAGTTTTACAAAGTTTAGGTGACGATGGTGCAGTAATAAGGGCTATAAGTACATGTATGGTGTCCTGATAACTTTTCGATTCGAAAATTGATCTTTTCGATTCACGATTTGAATCCCAATTTGACAACTATGGCTACAAGTACCTGTATGGTGTCCTGATAACTTGATTGTTGCTCAACTTTACTCAGGAGAATTCTCTGCAAGGATACGGGCATTATTTTTGGACAATGAGTTACAGGGGGGAAATCTTAGCAAAAGAAACAGATGTTTCACTGACTGCATTAGCTACCTTTCTTTGTGTGACGCGACGCAATGCTTCTGTAAGACGTATTTCACATGACTGGAATTCTTCCATTGATACGAACTTCTCAGAGTCTGGTTCAAAGACCCTTTAACCAAACACGGAAGACTCTTTTACCAAGCAGACAACAATAAGTAACAAATCTGAGACATGTCCACATACCTGAGCTGTTCTTCGTCTGTCTCAAGTTGATGTTGCAAATCAATGATCTGTTTCTGAATTTCCTTCATAACAGAAATGCAAGAATACAGGTCCAAACAGCTTAATGTTTGTAAAATGGCTGGATAAAAGAATATCAAGTAAAGCATAAATCTAAATCTAACATAACTTCTTACCTCAACATCAGAACCCGGAGTTGCAGCGCTGATCAAAACCGTTACATGTTAATATTGAAAGTAACAAGGTTCCCAACAAAGAGAGAGCATCTCTTGAAACTAGGAGGAGAGAAAGGAAAAAAAAAGAAAGACAACCTTTGCATTGCAAGATCCTTTTCTGTCTTGATTTTCATTATAGTGCTGATTATTTGCTGCACCAATGTGAAAATACATGAAAAGCCAGGTACAGATAGTTAAAATACACATACATTTCATGTGCCCTGTAGACTGTAGAGTAGCTCACCTCTCTATTTGGGACAAGCCTGCAGTTCATCCAAAACAACACAGTGTTTTATTTCCGGAACGTTGAATAAATTGTCAGGAAAGGGTGCTTACTTACCCTCCTCTATCACGATCGGAGAGATTAATATACCGATATATCACATCTTCAACACTACGATAAAATAAAAAACCACATCTTCACATTAGCAACAACGGATTCACGTTTATTTCTAAACGTTAGACTTATGTATCCGCATTCGGCTACTTACCTTTTTCTGCCGGAGAAGTGGCTGAGGCGGTCGGATGTTGAGAACATGATCAAAGCCAAATCGATGTCGCACAACACTGCGATTTCGTATGCCTTTTTTATGAGGCCATATCTGCGTTTGGAGAAGGTAACCTGCCGATTAGTGGTGTTCTCAATTTTCTTAATCGGGAGCTTACTCCGTCCCATTTTCTCCAAACAATCTTGCACGACGTTGGATAATCGATCATGAAATTTAGGGTCTGAGGGTTCGTGTTGTGGGATTGCGCGAAGGGTGAAAAGGGTAGCGAAAATGGAGGATAAGAATTTACATTCTTAAGGGGAGGGACGAATTTGCGCAAATGAGCGGCCATGGCTGTGGATGTTTGTTGGAGGTAACGAATTTTCATCACAAGCTTGAAGAATGGAGAGGGCGATTGATGCAACGATACATGCTCTGTTTTTGCCATCTGCTTCCTCTTAGTCCAACTAAAATGGAATACTTATAAAAAACTTTCATATATAATAATTTCATATGTAAGGTGGCCATCATCTTATTCGGATACCGTCTAATCATTCGTCCTTAAGCGGGCACATAAGCAAGCCTGATCATTTAGTGAACGACTAAAGTTTTTTTCGAACACTAAATTTTATACATGAATTTTTTTTGACATTTGTTGCGGATATTAAATTCATCATTGATATCAGAATCGATCATTTTAAATTGGTCATATATTTTAATTTTAAAGAATGATATCCCAATTAACTTATGTAAATCCTAAACTAACAAAAAATGTTCTAAAATGTGAAGTGACTTATAAATTAAGATTAAATTCTAAAATATTTATTTGATGAACAAAAAAATGTGCTATATAGCAGAATTCGAGAAATTGGGAGGTAGATGTAGAACAGGTGAAGGTCGGCCAGTTCCAGGGCACCTAGGCAATCACCTAACGGCAAGGCATAAGCCTTTTATTTTTTATTTAAAAAAGTTAGCTCGTCATCCACCCAGCAGCCCGAACAATGTCAAATTGGGATGACAGGCCAGAAAAAGCCCCCGCTCTCACAACTATAGAGTCCTTCCTCAAATAAGGTTGATATTTTATGGCATATATTTTTGTTTCCATTATTTTGGATTAGTGTTTATAGGCCAAATGGCCAAGACGGACCCAGGTAGTGACCCACCCCGGTATATTACTGTTTTTAGCCCAACAAAAAATAAGATCTATTTTTAGCTCATATTTTACAAGAATAATCTTTGGATAAGTACTTTTTTTTAATCACAGTTTTGGCTTTGGGAATTCTCATGTCAAAATATTCGGGAATCAATTATAAATTTTAATTTCGACAGTTTCGCCACAAAAAATAAAACATTATAAATAAATATTTTAAAAGAATCAAACTTAATCTTAGGTTCAAACGGTATCTTACAAACGTCAAAATAAAAATTTAGAACCGGTTCTTAAACATATTCGAAATTAAAATTTCACAATTAATATTAAATTTTATATTTTTTTATATTTTAATTAATTTTTTAAACTATCCTTTTACTGAATCGGTAAGGCTCATTTTGATGAAAAATATGTACAAAATATTTTTGAATAAAATTTGTACTAACTAATAATACATGTATGTGTATTGTGATTGAGACTACAAAAATTTGACTAATACATCATCCCACATATATGTATATGTATTATTGATTACAACAATATTGTGCACATGTAACATTATTGTATTTTTATTTTATTAACTTAAGCTTGTTTAGCTCAGTCATTAAATTTAGGCTAAGTTTACCCTGGTTTATAGGGCCATTGGCCCAAATAAAGTTGAATTGTATCTGGGCTCCATGAGAAAATAAACCCCAATACAGATAGATCTGTAAAAAGAACTGGAGGGATATTTAGGTCATTGGCACGGATCCTGGTTTCTCATATCTCCAAAAAGGTTTTTCCTGCACGCGCGATTTCCACCCCCGACCCTGTGTATTTTCTGCCCTAGAATCTTGTGTTCTTCCCCATTTCCACATCCAAATGCAGAATTTTAGAACTTTGTTTCTTGTTTCTTAAATTGTTTTAAAAATATATTATATATTCTGCCGTTGTTGTCTCTGATAACTATTCTGTGTTGTGATGGAACTAGGGTTTTGTTTGTTCAGATATTAATGCCCTGGGGTTCGTCAAATAGCGAAAGGGCCGCAGAGAATATTCACAGCTGTATGTTTCCTTAGAGGAAAATTTTATATATTTTTCTGTTGATTAACGTTATTTATCTATTTATCTCGCGTTTCTTGTTTATTTATGGCCCAGTAACTTGGTTTCTTATATATTATATTGTTGTCATGCTACATTTGCTCTGTAGGTTTACCAGATTTCCTCTTTTATGCCCGAGGTTGTGCGACTCATATTTTGTTTGTGGGTGGAACTGATTTTTTATTGTACTTGTTGACATACTTTTGCCGTGAAGAATCTGTAATTGGGAAGTTAAATTTAGATGTTAGTTTCAGCAAACATTTTCTCAGAAGATGATTCTTTTTCACGGTTTTCCTGTTTTTTATTCTAAATATTCCAGGAAAGAATTGGTTAAGGGTGATCAGAAGTTTACCAGATGTCGTCACCTTATGCAGAACTTGGAGGTCGTACTCTGGACCAATGGAAAGTCACTGAATTGAAGGAAGAACTTAAGAAACGGAACTTGCCTACTAGAGGTTTGAAAGAACATCTCATAAAGCGTCTGGATGAAGCTATCCGGGCCGAGTTGCAAAGTTCTATGGAAATTACTGATGCTGATGATGTTGTGGAGTCAGACATACCATCTGAGCAAGATAAAGCAGTCTCTCAACAAGCTGATGATATAACCGATATAGGGGAGGGAACTGTTGAAAAGATAGGTACCATGACTGAGCAAGAGATAAAGGATGACGGAGGATCATTAGCTAAAGACGAAGTTGTGGAAGTGGAATTAGTGCATGAATCTGCTTGTATGAAGGGGGAAGATGTAGGTGCTGTGGAAACAACAACCATAATCAGCGAGACAGTTGAATCTGTGAAAACTGTTAGTGAACCAAATGTTGAAAATGATGGATCATACAAGGATGAAGATTCAACAGTGCCCAGTCCCGAAGGCTTGCCTTCTCCAAAGGAAGATGCTAAAGTTGAACTTTCTGATGACGTACAACATTCGTCTGAGATAAGCAATAACAGCATGTCTGTGGCTCCTCCAAGTGACCCTAATTTGGCAGGTAGTGGGATTCAAACTGGAAAAGCTGTGGAGCAAACGTCTCTGATGGAAAATGATGATTCCAGTTCAATCCTACCAGATTCCAACATCCTGCCATTGCAGCGTCAGGTACCTGAGGCTGAACCTGATTTAGGGTTTCAAGTAGCATCTGATTCTGTTTCTACTGAATCTGTCTCCATTATTGAAAAAAATGAACTAAAGGTAGATGTAATTACTGATAATGTCCAATTAGAAGTAGATGTTAACCATGAGATGGTGCAACCGCCTCCCAGTGATACTGTTCCTGATGATGGCGAAGCACATCCAATGGATGTTACCCAACCACATGTCAAAATCAATAACGAAGTCCCACTTGAAAAAGATGACGTTAAAGAACAAATTGAAAATAAAGAAGTTGATCTCTCTCGAGATCACAAGGATGTTGAAGAGCCACCTTCTGCAGAAGCCTTTAGCGACAATGTAGGCAGCCTCAAGAACATTGATAGTGGATATTTGGGTTCTGAAAAATTAAATTTAGACCGGAGCTCTGGAGATGATTCTATGGAAGAGGATGTTTTGGAGGCTAAGCTGTCGGATTTCAATACTGAATCTAGCAAAGTGGTTGACAGTTCTAAGAAATCTCAGTTACCTACTTCAACCGAGGATGATCACGTTGACGTAGTTGGTAACTACAATCCAATTGAAGTAGAGGTCAGTGGTGTTGGAAAAGGAACTGTCTCTGAGACTATATCTGTCAAAAGGAAGTTTCATGGTATGAATTGCGATTTATATTCTTTTTAGTTATATTATTTTACTATATTCTGGATTCTATAACAATTAATTGACGTGATTCTGTATACTAAAGTTGTAGCCGTTAAATCTATATAACCTGCAGAAGTGGGGTTATCTTGTTTCATCTTTCGAGAAATTAATATTGCTTATCATGCCATAAAAAATCTCTTTATGATGTATGATGTTTCTGTTCAGCTTATTTGTTTTATCCATATCGAACTTATGGAACTTTTGTATACATGGATTTATTATTTGCCAACCAGTTACGGAAGCTTAAACACATTAATATTAGATAAGAATTGGACATATCTATGTGACACCTCAAGTAAACCGGGTCTGCTTCACAGCCTTGCGTGAAGTGAACTTTTTTTCCTCATTTTCTCCATTATCTCCTGATAGTGATGTCAATACTGGTGTTTGTGATCATAACTTTTTCCAGATAAAGAACCGTCAATGAATAATGAAACGGCAAAGAAGGTGCGTAGGTGGAATGTGGAGAGTGTAAAGGGTCCTGACACACAGAGTGGTAATGTTGTTCCTCCTGTGAGGCCGAAGATTTCACTCGAGCCAACTGCTAAGCGTTCGTCTGCAACTGATGCTGTTAATGAAGAAGTAACCAAGGAGCGTGTTGGTAACTTCCAAATTGCCTCAGTACTATGATTAAATGTTTCCTTGGCGATTTCTGTGGCTTAGCTGGATTCTGTGTTTGTTTTGTGCAGTTCCTCCGTCACTGAAAGCCCCTACCAACTCTCTTAGAATTGATCGCTTTTTGCGCCCTTTTACTCTGAAAGCAGTGCAAGAACTTCTGAGTAAAACTGGCTCCTTTACCAGCTTCTGGATGGACCAAATTAAAACTCACTGCCTTGTCTCGGTAAGTCTTGTCTTGTTCCTATTGAGTTCGGGATACTATTTTTGCGACTTTGAATAAATCCTTTTTATTGGATTCGTACATTTGTTATTCTTAGTTAGCTATTAAATGTACGATGTTTTTGAATGTGCAGTATTCTTCTGTTGAAGAAGCAGTAGAAACCCGTAATGCTGTTTACAATCTCCAGTGGCCTCCAAATGGCGGGCGCTTGTTAGTAGCAGAGTTTGTCGATCCTCAAGAAGTCAAAGCGCGCGTAGATGCTCCTCTTGCATCTCCAGCAAGCAATGCTGCTCCGACTTTTACTAATCAAGCCCAAGCCGGTGTGCCGCCTCTACCTTCTCCGCACCTGTCAACCCATAGGAATCTGCCTCCACCTGTCTCACTTCCACCTCCTCCGCCACTGAATCCTGTCGCTGGCAGAGAACGCTTTCAAACAAGGCCCTCTCTGCCCATAGAACAGCTTCCCCCAGCAAGGGATCGATTTAACCTTCCACCACCACCCCCACTTTCTGAGAAGGTTGATCCACCAATTGTCACTTTAGACGATCTCTTCAGGAAAACCAAATCGACCCCGCGCATCTACTACCTGCCATTGTCAGATGAACAAGTTGCTGCTAAGCTCAAGGCACCGGGGAAGAATATCAATCAGTAGTCACTGAGTTTGTGTACTCGTGGCAGAGCTCTACATCGATATCTGATGGATTGGTTAATGTGAAAGTTAAAATGGTAAGAAGTATATTATATCACATCTTTGCAGGTCTGCAGGTGTCGCGTGTAGGATGCTCCAGATGAGAAGTGCTGCTGGTGCGCTGACTCAGAGATGGTCTTATTCTATCATTACCATCGATTTGCATCGTCAGGCTGAGGCCCGGGTTTATGTTTAATCTTGTTAGAGTCTTTATGGTTGTAGTAAAGCTCTTTTGGAGCTGGATTCTGTTCAAATTGTCGCAGGCCTGGACAAATGTAGGATTCTTTTGTGGGGTGTATGAGGAACATTTTCGAGACTACTTAACTGTTCCCAAACATGCTTATGGCACCAAACTCAATAATGGTTTTTCCATATCATACGTGCTGTGAGACTACTTGGTACATTTGGTAGCGTGATGTTGGTGTCGTGCTTATTGTGATGTGGTTACTATGTCGAGAATGATATTTTTATTTTAATCACCTAATCATATACAGTCCTGTTGGATCCTAAATTTTATGTATATAGATTTTTCGTTAGTAGAATTGAGTTGACATTATTCTAATTGAAAAATTATGGCCAAAATATACACAAGGGATCATTTCAAACACGCCTCTTAACCTAATAGCGTGCACACACCAATATGAGTGTGTATGTGGGTAGGCAAAGAGGTGTGTTTGAGTGTCTTATATCATTTCACCACAACATATCACAATTCATCTATCCAAGACTCTGCATCAAGGTAACAACTCACAAATTGCAAGAATTTTCTCAATATAACAAGATTCCCATTTTTCTAGATACTAGATAATTTGTGTAATAGAGGAAATGCTGATCTACGTGGCCATGGGTGAATAAATTATAACTACTCAATGTTCGAGAAAGCTTCAGGCGAATTTTGGACGGCAAATTTTTTCTTAAGCCACAAGGTCAGTGTGTATTTTTGAATATGCCACGGCCCGTTCTTGCCAAGAACGGGCGTACAGCCCGAGCTTCCGAAAAACGAGATTCGTAAATCCCGGACTTCCGAAATCCGAGAATGATTAAAATCCTTAACGACGCCCGCTCTTGGGAAGAGCGGGACTGGGTTGCTGTTCTTTCTTT
>JAOYMZ010000001.1:1449577-1470795 GCA_025802335.1 Pinguicula primuliflora
TTGGGCCTTGGGGCCTTGCCTCTTGGGCCATAAAAAAAATTATAAGAAAAAATATTATATTTAAAATAATAAAAAAATTAAAACAGGCTAAATAATTTACTATAGTACTGTTTCCACCTCTCTCTTATATCCTCTTCCGAAAAAAAGATTTTTCCTTCCTCATTCTTGATAAATTTTACAATATCAATATTTCTGCTCTTCCGAGCTCGTGACTTTGCAAACCTATATATATCTTGCGCTCCCTACTTGGTATCCAATCTTGTATACATACCCTCGTTAGCCTTACTTTTCGCTTCTACCACTGTCTTTTTTGCTTGAACCTTTGCCTGACGGCACGCCTCTTTTCGTTGCATCTTCTCCTCATCCCCATTTGCTATTATAAGTTGTCTAAATCTATCTTGTTTGGCTTTAACTTTAGTTTGCACCTCCTCACTTCACCACCATGCTTCCCTATCGCGCCTCGCTCTGCCGGATGTTACCCCTACGACTTCTTTAGCTGTATCCCTAATAATCGTAGCCATGGGAACCCATAAACGATCTGCATCTTCAATCCTCATGTCCAAACACGCAGGAGCTACCTTATCTCTGAAGAGGGAAGCCACCTCGCCTTTAAGATTCTTCCACAGTATCCTTTTTCTGCCTCCTCGCCTCCTCTCCCCCACTATTCCTCATACATTGACATCCATCACCAAAGACGATGTTGTGACATCAATAATTCTACAGGTAAAACTTTACAGTTTGTGCAACAATTCCTATCATTCTGGCGCAACAGGAAAAAATCAATTTGTGTACTTCGCTCTCCACTATGGTAGGTGATCAAATGGTTATCTCTCTTCTTAAAATAGGTATTGACCACCATCAATTCATGCGCTACCGTCAAGTTCAACAGCTCCCACCCGCTGTCATTTCTCAAACTAAATTCAAAACCCCCATGCGCACAAGGATACTCATCCCCCCTATCCCCACATGGGCATTAAAATCCCCACCAATGAAAATTTTTTGTTCCATAGGGATACCGCTCAGTACCGTATTCAATTTATCCCAGTAAGCTCGTTTTTCACTCTCTCTTAGCCCTACTTGAGGTACATACCCACAACCACATTCATCACCTCTAACCCAATTGCGATTTTGATTGCCATAAATCTATCGTCGCACCTTACCACTTCCACTACACATTCTTTGAATTTCTCTAACAACATAATCCCAACTCCATTACGCCTACTAACCACTCCGGAGTACCACAGTTTATACCCATTCACTTCTCTCGCTCTCGCTTCCTTCCACTTTGTCTTTTGAAGACATACCACATTCATCCTTCTTTTCTTCAATATATCTACCAACTCTAACGATTTTTCTGTCAAAGTCCCTACATTCCAAGTATCCAATCTTAAACTTATCTGCTGATCACCTACCCTACCCCGACCCCTCGTCACAGGACACGACCTCAAGTTACTATAGTTAGTACCAGCGGCTATATTCTTTACGACCTAAAACCACTATCAACAAATAATACCAACAAATCGTAATCGCACTAATAATAATAGCACTAATATCACTAATAATAATAATAGCACTATCAGTAGATAATACCACAAATAATACCAACAAAATAATATTAGCACTGATAATAATAATGGTACTCAAAATAATCGCACTAGTAACACTACTAATACTAATAGAACTATCAATAAAAATAGGCAAAATAATACTAACAATAAATTAGATAAAATAACACTAAGTATTTTTTTTGTTTTTTTAACCTAGCAGAAAATAAAAAAGGAAAAAGAATAGGTTGACGAATAGGAAAAAAAGGAAAAAGAATATCCTTGAATTCGTGAGGGACTAGCCGTTAGCCGCACTCCATCCAACTTGCCGCTGCAAATCGGCTATTTTGTTTCGCCGTCTTAAAGTAAATGATTCCGACGATCGAGAACGGTGACTGGCGGTGAGGAAGGGTGGCAGGCAACGAAAACACGGTCCTAGGGTGCCGAATTTGAAAGAGGAATTTGATACGAAAAGAAAAAAGTGGGTATGCGGCAGAATCCGGTGGAGACCTGCAATAATTATACCTTTACGCTGATTCCCGGCGGAGACGAGCAGATTCTGAGTAATGATTCTCATTACTCATGACTAACTGCAATAATGGGTTAAATAATATGATACATATAATTTTTTTGGGATAAGCAATATAACAGAACGGTTTCTATGGTCAGTTTTACGGTAGTCAGTTTTTCTTTGCGTGGACAATTTTTTCGTAGCACCATCCGTTTTCGAAATTGATCACATCATTGGAAAGCTTATACATTGAATTGCATATGTTCAAATTTTGGTGATATTCCGACGACGTTATCACCGTTTAACGAAAGGTTATAAATTCCTTGGGTTAAGTACTCTTAAATAGGGTTTTAGAAATTTTCGGCGACAAAGTCACCGGAAAACGGACCAAAGCATGAGAATTTTCATCTACAATGTATAAACTTTCCAATGGTGTAACCAATTTCGAAAATGGATGGTGCTACGAAAAAATTGTACACGAATGAGAAAAACTGACCACAATAAAACTGTCCATAAGAACTGGACTCAATAATATAATACATATAATATTGCCCAAACTTTAACCCATTTTGCGACACATAAATAAAGTTGGAACTAAAATTGCCCGAATTTTTTTGGACCCAAACGGCCCAGTTGAACTTTTTGGATCCAAATTAAAATTTCATCCCACGACTTTTCGAAGGAAAAAAATCATAGCACGACTTTTCCAAAACATGGGGTTGAATAAATGAATACATGAATTTTGCTTTTGGAGGTTGTATCGTAATTTTGATTTTTTAAGCGTTTGTTTTAAAGGTATTTTTTTCATATGTCAAACCAATGGTGTCGAATAAATACTTATGGTACTGAAATGTGTTTTCTGCCGTCGGATATGTTCTCCGCCGCCTGAGATCAGTTTACATAAGTGAACTGGATTAGGGTCGCAGGTTATGACCCGCACTTAAGTGAACTGATTTCAACCGTCGGATATGTTATCCGACGGCTGAAAATAGATTTCGGTACCATAAACATTTATTCGGTATCATAGGTTTGGCATGTGAAAAAAAATTCTATTTCAGAGGTGCAAATGCTGTTTTGGCCTATAATCTAAAAGCAGAGGAGAAAATGCTTCTGTGATGGAAAAGCAGACGCTGACATTTTTTAAAATAAACGAAATACATGTGTAAGCTCATATTACCCTTACCATTTCTTCAATCTTCTTCAACCCGTATCACCAGAGTTTTTATAAGGGTAAAATTAAAATTTTTTTATATAAATATAAGAAAAGTTATTTTTAATTGAAACATTTTTAAAAACTAATATTAGATCTTTTCTTTAGCAATATTTTGAAAAAAAAATATTACATATAAATAATTTTTTTGTAAATAAGAATTATATATAAATATCGTTTTGTATTATAATTATTTAAGTTAAATATCGTTTTGTTAGATACAAAGAAATTACTCTTATAATATTAAATGTAAAACTATCCTAACATCCACTTTTAAAAAATCTATATAAAATTACACTATATACACTTCCCAAAAAAGGATGTACCAGTATCATTTATCTTTAGCACGTTTACAATTTTTTCAGCAGTGCTCACTGTTTACGATTCGTTTCATCCCTGAACTGGTGCTTAATCATTCCCAGTGTTCTGCAATTGCGCCTGTCTGCTTACTGAATCAAGGGTTTTGCTTGCTTCCTGCCCGTTTGATCGGTTGAAGAGCTTATCAGGCACCGTTGATGAGACTTCTCGTGGGAGTGGGTCAAGGATCGGAGTTGACGAGTTGTGATTGAGTGAAGAAATCGGCCGTGATTCAATAGAAGAGGGACCATGGGTTGGGGAATGGTGGTGTACGAGGGGGTCGTTGCAGTGGGGTCACTGCTACTGTTGGGATGGGGCGGTCTTTGGTTCTTGAACCGTCAGCTTTACAAGGAGTATGAGGAGAAGCGGGTATTGGTTCAGATCATATTCAGCGTGGTCTTTGCCTTTTCTTGCAACCTATTTGAGCTTGTGCTTTTCGAGATCATTCCCATTCTATCCAAAGAGTGAGCTTTCAGTCTTTCTTGTTTTGGTATGGTTCCACTTTTCTCTGTCATCTGCATTTCTGGTAGAACGATGATCAGCAGAGTTAATTTATCCGAAAGAAAGAGTTGACAATGTTCCATTCTATTATGTGTACTGTACATGTAAGAGGCATTGTTGTCTTGGAACCTTCCAATCTGATTTTGGGATATTTTCCTCTCTATTGACTGTAGGGCTAGATGGTTGAACTGGAAGGTGGATTTGTTTTGCCTGATAACGTTACTCGTCTTCATGTTACCCTACTATCATTGCTATTTGATGCTGTCTAACAGTGGTAAGCTGAATTTTTAAAGCTCTATACTTTTGGGTCAGCCTTGCTAATGCTAACTGTCATAGATATTTTATGTTGATTAAATGAGTGAGGATTAAGAGATTATTGTGCCTAAACATATTACTTACTGGTTCAAATGTTACTCTTAACATATAAAAGGAGAGAAACGGCAGACCACAGAAAGCATATATATTTGTTTTACCCCCTTCTTTTGGGTGTGCAGATACCTGGCAACAATTATCTTGACTCACATATTTTGTTCCAGGAATTAGAAAGGAACGTGCTTCGCTCGGTGCTGTTATGTTCCTATTGGCTTTTCTTTATGTTTTTTGGCGAATGGGTATCCATTTTCCGATGCCATCTCCAGATAAAGGTTTGGACTAATAATCGGACTAGTAGTATAAAATATCTTAATGCGTTTTGGTTTCTACATTTCTAGTGAGTTTGATGACAATCAATATGAATCATCCTTTGCTATCACCAGCCTTTCTCGTCCTGGCCAAAATGCATCGATTTTGGAGATAGGGTTCCGTTTATTTTTTAAAAAAATATCTATAATACAGACTGTTTTTTCTAGACACTGAGCACATTTGTCGTTACCCTGCATTTGAATTTTTACATTTCTTTTTAGATATAACTTTATTTTTTCTACTCCTCAACCATTAGTTTTTTGTTATTTGACGCTCTTGTATACTTATCATCTCTCAGTGGATGTGCTTTTTTTATAATCATATTTTAGCTGTTCATATCCCTTTATTCTCTTTGTTTAAATTTTCAGGTTTTTTTACCATACCTCAGTTAGTGAGCAGAATCGGGGTCATCGGTGTAACTGTTATGGCTGTTCTGTCTGGCTTTGGAGCTGTGAACTTACCATACAGCTATCTATCTCTTTTTATTCGGTAAGAATAACACATGGTTTGGTCTATTTGGGACACGAAGACTAGGAATATCCAAATTTATTTTTGGTTTCTTGTGGGTTGTAGTCCATCAATGCTAATATTCAGTTTTACTATCCATATACTTAGTGAATGTAATCAAATGTCTCAGTTACAGCATCACGTGTCCTACCTAATAGTTTGGTTTCGTGGGGATTTATGCACACGTGTATTGGATAAGGTATTATGAAGTCTAATTTCCTGTAATATCATTTTCCTGCACATAGTCCTCAGTAATTGGCCATTGCAAGTTTTTGAAGTTGTTACTTTGAATGGTCTACTTGGTGCTAGAAACTCCCTCTTTTCTTATTCTTCTCATGTGTGTATAAGATGGAAGTTCACTGATAAGAAAGTTAAAGCTCATATGTAATTGTTTTCCGCATATCTCTTCTATGAAACCCTGTGCTTATCTCTAAAGAATAAAGATATAAAGGTTAGCATTTACTGTTTGTGTCTTGATTCTTTGACATCCGCTCATCCTCCTATGTGAAGAGAAATTGAGGAAACAGAAATCAAGGCACTTGAAAGGCAGTTGATGCAGTCAATGGAAACATGCATTGCAAAGAAAAAGAAGATAATTCTCTGTCAGATGGATATGGAGCGAAAACAAGGCTCAGAAGAGGTCTTCATAGTTTGCGACATTTTTATTATGTTATTGATTTATTTATTTTTAAATTTGCTGCTCAAATTGCATTAAAAATCCTATGTAATTGTGAACTCGCCTGACTGACTGAATGTAGTTTCCGGCCTTTTCTTACTTTTCTTTATGGTAACCCTCTGTGGCGATCTCATAACCAAGGCTACTTTTACGGCATTTATAATTGTTTCTTTGATTTGTATTATGATTGCTATTACATCTTAATGCTACAGAAATTGAATAATAGATCCTTCCTAAAGCGATTGGTGGGAACTGTTGTCCGATCTGTTCAGGATGACCAGAATGAGCAAGGTTCGTAACGTGATGATCTGTATTCCCCTGTAGCAACTTCGTCCTCTTAACTCTAAGCCTCTTAGTTCTTAAGAAGATGTAACAGGACCTCCATTTGCCACATTCTGTTCATTCGTTGGCTCTCTTTCTTTTCACTGAACTTCTTAATCTTTTTTTGTTTCTTTTCTGATCAAGTGGTCATAATATGCCCTTTCGATGATCCTTTGGACATTTACCACTGTTTGGCCATATCTTAATTTCATTTTCGTAGAAATCATATTTTAATTGCTATACTTTGCATACATACTCTTTGTGAACCTGATCTTTCTGCAAACCATAAACGGAAGTCCAACTACAATTATTGTAAAGTTTTTTTAAGGAGGCTTGTTGCTTTTTGTATTATATTATACAGAAAGCCAAAAATATATATATAGTCTTCTCACATCCTTTCTTTCTTTTATTTTTTCCATTTTTATGGAGATCTGCTGCTTCCTCATTGTTATTGGCTCATTTCTTCGTGAAGATATCAAAACCCTGGAAGGAGAGGTGCAAGGTCTGGAGGAGCTCACGAAACAACTCTTTTTGGAAATTTATGAGTTGCGTCAAGCTAAGGTGTACCTACTGCTTGTGTGGTTTTCTTTATGTTGTCTGCCCGACATTCTATATTTATAAGATTGCATTATGTTATGGATTATTTTAGTTGATTAGGGATCAGATACGTCTAATCCTGCTTACCATATTCTCTGCAACCTAATATCAGGAAGCTGCTGCTTATTCTCGAACATGGAGGGGTCACTTCCAAAATCTTTTGGGCTATGCGCTATCAGTATACTGTGTATACAAAATGATAAAGGTAACTGAATTTTTCGCTGGTTCATATGTTCCCGTGGATAGAGGACTAGTTGATACGGTCATAAAGTTAAGCATAAAACTCTTGAGGTTATATGTCTACGTAAAAATTCTATTCTATATGTACTGATTGCAAAAACGGTTGGTTTTAACTGCAGTGCTTGCAAAGTGTCATATTCAAGGAGGTAATATTTCCCTCCATGCATCCTACCAAAATTTCCATTTTATCAAATATCTCAAGGTTTATTATATTGCACTCCAAATTTTAAATTTCTCACTGGAATTAAATGTTTGTCAGGATGGCTCTGTTGATCCTGTAACTAGGACAATCAGCATCTTTCTGCAGTTCTTTGACATTGGCATTGATGTGACTTTGTTATCACAGGTCGGTGTTGGCTTGTGTCTTTAACCGATTTTGCTGAATCTATTACTTCCTGTAATACGTTGTCGCTAAAGATGTTGAACTTCCACAAATTTGATTGTTTATGTGAAACACTTGTACTTCGTACTAGATTAGAAATAATTTATGGGCATAGCTTCAAGTTCTTCATTTATTGCTAGTCCACGTTATTGATGTGCACTTTGTTCGAGTGTATGTCTAGAATCGGGATAGTAAAAAGTTTATTTAGCTTAATAGTTCAGTGAACTATGCAGCCATTTATCGTACGAGTACGACCTTTAACTTTTTTTGTGCTGACATCTTTATTTCCTTTTATCCAGTACATCTCCCTTATGTTCATAGGAATGCTGATAGTCGTGTCCGTGCGAGGATTCTTGACAAATTTGATGAAGGTAGATTTTCTGACCTTTTTCGTCAAAGTTAGACCACAGCTGTGCTCAACTTTTACTTCGTTCAAGCTGATTTATCTTCTCTCAAATTTGTTGGCTTCTTTTACTTGGCTGAGGACTGAAATTTTCATGTGAAATTGACTACCGTTATTTTTCACCTGGCATGTATGGCTTTATTCTTAACTTACGCATGTACTTCTAGTGCATAATATCATCATGATTCTTGTTTTTTGCACAGTTCTTTTTTGCTGTTTCCAGAGTGGGGAGTGGATCTTCAAGCAACGTTGTCCTTTTCCTATCTGAAATAATGGGAATGTATTTTGTTTCTTCTATATTGTTAATAAGGAAAAGTTTGGCCACGGAGTACAGGTATGCACTCTACTAGTGTATATTACTTCCTTGTTTTGTTTTCTTTACCCAAAACGAGAGTACTTCCTATTGATAATGGAAATAGAAAATTACAAAGGTTTAATAATGTCTTAGATCCCATAGAAGCTAAAAAACCGAAAAACCTAGTAATGTTCTACCCATTACGTCCTTACAGTGCGTACTGAACTTCTTTATTTTGGAAATCTTGCCCGAGCAAAGTCCCAATTAGAGGGCAAACATGTTGTCTCTGAATATTTGGGCCGTCTTTGCTTGTATAATTGTGAATCGCGGGCAGAAAAGGAAAACTAGATGAATAATTGTGAATTTGTTTGTGAGTACAAGGCGAACTTATTGACCTGTTGACTGTGTAATTCCTATGTTACTTCTCAAGCAAGCTATCTTCAATCCATTCGTGCACTTTGGTAGAAAATTATTTTTATGTTATGTTCTTGCAGTTTCTTCTAGGAAATTGGACTTTGTTTTCCAGACTTTCACAATCATTCTGCAAACGTCCCATGTTAACATTCATTTGTTCGTTCGTGATATGATATCTTTACACGGAAAGGAAACACCGGTGTCTCCTTATTTACCATTTATTTTCCATTTTGTCACAGGCTGATCATTACAGATGTATTGGGCGGTGATATTCAGTTCGACTTCTACCACCGTTGGTTTGATGCTATATTCATGGCGAGTGCATTCCTTTCCCTGCTCTTGCTCTCTGCACATTACTCGTCTCGACAGGTGGACAAACATCCCATTGATTGATTTGTATGCAATGCATGCACTCAGTTTACCAAACTAAGTAGATGAAAAGGGAAAAAAAAAAGTTTTGCCAGGACGCTACTGTGATGATTGAGGAGCTCTAAAGATGAAGGTGGTTCGAAAAATGGACATGGTGACCATCACGTTGTTCTGCATTGCAGATGGAGAAGAATTATTTAGGTCTCACTATCGTGTGTATGATTTGCTTGTGGTTATAAGGATCATCTTGCCCACGTACTGCTAATGATCAACGCCAACATTGGAACTCATGGCAATTGACAAATTTGAGGAAGAAGAACATGGGCATTGTTTTATACATATTTTAAAGGGGGAATCTATATAGCTCCTCCCAAATACTCCTTAAATTACTTCCACCACATCCATTAGATTAGACAATTTGAATGGATGAGATTTGATTCACTTAAAAAGCCATGTGCATTCTTAACAACTCGCGTCCACATTTTAAAAGCATTTGGGTAGATTTAAAAAATAGATTTTAATTTGTATGTATACAAAACATAAATCCTTCAAGGAAGTGAACGAACACCTGGAGGGAGAAAACAATTAATTAATCAAGAGCTTTGCTAAAAACTTTATAAATCAAGAGCAAACGTATCAAACCAATTGGTGGACTTCTTCATTAATTTTTTGATGCCAAAAGTGTCATAATATTAATTATCATCGTCGAATAAAATTTAGCACTTCGGGTTTTTAGAGTTTGAGTTCATCATATAGGGTTTTAGTTTTTTGGCAACGAAACCGCCGTAATATTAATTGACGTCGTTACATTAAGTTTAGCATTTCAATTTTTTAGAATTTGGGTTCATCATATAGGATTTTAGTTTTTCGGCAGCGAAGCCGCCGTAATATTAATTATCGTCGTTAAATAAAGTTTAGCACTTTGATTTTTTAGAGTTTGGATTTATCATATAGGATTTTAATTTTTCGGCGACGAAGCCACCGTAATATTAATTATTGTCGTTAAATAAAATTTAGCACTTTGAATTTTTTAAAGTTTGGGTCATCATTTTTAATATTTTCATTTATAAAATTTATTACATTTTATTAGGAATTAAAAACTGAAATTAAAAAGAAAAAGAAAAAGAAAGTCACTAGAATGTAATTGGGGTCATGTGGCTTTTAATTAGGATCATGTGACTTTTTTAAAAAACAAATCTAACCATAAAAACCTTCCTAATCTAATGGATGTGGTAGACGGTAATTTAAGGGGTATTTGGAAGGGCCATATAGCCTCTCTTTTTTTATACATGGGAAGGCAAAGCCAGTGGTAACCATTGTGAGCACCCCCAGTTACGAAGGCTAAAAAACAAAATCAACTGAGAACGTAGGGGATCTAAGGAATCCATTCTATCCCTTTGTAGCCTTTGCGCATCTTGTCTGGTATTGCCGGGATGTATCGGCTCTATAACCGCATTGCATGAGGTCCACATCCTCCCGCTAGCCCACCGTCCGCCCCCTCTGTGTTCGGTGGGTGTCGAGCAATGCCATCGTCCCCCCCATGGTCCGATGACGCGGAAGTGGCACTCAACCGACTGATACCATGACCCAGGACTGGGAGATCTTCGAAAATGATCCCAAGTGATAAGTTGACTTCAAAAAAGTACCGCATCTGATCGCCGGGCGCTGCTAATCCTTGCTTAGCTAGTGTGTCCACTTCCTACAGATTTTACCGGCCACAGAACTGCAGCCTAGACTTGCAAATTAGTCATAAGATGCTGTATCTTCCGCATGAGACTTGAATTGGGTATATCAGGTGTATGTCCAAAAAGCACTTCAATCATATAGCCTCCCCTTTATATAATACTTTTTAGGCGACCATAAAAATTTATTTATAATGTTTTAATATTTTATTATTATTATTATTTTCCAACTAAGTGGAGAATATTTTTCTTTAAAGCCAAAGGGTATGTACTGTTTAGGGAGCGAAAAAAAAGGATATAGGGTACAGACCAGACCAGACCACACCAAATCTGAAATATAAGGACTCCAGGCTTTGCTTTGCCACAGTTCAGAATATATTTTGTTAGTTCCGAATTAAGGTTGATCCATTATATCTACAATGACATCACAGCTTGCCTGTAAATAAGATACATTCAAACTGTGACATACAAGATTCAAGTAAATTTTCTGCGGTAAAAATGACAAAGAAGCTGTATATATGACTGAACGGTTTTCATGTTACCTTCGAACCTGCAGAAGAAATTTCCAACCAGATGAGATGGCCTCTCTTTCGAAGCTTAGTCCACCAGGTAGAACCCGGACTCCCGTGAACATGTTTTTTGTGTTGGAAGATATTTTTTCGAGCGTGTGGATCAGGAAGGAGAGGGCTTGATGACAAGGCCTCTCTGTTCGCTTCTACGGATCATCGATACCATTTTCGAAAGATTCGAACTTTATGGATTCGCGTTACAGTTTCTCTCAAACTTGAACCATCTCCAGTTCGCATATAGTTTTTCCTCATCTTCAAAAGGTAAGCTGTTTGCAGGTACACTTTCCAGCTTCTTTGCTTGAGAAAAGGATGGAAGTTTCTGCCTGTATTTCTTTGCCATCTCTTCAGCTTCAGCGAGTACTTTCTGGAAAGCAAAATAAAGATGAGTTCCCATGGCTTGAATAAAAAAGATGGCTTAATAATGCTGCTGCTTCGGCTTATGGTGTTTACCGCCTTGTTCCGCAAAAACAGGCCAGGCTCACTCTCAAGCTCTGCGATGCTGCAAACGCGAAAACATTAAATTGTTGACGTAGAAAAGAGAGCTAACCTGTATTGTAGCAAAGGTTAAGACAAAGACAGATAGATGGGTTATGGATCAGCAAACCTCAGAGAAATTTTTCCTTGAAACATCGGCTTCAAGACCAGAACTTTAACCTCTTCATCAACTGCTAGTACGTCGCTAATGGAAGTAACCTTAACTCGTGTAATGTTGGAAATATGCAGCATTCCGCTGAAGAAGATCATGCATTGAGAAAAGGATACAAGTTGTAAATAGGCCACCCAACTTTCTCTTAGTTACTCTGGGCCCAGAATGCCCTACGGCGCCGAATAAATCAGTTATGTGCCGAATTCTAATAATGACCGTCAGATTGTGATAACACTTAGATCTGACGATCATAATTAAAATTCGGCACATAACTCATTTATTCGGTATCTGAAGTTTTTTTTTATAGAAATACTCCAGAAATTATTGCTAGTCCCACTTTTTTTCTAACTCTGATTGGAGCATTACCTTCGATTGCTATCCCCTATCCTTATCTGTGCTCCATATGGAAAAATCTTCTTCACTGTTCCACTGAGAAGCGTTCCCTCTTGAAGATGTAACATCTCCTGTGGGATTGAAAAAGCAAACGAAAAAAAAAGATCAGGGAAAGAGTCCAACAGCTAATACTTGGGTTTTAGGAAAAACATAATGAAGGAGGAAATAAGGTGAAGATACAAACCCAAGCATCCTTCTCACTGAGTACCAAGTCATTAGTATCTTCATTTATCCTAGTTATTCGAACATGTATCCTGCGACCGACCTGCAAAAATGCAAACTGAATGCTCTAAGAACAAAAGTACATTACATGTAACAGGTGGAAATAATCCACTCAAATGCAAGTGACATTAACTTCGAATTGAACATAAAGCTCGCGTGCTATAAAGCAGAAATGTGTGTTGAAGTGAAGATCGTCCCACACTGGAAATTCTCAAATATAAATAGGAAGGTAGGTTAATAATCAATCACCGTAAGCTTATGATTTTAATGAAAGTAACCCATCTTCCTATGTGGCGGGAAAAAAGAAAGAAAGGAGAGCTCAAGTGAAATTTTAATCTTACATTCTCTTTTAATTCTGTGAAATTGTTGACTCTGTTTATCAATTCAGCTTTTGGTATGAAAGCCCTCAGCCCCTGCAATAAAAAATTCCGTAAAACCATGATCCTGTAGCGGTATTACTAGCCAATAATGCATCCGCGACAGGTATACAGCCAACCTCTATTCTTGTAAGCAGACCACGTGTATTCCATTTTGTTATTTTGATCTCAATTGGCTCACTGAGCTGTTTAATCTGCAACATAAGCAAATGGATTAATTTAAATAATACGAAAAGTACGAAGCCTAAATGAGTAGATTTCAGAATTCAGAGTGCATAAAATGCAAGCAGATGTGATTGAAGATAACCAACCAGTTAGCCTCAAGCTCTAGCCAAAGCATTGGAGAAATTATAAATCTAAAAGGCAAAGCAGATTTTTTTTTTGTTAATCAAACTCAGATCCTAGGCGCCAACTTCTCGAAGACAGGCCAGAAGACCTAAAAAGGCAAAGAGATAATTTACTATTGAGAGGAGTAATCATTGCCAAGGCCATTAAGAAAGGTCATCTGTTTAACTCAACAATAATCTCATAATCAGTTCATCCTGGACTCAGACAACTTTATAGAACTTCGATGAAGATATGTTTAGTAAAAAAAGTTCATATCTAGATATATCTGTCTTGTCCTGCATTCCCCAGAAGAGCGCATGAATATAAATGTAGTGCACTGCACCTTGCATATTGACAGGTAAATAAAGAGCTTCTGGACTCAATATTTCTGTTTCTACCCTCAATTCAAAGTTTCCACTCTATGAAACCACTTACCAGGAACTGAAACATTCCATATATCTTTTAAAAACTATTCGGATTCATCATCAACTTAAGCTACATATGTTTCAAGAGAAACAGTGTCAATTTCATAATTCAGATACAGTTAGCTCTTTCTAGTATGTGTTCCAACAAGATTGAAGACTAAGCAGAATCACCTACTCCTCCGACATCTCAAGCATTCATTTGTTTTCTCCAATTCTTCAAAATTTTACCTCCAACACTTCCATACATACTCGAAAATCAGTTGAGCTGCACAATAAAGCATTCCCAAAATTGGCTACTGATGCAGTAGAAAAGGAAAGAAAAGAACCTGCCTCACTCGGTGCCAAGCCATACGTTTAAAGAGCTTCCTTGTCGACAGCAAGGGACGTCCGCCAAGACTCCTTCCCAGAACCTCAGCAAAAAGAATAGTTCCCAGCTCCACTACTGGCTTCCCAGGAGGAGGCTGACCGCTGATTGCCTCATCACTCTTCACAATTCCCACCTTCCCCCGCACCAAAATCTCTCCGGCATCCTTCTCCAAATCACATAACAGATCATCCATCTCCTTATTATACAAAGGCAAGACATCTTTGGTCAGCATCATGCCCAACATATCTGCGCCTACATTCACATCAAGCCTGTTTTCGTTGCCTGAAACCACCACTCCCACCACGAAATCACCAGGTTTCGGTTCATAATATTCCACACTAACTTTTTCGGTTTCTTGTTCCAATGAGGTCGCAGTTTCTTCATCAAGAGGCCTAAAAAACTTGAGAAAGGGTTCCAAGATTTCATGTTTCGTTTTCATTTCAATTGCTTCCGCCTCAACAGAAACACTGCTCCCCGGTTTTGGATGAGGCTTGTCGAGTAATTCAAGCTCCTCCGGCCTTCTTGGCAAAATAGCGTCTGTAGATTCCTCAAAGACATCATTTTTCGAGCATAATGTAACACGGGAACGACTAAATTCTTGTAATTCTAATGGAAGATACGATAAGCTTTTGCAATAATTTTGGTTGGGCATCAGAGTTTCAGCAAGTGGGAGGACACGAGTGTTGGTGAAAGATAAAGATGGATTGAAGAAAGTGGAATTCCCGTTAAAGGGACTGTGAACGAGGAGATGCATTTCTGCTCGCCTCATCTATAGATTTTGCCTCTTCCTTTTATCATTTCGTGCAAAACTTAAACAAAGTAATGGGCTGGGAAGATTTTGTAAAAATCAAAAAAATTCACACAAACCCAACAATGCTACAAACGCAGGCCTCAAATCCATAATTGTTCGCTTCTATTGGTCATACGGGGTGATATCCAGCTCCGGCTTCTTTCTTCACATTTGTAATCAGATTAGAAAATCCAAAATCGTGAATGAACATGGTAAATTGTAAAAGTAGAAAGGAAAGAAAGAAAAAGTGAAGTTTGGTTGAAAAATCTTATGAACTTATGCGCGGAGCTTATGTCTGAATGACTTTATAGAGCGCGTTCTCATTCCCCCATGAACTGAGGTATCCAATCCCCCATAAGTAATAGTCCTCACGCGTGAACCCAGTTAATTGAACAGTGTTGATCAAATCCCTCACTAAACTAAATAAGTCAGCACCGATGAAGTGGTATGCCGATGAGAAATCACATTAAAAATTAATGAGCGGACCATGGACTATAAAGGGTGCTCGGGGCTTCATAGAGGGCGGTGACCACCGTTATGCCGGTTTATTTCGTCGTCGGTGGGTTCTATGAAGCCATTCAGGATATAAGATTGGGAGGAGAAGATTTCTTACGCTTGGTTTGAGGATTAGGATTAAGTTTGATAAGAATTAAGTTTGATTTGATATCAAATCAATCTGTTTGGTAACATGAATAATGTTGTATAGAGATATTAGTTTTTTTGATAGGTAATGTCATTGAGGGGATTTGAACCCATGACCTATGAGTGCAATTATCACTCGACAACCACTAGGCCAACCCCTCTTTGACATATAGATATTAGTTGATTTGTAATATATTGTTTGATTAGAATGATATTATGGTTGGATATGTGATATTAAACAGTTAAATAAATGTGAAATAATCATTTTGCCCTTACATTAAATAAATTATATTATAAACACAGAATTACATAGATTAAAACACGAAAACAAGTAAAGGTGTGTGGTAGTCAGTAAAAAAACTGCACCACCATGAACAAATCATGCCAAAGGAACACCATTTTACTGACATTAACTCAACACTTCAATTAAAAATTAAAATCACTCCTCAACCAGATTAAAACGTTTGAAGCCGCTAAATTTTACTCATCCAAGCACGAAATGTGTAGATAGAGAAGAACAATTACAATGGAAAGAAAACGAAGCATGAATGTCCAGCCACAATGTGGAGGAACATCAATGGCAACAAATCATCACCAGGCTACTTCAACAAAAAACTACAACAGATAAAAATTGTGGCTACTATAATAGCAATAAGACGGTTTCTTAAACAAAAAAATTACAGCTTCCACGATTAGTACTCGAAGCAGTAGTGATTGCAGCTTTTCTGTTGCTGGTGCAACAAGGGCCTCTCCCCTTTCCACCACAGTGTTCGTAGGTTCATTACAAGGGAGTCACTTGGTACCTGCAAGGAACGGAATGATGGATGAAGCCTTAATCCGAGAAATTCCGAAGACACTGATGCTAAAAGAAGTCCCCGTGGTTGCTGCAGCAGATTGATTAATCCCTTAGCCACAGCCGATTGCGCGCCCCCTCCTAAAAGCGAAAATTGTAAAGAACACAAGAGATTAACATGGTTCGGCGATGTGCCTACTCCACGGGAAGAAGAAATCTTCTACTTCTCCTTTTCTGGTTTTTTCTGCGTACAATAATGGAGGAGTTCCCATCTTTATAGTTACAATACACGGTTTTTTTCCATCTATCCATAATCCCTCAATCCCTAGAAATCAGGAATACTAATAAGGTAGGATTCTTTTTATGATTTATTCTCCTTATTTACATTTATTTATCCTAACCACTTTTTTATTCCTTAACACTCCCCCTCAAGTTAGGTGGTGGATATCTGACACCTAACTTGAACAATATGTCTTGGAACACGCAACCATTGACTGCTTTGGTTAGGATATCTGCTAACTGGTCTTCAGATTTTACAAAGGAAATTGAGACAACTTTGCTCTCAAGCTTCTCTTTGATGAAGTGACGATCAATCTCCACGTGCTTAGTCTGACCATGTTGAATCGAATTCTTGGAGATCTGGATAGCAGCCTTGTTATCACAAAATAATGAACATGCGTGCTTAGGTGGAAACCCAAGCTCAGTAACCAACTTAATTAGCCACAAAATCTCTGTTATCCCTCGGGCAATTCCCCGGAATTCTGCCTCAGCACTGGATCGCGCCACAACTATCTGCTTCTTACTTCTCCATGTGACTAGGTTGCCCCCAACAAACATAAAGTACCCAGAAGTGGATTGTCTATCCATAGGGCTCCCAGCTCAATCAGCATCAGTATATGCCTCTATCTCCAAATGGCCATGTCTGCCATACACAACCCCAGTGTCAGGTGATCCCTTTAGATACCTCACAATCCTCAACGCAACTTCCATATGATCCTTCTGGGGGTTGTGCATAAACTGACTCACAACCCCAACAGCATAAGCGATATCTGGACGAGTGTGTGCCAGATAGATCAATTTACCAACCAGATGTTGGTATTGGACCTTGTCGGTCAACTCAACTCCCTCAACTAACCTCAACCTATGATTAGGTACCATAGGAATATCCACCGGCTTGCACTCTAGTAACCCAGTCTCTGCAAGAAGATCCAAGATGTACTTGTGCTGATACATATATATACCATGCCTTGATCTTATCACTTCAATTCCGAGAAAGTACTTCAACATCCCCAAGTCTTTCATCTCAAACTCTTGGAACAGACTCCTTCTCAAATCTTCAATCTCACCAACATCATCACTTGTGATTATTATGTCATCAACATAAATAATGAGGCATGTAATACCTTGGGCTCGATGCTTCGGGAATAGGGTGTATGAGCTACTCTGGGTATACCCGCACTTCTTCATAAAGATAGTGAATCTTCTAAACCAGGCTCTCAGGGACTATTTCAAACCATACAGTGCTTTCCTCAATCTGCATACCTCATGAGACTGAAACTCAGCTGTAAATCCAGGTGGTGGTGCCATATATACTTCCTCCGACAGATCACCATGTAGAAACGCATTCTTCACATCAAACTGGCGAAGATGCCAATCCAGATTGGTGGCTAACGAGAAGAGAACCCGAATAGTGTCCAACTTAGCTACCGTAGAAAACGTCTCAGAGTAATCCACTCCATATTTCTGAGTATATCCTTTCGCCACCAGGCGGGACTTGAACCTTTCAATGGTGTCGTCTGCATTTCTCTTGATGGTGAAAATCCATCTACAGCCCACAGTCTTCTTTCCAGGGGTAAGTCGCATATCTCCCACGTTTTGTTCCTTTTAAGAGCATCCATCTCTGTATCCATAGCCTTTTTCCATTCTAGACTCTGTAGAGCTTTTTTTTCATTACTCCTCGTTATAAATAGTAGTAACAAATGCACGGGCTGTAGCAGACATACTCCCCCTGACTAGATCAACAATCGGGTATATCTTAGTCTTTGGATTATGTTCAGGTGTAAACTGCTAAGGAGGAACACCCCGAGTCAATCTCTCAGGTAGAACACGAGTAGGTGTCTTAAGGGACTGAGACTCTGGAATATGGTCAGCATCCACATCCACAATAGGTCGAGATCCTGCATCATGGTCAGTATCCATAATATCCAAAGAATCGGCTGTCGGTGATAGTATACTTACCGGAGTATCCATCGAAGAAGACCCTTGAGGTAGCACAGCTAGATCTGACCGCACCATATCTCCATCATGGGCCGACATGGGTGGTCTACCCGACCCATGATCTGACTCAGGTAGTACTGGTGCGTGAGGCACATGAGATAGCAGGGGTGGAATGGGTGTGACCGGTGGAGGCGACGGGGAGTGAGGCACCGCCGCCGGAGTATGTGGCAAGTTGTTGATAGATGAGCTCAACCAATCAAGGACGTCATTAGGATGAACATCTGTCTCCCCCTGACTCCTTGATTGGGAAGGTGTATGATAGAAGAATTCGCTTTCAACTAAACAGCAGTCCATAGTAATGAACATCCGACGGGTGATGGAATTATAGCACCTGTACCCTTTTGGGAATGCCCATACCCCAAAAAGACACACTTCTCTGCACATGGATCAAGTTTAGACCGGTTCACCTTCGGCACATGAACATAGACCGAGGAACCAAAGATTCAGGGAGTCAGGGTCAATGGCGGAGGAACCTGCGAATGGTCAGACAATACCTGTATAGGCATACGAAACTCCAAAACCTAAGTAGGGAGCCGATTAGCAAGATACGTTGCAGTGGACACCGCTTCGGGCCAAAAGGACTTGGGAACTCGAGATTCAATCATAAGTGCGCAGGTGATTTCAAGTAGAAACTGATTTTTTCTCTCTGCTATACCATTTTGCTGAGGGCTATAGGCCCAGGTCGTTTGGTGTATCATGCCATTTTTCAAACAAAATACGTACATATGTTGATTCACAAATTCCCCCCATTATCAAATCGGAGAATGCGAACCTTAGTGTGGAATTGAGTAGAGACCATACGATAAAACTGAGAAAAAACATCAAGGACATCAGACTTATGGCGAATAAAGTAAACCCAAGTTGCCCGTGAGCAATCATCAATAAATAAAAAAAAAGTATCAAAATTCATGTCCCTCAACCGAAGGAGTAGGTCCCCAAACATCAGAATGAACTAACGAGAAAATATGCGGTACACGAGTGTTTGAAAGAGGAAAGGGCTGTCTATGACTTTTAGCTAAAATACACGTCTCACAACGTAAAGGAGTACTAGAGGCCTTGGGAAAGACCCGACGAAGATACTTGTGTATGGATGGCCAAGACGTCGGTGTCACAACCAACTTTGGGTCAGGGTAGGGTCCATGAGTCAGGAGTGTCCTTCCCGGCATCGAGTCCACTTCATCAACATAGTACAGACCATTTCTCTCAGTGTCACGCCTAATTATCTTCCCCAAATGGATATCCTGTAGCACACAAAAAGAAGGATATATCATAACCACACAATTAAGTTCCTGACATACATGACTAATAGATAGCAGCTTATAAGACAAAAAGGGCACATATAGGCAATTAGATAATTTGATGGATGAAGAGACATCAATAGTTCCTGCTCCTTTAACAGGGGCGAATTCCCTGTTTGCAGTTTGGACGACCTTCTTTTTTGATTCCTGCATATGAGTAATATCAGAAATATCGTAAGTAATCGTGTCAGTTACACTACAATCAAATATCTATTGCCCATTTTTTCATCTTGTGGCCTTGTATTTACAGACCCAATAAATGGGTTGGACGTTTCCGACCCAGTGCACTTGTCATGCTCAATTCGGCCAAGCTGCCCGGGACTCAAACCTGTAGAACAAACTGGATTTGGCCCAACAGAATAATTATGACCTGGCCTAAAATATGGCCCCGCGGATAAAACATAATTAGCAAAATTGGGCCTGCCTTCCCATTCAGAAATATCAGAGTTTGGCCAAGACATCTGGCCTGCAGAAAAATGTTTCAACTTTGGCCCAATACCAACTGGCCCAATTTCGTTTATATCATCAAGGAAAAGGAAATTACCGAAAGAGCCCTCAAAGAAATACTTGGCACTTGTATGAGTTGAGGGACACAGTCGGAGTTTTAACTCATTTTTACCTAGCCCGTGAGGAGTTCCTGTCGGGGTTGTCTCTCCCGATTCATTGTTCCTTCTGTGCCCTATATTCACAACAGAGACATCACCGGCAATTTCGCCCGATTGGCTCCCATCTGCAACTGTCGCGGCTCCCCGTGCCTTTCGTGGGTCATCCTTTCCATTATACCTGTAATATTCTGCCTTAATATGCCCGTAAATGTTGCCGAAATCATAGCAGACATTTTTGCGATGAAGTGATAAATTTGTCGGATTTCGGCTGTCTGATCGTTGTCCGTTCGACCATGGAGCCCGGGATAGGTGACTTCTGGCTCCTGGTCGTTGGATTGGGCCAGAATTATTCCGAATGGACAATCCCACTCTGACGCCCGATGATGTGTTCGATGTGTCGGAGGCACCCGTAGATTGCATAATTATTTTTCGGGCTGCTTCCCGTCGAACAGTCGCATAGGCAACTTCTACTGAGGGTAAGGGATTGATTTTCAGCAGATCCTGAACAATAGGTTCACATTCATCATTGAGTCTGGCAAGGGAACCGAATAGCCAATGTTCGTCCTGGATTTGATTAAATTTTGAGATATCATTCACTGTCTCCATTGGATTTGGTCGTCTGCGGTCAATTTCTAGCCACAAAGACGAACATTGGTCGTAAAAATCCTCAATCGTATTTGCTCCCTGTTTCAGCTTGTTTGCTCTGTAATAAGATCGTAGATCTGGAGGCTGTCCTCCCCAACGGTGAATGTCCTTTTTAGAATCCTCCACAACTCATACGCAGTGGGGTAATGTGC
>JAOYMZ010000001.1:1470895-1481372 GCA_025802335.1 Pinguicula primuliflora
TTGCATAGTCCCCACATGCATATCCACTCTTCTCTGGCGTCTTCCCAGTTTCAGGTTTCATCACTACACATTACTTTTTCATCTGAAAAAGAGTGGAGGAAATTGAAAGAGAAGGGTTTTCTACAGAGGATTGGAATTCAGTATCACTGGAAAAATCATAACTATAAGAAGTAAGTTCATTATTTGCTTTGTGCAAATTTGTAAGGGAAACACTTAAAAAAAAGTAAGGGAAACACTTAAAAAAAGTAAGGGAAACATTTAATTGAATCGGCTTTTTTTTTCTATGAATCCCTTGTCGTTTCCTTTTCAACAGTCATAATGTGGGTGCGGTTATTTTTTTTTCTGTTTTGTAATCTAAAAATAAGTGAATGATTTACACTCTGCCTCAGGTAATAAATGAAGAAGTCATCTGAAAGAACCTTGTTGACTGCAGTAGCTAAAATCTTTGAAACCATACTCGGAGCTAAACCTTTGAGATTCCCTTTGCATGAGAGCAATATAATTCTCTTCAGCCCTTGGTTCCTCTAGTAGCAGTATGCATCTTTACATATTGAAAATCTCTGAAAATGGAAGAGTTTAACCTACCGATGCACCTCGTAAATTATTCCACTTAGGTTTTTGTAGTTTCATAATCCACATTGAGGATTGCCTGTGGAGTTGGACTTTCTACTTTGAAAATTAATGTGAGAGAAAGTTTATCTGCATCCTTATAGTATAAAGAACAGAGTGAATGTTTGTTTTCATAGAGCTAGATGATGTAACAACTAACAATAACAAAAAGATGATTGGCAAGTTAATCATTTTTAACTGTATATTTCTTTGAAGATGCTTTGAACGTAATTATCCTCTTGCATAAAGACAAGAATAATTAGAAGCAGTATAACACTGTCCAAACCTCATTTTTCCTAGCTGGAAAGGAGTTCTATGAAATTTACGGCGAAATATTCGAACTCGTCATAATACTTTTGACTTTTCATGCATAAGAACTGTATGAGTCTGCTTTTGTTTGCATTACATTTGTATATTCTTGAAAATGAAAAAAATGCAACTCATTTACTGGGCTACACATAATTGTTCATGAAAATAAAGAAATTTATTGTCATTGTTGGTGCATCATCTACAGTTTTGACGATTTCTTGATGGACATGAAGCAAAGTAAGAGAAAAAATATTCGTCAAGAACGCAAGAAGGTACAATCGGAGCTTTGCTTGTTCTTTTTTCTCCAGTTGGTGAGTTTGATGATGGAGGTCAAAATAAAAATAGGGAATGGTTTTACTCTAAATTTAATCCTATGATGGAGTCATAGCTTGAGAGATAGAGGAAGAACCAATATATGCATACCTGCAGTACCTCTTGCATACTGCGCTTCATGCTAATTGTTTTGGACGTGATATGATTGGAAATGTGCCCTTCTCTTGATCAGAAATAATATTCAGTCGGTTGACATGGTGTCCTGTTGACTATTTTTACTATAATACATTGCAGCTTACGAATGTGAATCGCTGTTATGCTTTTTGCATTCCATTACACCAGGTTCAAAACATACCAGGAAGAAATCCTACATATTCCTTTTGCTTTCTCCTATATGCTTTCGTCTTCGCTGATCAATCAGATTTTTTTGGGGGTGGGGATGGGGGGATAATCAGATTGATAGCTCTTTAAGTACGGTTGCAAAATGAGGCTCCTCCGGCATGCTATGTGTATCATTGGTTGAGTTCTGTTGGCTTACTTCCTGGCCAAGTTTGAAAGTAATTCATATTTCATCCCTCAGATTTCTGCCCAGAATTTGACCATGAAACGCCTGAGGGGAGATGAAATTAAGGTATGCACGGGATTATTCTTGTATTGTTTCGAATCATCTCGTCCAGAGACCGAACGAGCGATTGAACACCTTATCGTGTTATGGCTTCAAAACCCTGTTGGCTTTGCTTACAAAGAGCTATTTGTCCATTTTTTATTTGGGTTATTTCTCTCTCTTTGTATAAATACAACACTTAAATCTGTACATCATCTTATAATGTTTCGTAAATGTTCACCTTTCTTCATCTACCATGTTGGCAGTCTAAGCACTGGGATGCATTCTACAGCTTCTACCGAAATACGACAGATAACAAGTAACTGCTTGACTTTTCCGGTATATAGTGTTTTCCACAATGTGCATCCTCGGAACTGTGAATTATGCCAATAATTAATATGCCATCAGGTGGGGTAGTGCTTATCTAACAAGAGATTTCTTCCACAATATGGCTGCAAAGATGGGTGACCGGGTGCTCCTTGTTACCGCAGAAGAAGGGGATGAACTTGTTGCTGGAGCTCTTAATCTTATAGGAGATAGTACACTGTATGGCCGTCTATGGGGTTGCCGTCCACATGCATACTACCCTAGTTTACATTTTGAAGCCTGCTATTATCAGGTTTCGCCTTCTCTCTTACCCCATATAATTTTACTTTTTGAATCATTCCCGGGGCGATAAAATTATACGAGTTGGAAGTTCCGGAATTCTTTATTCGACGTCAGTTGCAGACATTTGAGTTTGGTAATAAAAAAAATTACTCTCTCATTTCGAGATACTTCGTACTAATGCCATGAAGTGTTCATGATCAATCCGAAATGCCGGTATCTTATATTGGGGGGTGACCATTTTGGGTACAATAGATTAAATTCCTCGGATTACGCTCGTAATTATTTTCTACTGATGCAGGCTATAGAAGCAGCAATTGAACTGAATCTGGACACGGTAGAGGCTGGTGCCCAAGGTGAGCATAAGATTCAGAGGGGTTATCTGCCTGTGACGACATACAGTTGTCACTATATAGTGGATGAAGAGTTCAGGGAAGTGATTTCAGATTTCTTGGTTCGAGAAAAAGTACAGGTATATACTAATTCACATATTGTATGGTTTTGATAATATGGTAGAGATGGATTCTCGGGTGCTCAATATTACTGTGCTCAATAATGAGTGATTGTGCTCAATTCTAATCGGAGTCCTTCATTTGACAATCTGACGGTTTACATTAAATGAGTCATTTAAGTCATTTTAAGTGACTATCTAATTTCAGCATCAGATTGTCGGATCAATAACTCAGATTAGAATTGAGCATAGTAAGTCATTATTGAACACAACATCATTGAGCACCTGAGAATTTATCATATATGGTAGATTCATACATTTTTTATATGGTCACTTTGTGGAACCACAGGACCCGAAAATTTGCCCCTCATCATGGGAATTTTGCCTTTTCATCTTACTTTCCAGCTGATTCTTCTTGACAGCTTGAACATGTAATGAAAATGTTGCACGATTCTGGCCCATTCAAGAACGATGCTGCTTGAAGTGAGACGACAGAATGGCCTTTGAAGAATCAATTCGAGACAACCAGGTGGATATGGCTATATCTCTATCTATGTTGTGTATTGTACATACTTTAAACTTGTAGATATTCTACAGACATTGTATTCCGTCTATGTAAACTCAACAAAGGTACAGAAATAGGAAAGAAATTTTCCAGTCCGGAATACATCATTAAAATTGCTTAGGTCCAAAATTGTAACCTGGATCAACCTTATGACCCGCGAAAATGTTGGATTGATCTGGATCGTCTGATTTCAATCATACGGACAGAAACACACAGTTAACTCCGATGAAATTTTATTCTTCTATAACATAGCAAAAGTATTGTAATAACTGAGAACCATATTGACAACTTGTGGTTATCAGTATGAGTTCATTGCAATAAGAACAAAGAATTATGTAAATCGAAATCGAGTCTATACAAAATTGAACCACAACCACTCATCATTATCATGTCCAATCCGATATATATTGCATGATTTATTGACAAATTTCATAGCAATCACACAGGTTCCAACTCCACCAGCAAACCTTGCAATCCAGCAGGAGCAAAATCCAAATGACATCCATCCAGAAGAGAAGATGAATGAAGAGCAGCACTCTTTGGTGAGGTGCATAAATATAACCGCATCTGCAGTTAGTTCCAATTTCCAGGGTAGTTTTCCCTGGCTACTTGGGATGACCTAATTGTGGGTAAAGTCCCAAAACATGCTCCGGCATGAAATCGTGCCTTGTTAAGATACCCACAATTGGAGGTCTCTGCAAGTTGGATAAAACAGTGAGTAGAGATGCATTTGCTTAGATGATGAAATCGCGGAAATGAGACTTCGAAACTTTCTTACCCCTGGTGTTTTGGGGACAACACACAAGTGCCTGAGGCCAAGTTCTCTGAAGAGGACAGCAGCTTTGGCAAGAGACATGGTCTCCACCACAGTGTATGGAGATGTGTTGGTAATTGGATGGAGATCAATGAACATCTCCGTTTCCTCATCGTTGAGATCCAGATCTTCTACTTTAAGCCCCTTCCCGGAGCCAGCTTTGGCGAAATCGAACGCATGAAAAGTCCTTAGAAACTGTGATCCGGACAACACCCTCTTCTTGGTGAACTTTTTAGCTTTGAGCAAGACAAGTAAATGCGACCTCAGGACAATGCCAGCCAGTTCCGGTGCCTCTGTGAATGGAGGCTCGTCGACTACAGGGAATCCATTATGCCCTGTCATCTGTAACGCATGCAAGATATTTCCTACTTTTTCGACACCGGAAAATGTAATCAAAGGTCCGGAACAGACATCCCCGGCAGCTAGATGCCTCATGTAGGGCTCAGCATGTGCCTCCAGGTAAGGCAGACCCTTCATTCTCACAATTTGGTCGTAGACACCCTTGTTAAAACTGTCCGCCACGGTTTTCGAAATGAGAAGTACGAGCATCAGCAATGGGAGCATTAGCAGATCGTTGGTAAGTTCCAGTAATATGACACAGAGGGAAACAGTCATTCTCATGGTTCCTCCCAGAAATGATGCCGCTCCGAGAAGGGCGAATAGACCAACATCAAGCGTAGATATAGACCCCAACAGGCGTCCAACAAGTCGTCCGTATGAGGCTCCTGCAAGTATGACAGGAATGAAGAGCCCCGATGGAACAGCAATTCCATAAGTAATGATACCGAGGCAGTAAATTGCTATGAAGAATATGAACAGCGCTGAGATGTGAAATTCATTTTGGTTTGTTGAACTGAACAGATTGCGGATGGCGTCGTCATTGGTGTTGAGAAAAAGGGAAGCCAGATCATTGTAGTGGCCCGGGGGACATTGGAAGTTCTTGTAGTTGCCAGACCGTCCGATTGTAGGGCATTGTTCTTTCAGGTTACTAGGACATGGAGTGCATTGAGCGATCCAGGGAAGACCATATGCGCAACAGGATGTTAAAACAGAAACAAACAGAACAAGAAGGATCTTGTAAGCTCGGCCTTGCCTGCAGGTATAGTTGTTGGTTGCAAATCAGAAGATTTAATGCAAAACATACCAATATTTGACACTGAGAAATAGAACTAATTGCACAGTAGATCTTTCTGTTTTTCATATGCTGTAAATGAACTGTGCCCAAATAGTTTTCCAAATTAAGTACACATTGAACACCGAGAGCATACTGAGTCTGTTGAAGCATCTGTAAGTTAGCATGTATGAAATTGCCATAACATAAGACCAGTGTTCGAGAAAGCGTTGGGCGATCCTGAACGGTTAGGTCCCGCCAGCGCCTGTGTGACCAAGGTGGCCATTTAGGCGCCCTTGCGACCGCCCATCGCCCAGATAGTCTAGGCAACGAACTTCTCGAACAGAACATGAAACAGAAGTCACATAAGGGAGGAGAATAAGCCGTAAATGAACTGTGCCCAAATAGTTTTCCAAATTAAGTACACATTGAACACCGAGAGCATACTGAGTCTGTTAAGTGCAGTTAACATGTATAAAATTGCTATAACATAAGACCAATATTCGAGAAAGCGTTGGGCGATCCTAAACGGTTATAGGCAGCCAAGGTGGCTGTTTAGGCGCCCTTGCGACCGCCCAGGCCTATGCGGCGCCTAGATGGTCTAAGCGACGGCCTTCTTGAACATAGCATGAAACAAAAGTCACATAAGGGAGGAGAATAGCTGTTCACCCAAAATTGCGTATAAGCCACTAATGAAATGTTATATTTCACCTTTTGCAAGACAGACAATATCATGGAGTGTGGATGAGGGATAGACTGAAAGCTTACTCATTGACGATGCTGTATGTCCTCAGGACCTTGTCCACAAGATAATTGTAAAAGCTGCCCAGAAGACCGCCGAGGACTCCAAGTAATACGACTGCAAGCATGTCAACAGCATTATAAGATGGGGTTGCTGAATTTACGTCGAACATGATGAGTCCTCCTTGTCCAAACAGTCCACAATGGCCACCGCGACAAAATTGAATGAGACCCCTTAAAACCACGGCAACAACAGCTGTTGTGAAGAAAGTCCTCCAAAGTAGAGCACTCCTCCACCTGAATATGTATTTGGATCCAAAGAGAAGACAAGAAGCGATCAGTTCTGAAGCTAAAAGCATGATAATCTCATTTTTTAGTTGAATTTTTTTATGAGATTGATCATAGCTATTGTATTACAACACCAACAGCTAAGATTACAATTCGGGACCGTATGTCATTAATCGACACACAAACATTCAGCACTAGAAGATTTTTCTTGTTTTTATATACTTCAATTTTTTTACATTAGTTCAGAATTCTACTAGCAGATTTACATTGTCTGTGATGAGTATCAATGTAAAGAAGCATGTAGTATGTTCAGAGAAAAGGGAGGAGGATCGGTGGAATGCATACCATGAGGCTGCTTCTTCAAGAGCAAAAAGGACGCCGCCAACGGGGGCGCGGAAAGCAGCAGCCACACCAGCAGCAGCTCCACAGGTAATCAAATCCCGTCGGTCTCGATCATTTTTAAAGAATCTGAGCCATTTCCAAGTCAAGTGATACTTGCGGGAGCCTCCCTGCCCGAGTAAATTTGCTATGCACGCACCAGTATGCACCATTGGTCCTTCCTTACCAACCACAAATCCAGCAGCAACTCCACAAATAGAACCAAAAATCTGCAGTGAGTGTAGCATCCATTAATACACTGCTGATGCAAAAGTAATGATCATTCAGTTTTTGTTCGAAAATCGAAAGACAAACATTAATGTAAACCATCATTTGACAAACTATTGAAACAGAGAAATATTAGATGTAAGAAGCCAAGGTCGTTGCAGGTTGCAGGATCACCGCACCTTTACAAGAAGGGTACTTGGGGCCAAAATGGAATGAGCATCTACGCCGTTAAGATAAGCTTTAACCTCAGGTATACCAGATCCAGCTGCTGCAGGTGCTAAAAAGGCACACAATGCTGCAGCACAAATTGCCAGCACTGCATTAATACCAGCAAATGCGGCAAATGCCTGACCGTACCTGCACTGAAACAATATCCTCCTTATTTATGAAATAAAAGGACGAATCAAGTAAAAGTTATTCCCAATATAAGTGATCGAATGAAGGTTATCCCGTCATATACATTATGCTTAGTAGCCATAATCTTTTTAAGAAATAAGAATGTGAAACTTAATAAAAGTGCCTTCTGGGAAGTTGTAAAACAATCATATGCACATACACTAGCCATTATTTCCCTCAGGAACTAATCATATGCAGTACAGACCTGGGGTGACAACAACCTCAGATGAAGAAATGATCTCTAAACTTAATGCGATGGAGCAGGAGTCCAGACTACATTTTGAGGCAATGCAAGAGGACCCGACGCAGAATGACGATATGTAAACTATCTACATGAAAAACTGATATGTAATCATCCATAGACTAGACTAGCTTATCCTTGAGGATATCCTGATATATTACATTGTAAATACACTTCCCGTGGAATGAAATCTTTTACCTACCCAAAAAAACTAGCCATTATTTCCCATTTTCACAGGGACTTATGCTCAGACACGCTCAACACTGGATCGGCCTATTTCAATAATCCTTTCCAATTAAAACCACCGCACAGGCACTAGCTTATTAGAACATTTATGGTCTTCAACTCATAGCTACTGTGTTGCAGCATCTCCACGCTATGTGAATTATGAGCAGAATGAGCAAGATGAGAGGTTTAAAGATTATATCAGATTAAGTAGTCAACAAATGATAAAGGAAATGGTACATAAGAGAATACTAGTCTAAACTTATGCTCCTTGTAAATAATTGGAAAATAAATCAGTGAAACATCCAAGATGGTCCTAGAAAGAATTGGGCTTACTTATCCTTAAGCATCAAATTGCTAGTGTGCAGAAGCTTAAAGCCAGCAATGTTCTCAACCGCGAGGTTGTTAAAGAAGCCAACAAGACCAGTAAGCGATCCGATTAGAAGAGCAAGGGTCCACTTCAGGAAAATATACTGAAAAATTTGAACCTTCTTCCTAGATCTCCAATCCTGTTTTAAAAGCTCATTTTCATAAATCCTGCAAAGAACAAGAGGATTGCAGTGAATCACTGCTATTCAACCATTACCAAAAGGTTCCGGACAGCGGAAAGGGCTTGAAAAGAACCAGCTAGACAACAATTACAAAAGTATGCCAAATTCTGGAGCTGTTAAATAGCAAATTAATCAATATTAATCACGCATGACTAAGAATGAGAAAAGGGAAAGTAAATGCACTGATGTTCTTCAATAAATCATTGAATATGCCAAAGTTTTTGTTGCGTCTAATCAGCAGGGTAGAGAGATGAACCCTTCTCCACTTCAAGCAACAAAAACAAAACGTACAGTAGTTCCTGAATATAAGTTATCCAAATTGATGACTACAATCCAGTCTAGAAAACATACTGTACTGAGATAGTCCCTCAACAAATTAACAAAGATAATGACAATCTATAGGTCATCCAAAATTAAACATTAAAAATTGATTACTGGGAAGGAGTGGTTTGCATAAGACTTTATATCAGATCAGAAGAATAGAGTAGTAATATAAAAAGAATGAAAGAGGTTGAAGATCGAAGATGTCAACCATATAACATCTCAACGAATACCACTTAAGTTTTCATGAGAAGCAAAATGCTGCACATATTTAACTACCATTTTTCTACTTTCAAAAACTTACTATATTTTCTGGAATTGTACAAAATTAACCTCCATCAGTGTTTTCTTGTTTCAGCGCATGTGGATCAAATAGCTGGACCATATAAATTATCCAAAAACTCATCTTTTAGTAAAATTGCTTCCTCGATCATCTTCCCTAAGTTTGAGAAAAGCTTTTCGTCTGCGGTCTATCTAGATGCTGTAACATTTACGTGCATTATCTTATTCGTTTTTTAAGGAATAAGGGTGTGAAAAGCCTACCAAATCCAAATGCAAAAGACCAATTACTTAAGGGATCAATTAGTGAAACATACTCGTAATCGAGGCTTTCAATGGGATAAACCTTCGCGCCAACAATGGCGATCTGGGAAGTGGTATTGACTCGGCTCCTGAGATTCAGCAGCGGCTCCCTTATGGCACCTTCCGACGACGCATTACTCGCCTTTCTGTCAATCGAGACACCTCCTGCGCCTTCGTTCTCTATATCCCCGCATCGAATACCATCATTTTCCTCATGATGATCCATCAACACGACGATTACACAAAAAATACAACAAGCTCGAATCTTTTAACCGGAACGTCAACAAAACACAATACAACTCGGATATAATCCGGTGATCTCTCAGTTTCTAGCCATCGTATGCAAAATAATCATTCGCCCACCAAGCAAAACATGCACTTTGGGAGCCTGGACAATTCGCCAACGGGAGAGAGAGAGAGACTGGCGTGTGATGATTGATGAATCATGTAAGAAATGGATAGGAACTTGGAATCGGAAGCCTGTTTGGCCATCCGAGTAAATGATGCATCAAAAATAGAAATTATTTCAAAAGGGGTAAAGAGATCATCATCATTTCCTTACTGGAGATTAGCAAAGTTAAAATTTGTACGCAAAATATCTGTCATTGTATAGTACATGGAAAATTCCATAATGAGTACGCAGTAATTTGATACGAAGATTTGAATGATTATGCATTTAGCGAAGGAGAATCCTAAATATTGTGTGCTCAATTCATGGTCAATTTCCAGAATGTTACATCCAGATTGATGATATTAGGTTAAAATTATAATCGTGTCCGTTTATTCACAACACTTGAATGATCATGATTAAAATTCTGGATTTAATAACATTAATCTGTATGTAAGATTCTGGGCCTGAAAATTGGTGCACTTATATCATATCATACGTATCTTTACACACATTTATATATTAAGATAGACAGAACAGATCCTATGGTCAGTTTTACGGTAGTCAGTTTTTCCTTGTGTTGACAATTTTTTCAATTAACCATCCGTTTTCGAAATTGATCGCACCATTGGAAAGCTTATACATTGAATTGCAAATGTTCAAGTTTTGGTGATATTCCGACGATGTTATCACCGTTTAACGGAGGGTTATAAATCACATTGGGTTAAGTAGTCCTAAATAGGATTTTAGAAATTTTCGGCGACGAAGTCGCCGGAAACCGGACCAAAGCATGGGC
>JAOYMZ010000001.1:1481472-1508113 GCA_025802335.1 Pinguicula primuliflora
AACAGGGAATGTAGGTTCACCTGAGATTCGTCCTTATCCACTGGTGGTGCAGGGAGGCTGTTTACCTCCGATTCGTCGTCCATAATGGATGAAGAAGAATTTTGGTGCGAGACAGACATCTTGATTATGTATTTTGTGAAGTTTTGTAGCATAAGGTGCTTATGAAGACGAAAACACATAGAAAAAGGAGTAATGGAATTTGAAACACACGTATGATCGCATTGTCGACTGACGCCCTTAGCAAGTGGCGCATAATTGAAAATGAAAAAGACATATATAGGAGTAGGTGGCAAGACACTTTGGAGGGCAAGTAAGTCATTTCATTTGGAATGTGTGAAGAAAATTAATGGTCACGCGATATAACACATCATTCCGAAACTATACATATAAAGCACGTATGGTCGGATGATACACGCGTGAGCAAATCAATTTAGGGTCAGCTTAATAATTATTGCTCTTTTGATTGGGTTTATATGTAACGTTAGAGCCTTGACTGCGGTGAGAGGAATGAATTTACTATCCGAGATGTGTGTGTGCTCTTTTAATCCAAGCTTACTTAAGAAATAAGATGAAAAGAAGAAGAAGAATCGATGAGTTAGAGCACACGTAGTCATTGATTTAATCAATTTAAAGTTGTAATTTGCGTTGAGGGCATGGTATCCAGTTGTAGTCAACGATTTAATATAGTCTCCTCGAATGTTGCATTTATTAAAGAATAGTTGGAGCATGAATGGTTCGACGGGTTAATCACGTCAGGTCTATGTCGGATCGATTGAAGTGTGTTAGTCCCGACTAGGCTATTCGAGATTTTTAACTATGACAAACAAAAACATGCATTTGACAAAATTGACACGACTCGTTGAGTTAGCAACGAATGCCTCAGTAAGACGGATTCATGTCATTATCAATCAATCCTTTCATCAAGTATATAAAATCGACACGACAACTTGGAATTAATAAAACTGCAAGATACTCTCATGATTTTCATCACTGATTCTGAAATAGCGTTCACCGATATAAACTTTTTATTCACCTTCGATATCGATAAAACATCTTCCAATACTCCATTTGGAAGACTGGAAGATGAAGTGTGTGAAGGTGTTTACACTACTGATTCTGGATTCCTCGACGATGGAGATTCATGCTTATGTCCCTTTCCTTCCAATGTCGGACCACAAAATTGGTCGAATTTCTCGACGACGTAGCTTGATCACAATACAAAGCATCCCAAGGAAGTAGATCGAATGTGTAAAAAGTAAAGGTTGAAAGGCTAACCTTTACTACCCCGTGATAGAGATTACTATAAGAGTTGGAGCGAACACAATCAAGAGATAGTAAAGTCCATTAAGGACAGCTCACTTTATCACGGAAGATATACCAGCACCACTTCACTTCACTAGTATACTAGTATGTGTATGTGGGGTAGGGTGGGGGTGGGGGTGGGGATAATTGGTATAAGACTGCTGGTTTATCTTTTGGGATAAAGATAACTGCACATAATATTGTGTGTCTTATTCTGGCAGGGACGGAATCAGAGAAGGAAGCGACGTTGGCAACCATGTATTACGAATGAGAAGTAGGTTTTCTTATTGTATCTATTTATATAGAACAAGATCTTGAATGATGAATAATCATAATTGTCCAGCTGTTCTACATCACAACAGAGTATGAAAAGATTTCGCTCTGTTAATGGAAAGATGCAAAACGTGCTGATTGTGAAAAGACTACACGCGCAGTCTATGAGAAGACTACACGCGCAGTATTTTTTTGGATAAGCATTAAAATAAATAATTAATTTGGGTTTAGGATTTAGGGCTTAGGGTAAGAGCCCGACTGAGATATCTGGATTTGCTCTTAGCCGTCAGCCGTGAATACAACAACACGGATGTTGTGCTTAATATAAATTAGTTGGAGCACGGATGCCTCATCCAGATTAACCACGAATGCATAGTGGTTTTATGGACTGATGAGTTATTTCCGACTTTGCTATTCGGGTATTTAATTATGGCTAAAATATATTTAAAAAAACTCTAATTACTCTATTTGACATGTTAAGTGAGTATGAATTGACAAACATGCATGTGAATACATTAGTTTTTATCGGGTGCTAAGGCACTTATGGGATTGGAAACAATATTTTCAAGTAGATTGGAAACAAAGAGACTTCATTACATACCCCGTAAGAGCAACTTGCCTTGGATGTGAATTAATCATATATTGTTCGTCTCATGATTTATATAGGCGTTAAACGAAATTTAAACTGTGTAAAAGTGATGAATTATATACCAAAATTATGAGTCTATGCATAATTAACAGACTGTGGTTGTTTAGTATTATTTTTAGGACCCGAATGCATTATCCGGATTTACCACGTATAGTCGTGCTCTTAACATGATAGTTGGAGCACGAATGACTCTTTCGGGATAATCAAGATGAGTAGCAGTCTTGTCGATTGTTTTGTTTGTTTACTAGTTTAGGGCCCGACTGAGGTAAATGGGATTACCATGTATAGTCGAGCTCGTACCATCAGGCATGGATAGAACTTAGATTACAGGATAGTTGCACGAATGACTCTTCTGGATTAACCACGACAGGTTGTGGTCTCGACGATTGTTTGGTTGTTTAATAAGTTTAGAGCCCGACCGCATTATCCGGGTCTATCACATATGTTTCGCTCTTAACATGATAATTGGAGCACGAATATCTCTTCCAGAATAACCACGATGGGTCGTGGTCTTGTCGATTGCTTTATTTGTTTAATAGTTTAGGGCCCGACTGAGGTAACCGAGATTACCATTTATAGTCGAGCTCGTACCATCAGATATGGATAGAACTATGGATTACAGAATAGTTGGAGCATGAATGACTCTTCCGAAATAATCATGACTGGTCGCGGTCTTGTCGATTGCTTTGTTTGTGTTTTAGTTTAGGGCCCAACTGCATTATCCAGGTTTACCACATATGTTGCGCTCTTAACATGATAGTTGGAGCACGAATGTCTCTTTCGGGATAACCACGATAGGGCGCGATCTTGTCGATTACTTTATTTATTTAATAGTTTAGGGCCCGACTAGGGTAACTGGGTTTACCACGTATAGTCGAGCTCGTACCATCAGACGTGGATAGAATCATGGATTACAGGATAGTCGGAGCACGAATGACTTTTCCGAGATAATCACGACTGGTCGCGGTCTTGTCGATTGCTTTGTTTATTTTATAGTTTAGGGCCCGACTGCATTATACGAGTTTACCACGTATGTTGCGCTCTTAACATGATAGTTGGAGCACGAATATCTCTTCTGGGATAACCACGATGGGTCGCGATCATGTCTATTGCTTTATTTGTTTATTAGTTTAGGGCCCGACTGAGATAACCGGGATTACCACGTATAGTCGAGCTCGTACCGTTAGGCGTGGATAGGACCATGGATTACAGGATAGTTGGAGCACAGATGACTCTTCCGGGATAACCATGATTGGTCGCGGTCTTGTCTATTGATTTGTTTGTTTAATAGTTTAGGGCCTGACTACATTATCCGGGTTTACCACATATGTTGTGCTTATTACAGTATAGTTGAAGCACGAATGACTATTCTGGGATAACCACGACGGGTCGCAGTCTTGTCGATTGTTTTGTTTGTTTAATAGTTTAGGCCCCAACTGCATTATCTTAGTTTACCACGAATGTTGTTCTGGATAGTTGGAGCACAAATGACTATTCTGGGATATCCATGACGGATTGCGGTCTTGTCGATTGCTTTGTTTGTTTAAGAGTTTAGAGCCCAACTTTTTTATTTGGGTTTACCACGTGTAGTCGTGTGCGTACCGTCAAACGTGAATAGAACAACTACGGGTGCTGTGCTTATTACAGAATAGTTATGCATGAAAGTTTCTTCCGGGATAAACACGATGGGGTGGGGTCATGTCGATCGCTTTGTTTGGAGCACGAATGCTGTTTACGGGAAGTTGGAATTGTACGACTGCTGTGCTTATTCCGTCTTGTCGATTCGTATGAAAAACCAGAACATGAAAAGACGTGATGTATGTATTAATAATACTGAGCTCATCCTCTCAATTCTTCATCTTGTTGCTAAACTTGCAAAAATACAAATGTTGAATCAACAACGGCACAGTGTCTTCCTCACTCCCACGCACGTCGACGTTGTAGCCTCCCCTACTCCTGCGTATGCTGACGTTGCAGACGTCCCTACTGCTGTGCAAGCAAACGTTGCAGCCGCCCATACTCCCGTGCACGTGGAAGTCGACATCCCCACTTCATCTCCAGCCGTCATTGCCTTGGATGAAGACGACGAAAAGGACGATGAGGAGGAGGATGAAGACGGCGAAAAGGACGATGGGGAGGATGATGATGATCAGGATGACGACGAAGATGACAATTATGACGGTGATGACGATGAAGATGAAGATTATGATGAAGACGACGATGACGCTGAGGAGGAGGACGACGAGAATGAGAACTCCGATGAAGGCGATGAAGACGTTGATGAGCTATCCACCGAATATTCCAACTCGTTCAACGATTCATGGAGAGTGCGGTCCCAGCATTTGCGAATTTCAAGGACGAGTTCGGAACCATCACCACTACCTACGCTGGATTCATGGATGAATCCGGCCAGTGATGGTAGTCAATTTTGGTAACAAACATCTTAAAGATAGGAAGATTTTGTAAATTACGGATAGTTGTATGATTATGAAAGATCATTTACTTTTAAAAAATTTGGAATCCTATAAAATAGAGTCATTATCATCATCTGCAAACAATAAAAAATAGAGCATCGCATGTAAATATGGTGAAATCATAGAGTCGGGTATCACAACAAAATTGATCGTGCTAAGACCGAATGAATGAATGATGACTAGTCGCGTGAGACACGAAACAATCCGTTCACTTTTGCGTTCTCATTCTTATAATGTAATAAAGCGATCCTATTGTAAATACCATACGGAAGTGTAAATCTCATAAGAAAATGCATGACTCATCTCTCGATTGTAATGATAGTTCCATAAATCAGCTAGAACTCGAAGTCAATCGCGCCTTCAACAAATAAACTAGCTTAAAATGCACCCTTTTCACGATGGGCCCGTCGATGATCTCTGTATCTTACTATCTGAATATGTTTTTGGACCTGTCGTTGAGCCAGGAAGGGTGAAGAAATGGAAAAACGAAACCGAAAAAAATACAGGTTTTCAGTTTTCCAGTCATCGTATTTCCGTCCGGTCGTAGATGGATTTGGCAGAATGAGTGTGGTTAAGTTAGCTGGTTGTTTAGTAGTAATTGTTTAGTCGTAAATTAAAATATATTCGAATTTTGATTTATTTTTAAAGATAAAAGTTACATTTGCAATTCTTTTTTTCAAAAATTACTTTTCAAAAACAAATTTCTAATAAGCGTACTTTTACGAATATCCCATTAATTACCAGCACATATGATTTGAAAAATCTTCTCCTCTCAAGACTTAATGACCTGAATTATAATCTTGGGCATTATGATAACTAAAATATATTTTATATTTAAAATATAATTATTAATAAAAAAATCAATTTAAATATGAGATTAAATTTAAGTTTGCTTAAAAATATATCATTAGAAACTATCACAAATTTTCAGTTCAGAATCTTAGAATCCAGTTAATGATATTAGGTCAGGAATTCTATTTCTGCTCATCCAAGTGTTGTGAATCAGTGGTAACAATTACAATTCTGGGACTAATATCATAAATTTGGTTGTAAGATTCTGGACCATGAAACTATACCCATCAATAAATTACGATAGAGTAAATAAAGTATATTAATCAGTGTTCAAGAAAGTACTGAGCGGTCTCTAGGCGGTCAGGACCCACATATTACTTAGGCATCAGTGCGCTCAAAAGCACGTATTTATGCAGTATTCGGACAGGGCGGAGGCCGACCGACCATTGCCTAGGCAGCGCCCGGATAAGCACCCCCTCCTCGAACAGACGTATAATACTAGGGGTGGGCAAATGACCTTCGGGCCTCGGGATTGTCCCGAGGCCCGACAGGTCCGAAGCCCGAAGAAAAAGGAATTCGGGATAGGTTCAGGCTCAAAAAACATGTCTTGAACCTAGTTTTGGACAGGATCAGGTCTGTCCCATTTTAAACGGGACAGAGGCGAATACCAAACTAAAAATAATAAAATATTAAAAAAACAATATATTGAACAATGAAAATATTAAAAAAACAATATTCTTCTTTACTTTGCTGCTATCAGTTTGTTGAATAATAAAGAAAATATTCAAACAATCACAGTATATTGAACTTGCATTTAAATTGTTACTAAGCTTATTGTGTAACTTGTCTAATTTTAATTAATGTCTTGATTGGTTGTTTGGAATCCAAAAAATTGATTTTAATTTATGTTTAAATTGGTTGTTTGGAATTTAAGAAATTGATTTTTTTGTGATAGAGTTAAATCAATATTTAGGTTTGTTTTTAAGTCATACAATAAAAAAATAAACATTAATTTATTTTTAATTCGGCCATTTCAAGGATCAAAATTTCAAAATTATTCAGAACTTCAGATTCTGAGACAGAATCAGGCCCAAAATTTTGGGCCCAAACAAAACATTTGGGAATCAAGCCCAAATTTCGATATAATACAGAACTGAGAGCGCCAATAAGGTGTTTCAAACTCGTTTAGATCTCTCTCCCTTCTCTCTTCCCACACAGTACACAGGTTCTTCAATGGCAGTCCCTGCATAAACCTCTATGTTTTCTGAGTTTTTATTGGAAAGACATGCTTCAGTGTCTTAGGAATGGAAGGGGAGCCTGAACTTCCGGTCCCACCAGCGGGAACGAAGTTCTTCAAGCCCAATCAGAGCCGACCAATCAGCATCAATCACGACGTCATTAATCTCAACCGGTCGTTCAATACGACATCCTCGTTTTCCTCGACGACATCTTCTTCGTCCACTTCCCCTCCGGAATTCGTCCGGCATGTTCAAGCGGCCTTCAAGCGACAGCGTCCAATAGGTATGGTTCCACTAAATTTGTCTCCGAATATTTGGAGGTGGTGGTAGCAAGTTCTGATTTTAGGTAGTATTTCTGTCTCGTGACTAGTTGCCTCAATCTTTGCGCGTTTTCTTGGCTTCATTGGATACCAATTTGACGGGGAAGTTGTCATCCTTTTCCCACGGAAGTACTGTGATTTGGCAGATACAAATAGGTGTGCGTTATGCTATAGTTGACTGAAGGAATGACCTAGTTTAATTGCAGAAGATTTGTGGCAATCTTACTACTTGGTTTTAGCTGCGTTCAGAAGTGTAAATGTGGATGTTTCACTTATTTTGAAAATGAAACATATCGGTAGGGATTCTCTAATTAGCTTACTTTGTGGTTCATCTGTAGTACTAAAAGAATTATGTATGCAGATTTTTTTGTGTATGTGTGGTGTGTGGGCTCGATAGGTGATAGTGAAATTGATAAGTGAAACTTCTAGCACTTGTTCTTGTTTTTTTCCTATCGGCCATTCAGGTACGATGCAGTTTAGTATAAAGCCGAGGAGATGTCTGGTCGCTCAAAGAGAAACATCAAAGGAAACAAATACAAGACCTCCTGCAGTAGTCCAGAACAGAAAGGTTGATGTTCAGCGAGATCATGAACCCAAGGGTTCTGTTCCGGAGGTGCAAAGGAAGGTTTCCATCGATAGCCTGGCCACATCTCGTGGTAATTACTGTTTTTATATCTCATGTAATGCGCCTGTCGTGAGCTTTATGTTTTTATAGAAAACGAGTAGTTTTTAGGAAACTTAGACTAAAATTTTGATTTCATCAGAAAATAAAGGTGGTAGCTATCGTTTTATAGAGATATTGCAACTTGTTAATACAGGGGTAGATGACCGAATGGATTCTGGATCAGATGATTTGTTGCCTCACATGGATTCACTTGCAGTGACAGAAAACGAAAGGGATGTGGGCGATCAAGTACATACTTCTGCTGTAGTCAATCAAGATGGGCAAGAAAAAGATTGGAAGCATTATAATTGTCAGAGCACGGAGATAGAAAATAGGCTTAGGTATGAGGGTGGGAGTTCTTCGTTGTTGGCTAGAAAAGCACTGGGTGTTCTGGACCAGCAACATCAGCTTGGGAACTTTTTGCAGAAAGATTTGGGTAATGTCGTCACTCAGTCATCCGTAGTTGGGCCTTCTTGTGTTACTTCAACTATTATTAACTCAACCTCTGCTCCTAGAATTAGTTCCACTACTTATAGTGCACAACTCCAAACTCTTGGCACCCATGTGGGTACGTCTCCTGCTGGTGATGTGGAGGTGCCACTGAATGTTGTGCCTTTATCAGAGTGTTTTGATGGAGCATTTTCTCGAAAGCCAATTGTAACCTCACAAGTTATCAGCTCATCTACTGCCATGCCTTTGGAAGTCCATAAATCATCTGATCCTGATACCAAGTCATTGCCTGCAATCTCTGGATCAGATGTGAAGGTGGAGAAATTGGAAACCGGTGGTACCACCAAAGTAGCTTCCACACGAAAAAGAGGTTATGATCCTGAGTCGTTTTTCAAAGTTAACGGTAAATTCTATCAAAGGCTTGGCAAGATAGGAAGTGGAGGAAGTAGTGAGGTTCACAAAGTGATATCGTCTGATTGCCAAATTTATGCCTTGAAGAAGATAAAACTTAAAGGTCGTGACTATGCAACAGCATTCGGGTTCTGCCAAGAGATTGAATACTTAAACCGACTCAAAGGGAAGAACAATATTATTCAGCTCATCGATTATGAGGTACTTACTGTAACAAAACTCAGCTGTTAGACATGACATCTTCTTGCATTTAAGCTGTTTTTTTTAAATATATGCTTATGTTCTCTCGATGAGTATCTTTCTTTAGGTGACAGATAAGACTTTGCTTCAGGAGGTGATGAATGGTTCCATGTCTAACAATAATAGCAGGGTCAAACAAGATGGGTATATATACATGGTACTAGAATATGGAGAAATTGATTTGGCGCACATGCTGTCTCATAAATGGAAGGAACTGGATGGATCTACTGCAACAATAGATGAAAACTGGCTCCGATTCTATTGGCAGCAAATACTTCTATCAGTGAACACCATTCACGAAGAACGCATTGTACACTCGGATCTGAAGCCGGCAAACTTTCTTCTTGTGAGAGGTTCACTAAAGCTAATTGACTTTGGCATTGCCAAGGCTATAATGAGTGACACCACCAACATTCAACGAGACTCGCAGGTTCGTCGTCTCTCTGTTAGTTTTCGTCATAGATTTCCTTAGTTTGAACTTTGAACAAATAATTTGAATCAGAAGGGACATTATTTTCCACATCTTTCGTTTTCCATTTTAGCTTCATGAATCCACATGGTCGTGCTTACTCTGAAAATTGCAGGTGGGAACACTGAGTTATATGTCCCCTGAAGCATTCATGTGCAATGAAACCGATGCAAATGGAAATATGATAAAATGTGGTCGACCGTCAGATATCTGGTCCCTGGGTTGCATTCTTTACCAAATGGTTTACGGACGAACACCTTTCTCAGAATACAAAACTTTCTGGGCCAAACTCAAAGTCATAACAGATCCGAATCATGAGATCATATATGAACCAGTTTCCAACCCCTGGCTTCTTGATCTTATGAGAAAATGTCTTGCTTGGGACCGGAATGAAAGATGGAAGATACCTGAACTACTCAAGCATCCTTTTATTGTTCCCCCCGTTCCACTGTTGCCAAATCTGTTCGCCCAAGCTCAAAGCAGTAAATTGCTTCAACAAATTAAAGAAGCAAGTCTCTCTGATCAGAAAGCTTTGAACCTGTATTCTCAACTGCAGAGTATGCTAATGGAACCAGGATCAGCAGCACAACCTGACTTGGCTAATTCAAAAGACCAGTTGTGCGACCTGCTACGTAAAATTTCGACCATTTATTATCAGCTTCAAGAACAGTTGGCTAGCTCATGAATCTTTGGAATTGCTTTGTGTGATTCATCAAAGGATCATCTTATTTGGGATGATCGTACGATTCCATCCCATGTGTTATAATGTATTTCTTGTGCATTTCTCAATATATGGTGATTGTTGGAGACAGATTTGTACCAACATACATAACCTTACTGTATTATATGTATGTAGTTTCTTGTCCAATGAAGTTAAATATTCCCTTTTCCCTAGTTTGGAACTTGCCAGCAGCCAAACATGAACTCCAGTTTAATAATTTTTCGGTTTCAGAATCTGACAGGCTTCAGCACGAGCTTCCTCCAACTGCCCCAAAAGCTCAGTAATGAAAGGAGCCGTCGTTCCGTGGGTGATTCGCAGTATGTCCCAAGCTTTTGTCAGTGACCTAACAGCTGCTTCTGTTTCCCCCAGAAACCTGTAATTGTTATACACACTTTACCTAGTACCATAAGGAAAAAGGATTGAAAAGATCACTAGAAGATCAAGGATGTTCTCGCAGGTACCATTCAAGTTTTCCACATGTATAATACTGCAGGCCAAGTGAAGGATGGGATCTAGGATAAACTCCTGCGTGAAACAAAAAAAAAATAGCAAGCCGTTAAACCAGGGAACGCATGATGAGGAGGATCTACTCATAAATCCATGGAGAAGCAACAAGCTAAATGCAATGCACATACTCTCATAAACTGGAATTGTCAATTTGCAATATGAAAGTGCTTGTTTCCAATCCTGTTGTTCCATGAATATCTGAAAACACAAGTAATATCAAATGGTTAATTAGTCAAGATAAACAAAGCTTAAGATATGAAGGAATCAAAATCGTCATAATACAGATATTATTGGAACATTCCGGCAAGGTAGCCTTACTTCAATATAAGTGCAATGTTTTACGCATAAAAGCAGCCTGATGTATCAAATAAGAAATTTGGGGAAAGGGGGGTATCACCGAGAAGAATATTTTGTCTACATAATCATACCTTGAGAAGAGTCTCTCTAGTTCGCATAAGATTGATGGAAAATGGATGGTACAGCTCCATTTGTAAATTCTCGATCATCTTATAAGCAACAGTCGCCTCTGTTTTACCAGATATGTTAATGGGGAAAACGAAAAATATCATGAAATCCAAGCCACACACCTTCTCAACCTAATAGCTTGGTATTTCGATCTACCATATGAAAGAAATTTATATAAAAGTCAAAGTTCAGTGGTTACTGCTAGAGGCAAGTAATGTGGCAGTTTTCTCTGGTATTAGGGCCAATTCCGTGCTTTTGATCTCTTCTATGTCCCGGAAAAGCCCACAACGCTGGCACAGGAATCCTTGATTACCTAATGCTAGCAAAGTGTCAGTGAAATAAGTACTTAGGATTACTCAAATGAATAAGTTTCGGAAAGATGCAATTCTCCCAACAACCAGATCCACGAGTGAGAAATCCATTGCATGCACTATCCTTGCATTTATAACCTTCCAGAATCGCGCTTTCTTGAATATCATCAGGTTGTCCCTTCGACATGAAACTCACCCAGTTTAGATTGCACAGACTAGAAGACGGTGTTGGCTTGTATGAGTAAGCAAAGGAAAACAAAAAGAGGAAGTACCAGATTTATGCAGCGAGAACAAGAGCAAGTGAAAAAGTACTGTTCTTTGAGAACATTTTGCCGAGTTACGGTGCTTCCAGCTATTTCTATATAATTAATCGAAACCTTCAGTAGACCATGACAATAAGAGTCAAGCCTCCCCATACAACCCACGATGCCGTAAGAACTTTTAAGGTAAAATGTTAAGTTGTTAACCAAGATCTCACCGGAAGGCAATTACCTCTGTATCCTTTGGTATATGTTTTATAGCTCGTACTGCCGCAAATTTTCCTTCAAATACTATAACAGAATTTGGAGAGCAGCTAAAGCAAAAAACAGTAGTCAGAAGAATCGGTGAAGACACAAGAAAGAATGAGAAGTATTCACCTGTGGTTAATGATGGAAATGACTGGATACAGTCCAGTTCCAAGGGGTTTCAGTTCACTATCACAAACTGTATGCGCATTGCATGCAAGCTGCGTGATGACATATAAGTGGCAGCGTAAAGGTTAGTATAGTCAGAAAACGATGAAAATGAATAGATTCAATAAGCTAATTTCATCTCCAATTTCACATGTAATACTAACAAAAATGACCATTAGTTTAGGTTGATACCTTCGAAAAATTCTCAGTAATCTCTTTGATATTCATTTCGATTTCGAGGCCTCCGAGTATCAAATTGACAAGGTTAGCCATCTGGGCATATAAGACTAGCCGTTTCTCATCAACATCAGAAATGTCTAAATACATTTGTTAAGAATACAAGAGCCAAAATGGTACGCAAGCAGATAAGAGCATATAGTGGAAAACAAACAACACAAAAGGATACGAGAAACCAAAGCTTCAACATTCGTATAACTCTCTGAGGCTGTAGTCGGGTAAATCTACAAGAAATAGGCATATAAATTTGACAAGGCTGATTAAGATGTAGATTTCAGCACTCTCACAAATGAAGTAATAAAAAAATTTCAGCAATGTCCTTAGCATGAAAGAATAAGAAAAACTGAAAAAAAACTGTTATCTATACCCTTCCAGTTCAGTGTTAAGCTCATGGATTCTGGATTCACCAATGAGCTGAACTGGTAATTTATACTAAAACCATAATCTCTTACACCCACCTTCGCAATTTCCAGCTTCCGCCGTATACAAAGTCTCACCATTAGACGTATAGATGGCGTGATCAACTTCACTCTGTCCTTACTAAGTTTGGATAATGCTTGACATTCCAAAGAATGTAACCTCCAATCCAACTTCTGAACCGATCACAAGCCAAAAAGACCAGTAATAATTTAATGAATAATAAAATAACCATCTTGATTTTCTAATCTTAAAACTTTTACCTGACAGTTGCCGCTACAATAGTACACAACACGGCAAGCTGAGCATTTCTTGAGCTTGCTTGAGGAGAAGCACCACTCACACTTGGACTCATTCGATTCTTTATCCTTATTTGGAACGGACACATAAGGATATTCGCTTATAATCACTTCCCCTACAATAAAAGAACCTCAAAATTCTCCAAGAAAAAAGAGGCTAAACAAAAATTGTATCTTGAGAAGAAATGGGGAAAACCTGCAGAGAAATCGCGGGTAGTGAGAAGGCAACGACCCTTTTGCGGGAGTAGTGAAATCCTCAAACCTCTACCACTCAATTGCTTCTGCAGTTCATCCATGTAGGCGGGACTCGAATGACTACTGTGTTCCAAGTTCCAAGTCGGAGAATGGATGGAAAATGGCGGAATCACGCCCGAATTTGGGCCCTGAATTTTTTATTTTGTTAGGCTGTTTCAATTCGAGCCCGTTATCTTGTTGTAAACCTCAAAATGAGAGCTGGGCAGCCCACCTTCCGCCATTCTCATGGAACTGAAGTATATTTTTGCATCTACGATTACCGAGTTCAATTTTCTAACCCTTTTTTTTAAAACAAAAGTGGGTAATTATTGGTTCTTAAAAAAGTAATAGGCGGATCCTGAACGATAATAGAGCACTCAGCGCTTAGACGGCCTAGGCGCCCACCTAGACGGGTTTATAAGCGGCTTAGGCCTTTTCGAATAGAGGTTAAATCTAAATGTTCATCGTTATTTAAGTTTTTTTTTAATAATATATTTTTTGGTTGGTACTAAGATTTGAATCCTTGAACTCACTCACCCACACACACTCACATCATTAAGCCAATGTTATCTTGATATCGTTATTTAAGTCATTTTAATACGCGTAATGCTATGTGTACATCATTATTTGACACACTTACTAAACACACTTATATGCCAACAATTACAACCACAATTAAAAGAAAATAAAATAATATCAATATTAAAATTGTGGAATTATTTAAACATGTATGTATTTAATAGGTGTGTCAAATTATAATGTACAAATAACATTTTCCTATTAACACATATCTAATTGCAATTAGAGGTCACCAAACAGGGTGGGTCAAACAGGTCCGACCCAGCCTGCCCGAGAAAAACACAGATATGGGTCGACCCACCCTGTTTAAAAAACGTGCCAGGCCAGTCCGGCCTGTTTAGAAAATAGGCCAGGCTGACCTGTTTTTAAAAACAGGCCGGGCTGGGTTGAGATTCCCAGCCCGACAGGTTAACAGGCTGACCTGTTTAGCATGTTTTAATTTATTATTATTATTTTTAAATATAATATTTTTTCTTATAATTTTTTTTATGGCTCAAGAGGCATGGCCCCAAGGCCCAAACTGAGGCCTCTCCGTCAGCATACCAAATTGCTATAGGAAATTAGTTTTAGTAATTAATTACGAATTAGAAAAAAATAGTCTTCCTCTTCAGTCTTCTGATAAAAAAATATCGGCTTAAATCCTCGTCTCCGACGTCTCATCCTCTAATCTCTTCACTTCTTCAGTCTTCGACTGCCGAAGTTCGACTTAAATCCTCGTCTCCGAAGTTCGGCAAGGGCAAATTGAGGTGATTGTCAACTGATCAATCATAAAAACAGGCTAAACAGGCTAGCCCGTTTTTTAAATAGGCTAGTCTGGTCCAACTCATTTTTTTTGTAAGGCGGGTCAGCCTAGCCAGTTTTGTAAACAGGCTAGCCTGGCCCGGCTCACATTTATAAAATAGGTAGGCTGAGTTTCAAAATCCAGTCCGCCACCCTGTATAAAATAGGGTGGGTCAGCCCAATAGCGGAACTAGCCACAGAATCGGACCTGGGCTAAAGCTTAAGGCCCAATTTTGTAATAAATAATATAATAATAAAAAATATTAAAATAATCCAAATCAGTTTACTAGATAACCAAACAATAAAATAACAAAATGCATCATTCACAACGACTACTTCTACCATAAAATTCATCGACAACAGAATTACCATATATGTCACTAGATATCTCTCGTTCAATATAAACAACCATCGATCAATATAGGCCTTTAACTAAAGCTGAAATGCTCCTTTCTGGATGTAAACTCGCCACATTACATCTCTTTGATTAACATCATATTTATAAATCGACTTTCGTTTACCCGGATCACATTCAAATAATTTCACTTCAATTTCAACACTAATGGGATCACAATCATGTTCATGGGTAGGATGTGCAATTTCGGCCTCCAAAGCTGGAGGAACAACCTCATTCTATACTCTACTTGTCGAATATATTCAACGGTAACAAATATATTCAGAAGCTTCACAGATCACAAAGAACAGTACATTCAAACTGCTCACACAACTCGAATACAATCTGAAACTTCTCTTGTGAGTGGGTGAAGTGGTGCAGTTAATGGCATGAATACGTAAGAGTAATACATCAGACCAGCTCACACAAATCGCAAAGAACCGTTCACAAATCACCACCAGATCTAACCTCTAGCCCACAATCACTCCCAAAAATCCCCATTTTCTACCCGTCCCTAGCTCAGTAAGTGAAAAAATCACTTATCGTTCACAGTGTATCTCGTCTTCCCCTTCAACTTCTCCCCCTTTGTTCCAATTCTTCCTCTCTGCCTCTGCCCTAGTTCCCTTCACGCAGAATGGGGCCGCTTATGACTTATGTTCTGTTTTTGTTATTCTGTAATGTGGGCTTCTACTGGGCTGGGTTGGACTGTAATTTTCTTTAAAAAAAAATTGGGGGCGAAAATTGGGCCTGGGCTAGAGCCCGGGCCCACCCCAGAGTAGTTAATTGTCCCTGAAATTTATCGTAAGCCCAAATAGAATAGATTGTTAGCAAATCGAATAAAGCCCAATAAGGATGGGTTAAAATTTGAACGGGGATAGGAGCCTGCCTAGGGGGGGATTTGGACATTTGGTGGACATAAACGTACCATTTATGATGGACAATGTACAACTGCACAGAGCATCCACCCAGGAATTCCTATTGCCACAGCACAAAATCGACGGCAGAAAAATTCCAAGGTTTTCAAAGTTTATATAGGACGGAGCAGGCATGGATAATCCTTCGGGCGCCGCCGGAGAAGACGGAGGCCCGGTACCACTTCACGTCAGAGCCCAGCATATTAAGAAGAGGGCCCTCAAGAACAAATCTCTCTCGGTATCATTCGTTGAGAAAGACCTAAAGTATGGAATTGGACTGTTTCAACTAATTGGATTAATCACTTCGACGATTGCATTCTTACTTCATGAATGTTTTTTTTTTGTGGGAGTAGGGATTTTGTGGGTGGTTTCCACAAGAGGAAGAAGAAGAGGAGAAGAGAGGCTGTACAGCAGCAAGAAGCAGCAGCACGCAAAAAGCGCATTGAACTGCGGAAGAAGGTTAGAATTTAATTAATCATGTTTATGTTTTAATTTTTATTCCCTTTGCCTATTTGCATAGCTATCATGTGCATTATATGCTTAGCAAACGTCTTAAATTCCACATTCCACTTAGTTGGTGGCTGGAGACTGTAGAGAAGATGTAATTTTCGACAATTGGTTTGCAGCCAACCTATTTTTACTCAGTCGAGTTAAATTTTATTCAAGAAGTTCGTGTTCTTATAAAAGATCGTGTTTTACTGGTTCAAATTCAACAAAGTTTGATTTTCAATGCATCTCGTTTGAATGTGTTGGTTGTTCTTACAACTTTATTGGCAGTCTATGGTTGTCTTTATTGTGAACTTTTATGTTCCAGAGAAAGCTGGAAAGAGATTTTGTTATGTATGGTGGGGCTGCACCAGATCCAGATGAGGGAACTGCTGATGAGGAACATGAAGTTGAAGAGGATGATGAACCAGCTGTATCAGTTTCAGGTAATTGGCCTTACCTATGTTGGCACTTTTGTTTTGAAGGCTGTGAAGTGAAATAAGCATTCGAACAAGCAACGGAAGTTTAGAGATTTAATTGATCCTTCTCTTTTCTCTGCCATAATAGTCATTCCCTTCACTTGATGCTAGAGAATATATGTAGTAGCTACGCGCCTGGGTGCAGTTCTTTAGCATTCAAATGGTATAGTTTAATTTTATACATTGAAGTTTCAGTATATGTGGTATTTGAAATTTATCCGATCACAGATCCTTAGAGCCAGATAAAGCTATGACTTGAAGTGATGGCTGTTCTTGGGAGACATCAGTTTATGGTTTAGTTTATTTGAATGCATGACACACTTGGCCATTGATTGCATTTTTGTTCAACTTCAAAGTAAATGTTGAAGAAGATACAGGGAATTGATCTGAGCTTAATTTCCATTTTGTGGTGTAATTCAATTGAAATGCTTAATTCAATTTTTGTGGTGAAATTCCATCTTATATGTCGCTGAGGGGATTTGACCCGTGGCCTGTGAGTACAATTGTCACTCTTATAACCAATAGACCAACCCCTCTTTGACGAAATGCTATTGTAGCTTAATTTTCATTTTTGTGGTGAAATTCCATCTTATATGTTCTATTGATAAGGTTAGAAAGTCTTTGTCGTTTGAGGTATTATACTGGTTTTGGCATAACATATTTATCATTTGTTCCACATTAGAATCTAGTTTTGAAATCTTTCATATGTAATTCTGCGAGATATGTTCATGTATGCTATGACAACTGCAAAACACAAGCAAAGTACAGTTCTTTTGTAATGACTTGAAACTATTACATTCAGGTTGCTTTCTAGATAAGATGACAGAGAACTTGGCTATGATAGGCCATGAATCTGACCATTATTCCATTAGCTTCAGTGCTGTTTTCATATTTTGTTGACCGAATGTTTCGTGTTCGAAGGGACAACGATGTATGACGCTGGTGACATTCAAGTCATGGTGACAACAAGTGAAATAACCCGGGAGGAGGAAGAGCATACAATCAAGAGACGCTGTCCAGGAGAACAAGAATCTGTTCAAGGGGTGGAGAAGAGCAAGCCGAAGGTGCCTGTGATTCGGAAGCAGAAAAAGAAGGCCCCCAAAAAGAGATCCCGCCCAAAGACGCCGAGCAAGAGGGATAAAAGGAAGGGGAAGAAGAAAGAAGATAAACGTTAGCAATTGCAAAATGACCTCTCCAACAACAATATTCAGTGTTTTTTTAGCAATGGGTCCTTTCTAAATGAGAGGCTACTCTACAACAGGTACATCAACGGATGTGGTATCATTTATTCCGAATCTGTAACTTCATCTTCATCTGCCTCTAGGATGTAAATCAAGGCACGTTTTCTGGCAGTAAAAACACACGCTACGGCCTTTCAATGCTGAAATTAGAGGTTTTCAAAGTTTCAGATAAAGCTATAGGGTCACCAAATACCCCAACTGATCAACAGATCAACATAAAATTGATGCAAAAGACGGACCATACAAAATGGATGTATAAGCCCATGAAAGGAGTGCAACAGTTGTGAGAAACACTCACTACTAACTACCCATGGAGGCACCAGAGAATGAGAGATTCGCCGAAGCTTCTCATTCTCCAACTGAAGATGTACAGCAGAACCCTAAAGCAAGGTACAACAGTTACCGTGTTAAATGGAATTTCAGCATAGAAATGATATAGTGAACGAAAACCTTGTCATGAATTGGACACTATTTACACATGTCAGCTTTTCCCAGCAAGTGTTGAAGACTCCACCCAACTTTTAACCAATCAGCTTTAAACACATGTATCGAGTGATTTTGTAGTGACCTAAAACCCATGCTCCATATCACACTCCTCATTTAAGCAAACTTACTACACTGCAACTGGAATAATTACCATATCTCATATAAATACACATACATATATAAGTACCTGAACTTGGTCAAGGTTCCATGGGTTCGGTTGAGGAATTAAGAAGTGAAGAACCTTCAGTTCAAATGGTCTGTTTATTGTTGAAGTCACTTTGCAAGTCGTTCAAGTTTTCAGTTTCCAAGTTTTCAGTTAGTGACTAAGTCATAAGATGCAGGTTTTAGTCATGAAAGTAGTGGAGTTAGTTGACATATTAGTTGCTTAATTTTCTGTCTGTTTTCTTGTACTCGCCTATATATGGCATATTTTCTCATTTAATGAAATCAACCTATTAAAGCTACATATCATGCTGTTTGAATCCCTCCATTCTTATACAAGCAGGTTACTATCAAGAAGGATAATCTTAACCAAACATTTGTATCAGAGCTTGGTCTAGCCCCCGGACACACTTTCATGTCCTTCTATTCCTTCAATGATCCATGGCTGATGGCAATAGCTTCCTTAGCATTCACAAATTTGATGGTGATTACTCACCCTGGTCCCTGATGATGGAGAATTTGCTCAGATCAAATGGAGTGTGGTTGGGGAATGGTTTGAGGAACCTGGCAAACTTGACACTCCTTCAAAGGAACAGAAAAAGGTCATAGACGAATTACGGTTGAAGGATCTTTGTGCCAAGAGCTATCTATTCCAGTCCATTGACAAGAATATTCTCAAAATCATCACTCACAAGTCTATATCAAAGGCACTATAGGATTCAATGAAGTGCAAGTATTAAGGAAATATTAGAGTTCAGCGAGCCCAACTTCATAGATTGAAGCGAGAGTTTGAGCTCCTTGAAATGAAGAACGATGAAAATATAAGTGAATACTTTTCTTGCGCCATGTTGGTTGTGAATACCATGCGAGGGATAAAAGACAATATGGAGGATTCTCAAGCGGTAGAGAATCCTGTGCACACTTTGAGAAAAATTCAATTATATAGCATGCAACATAGAAGAATCTAAGAACATTAATAAGTTGTCTACAGATTAGCTTCAAAGCTCATTAATGGTGCACGAGCAGAAGTTGAAGCGGCATGTACCAGATGAATAGGCCTTAGCTGTTGCTGATAACTGGAGCTCTGGTGAATCTAGCAGGATAAGAGGAAGAGGACGTTTTGCTGGTGGATTTAGAGGGAGAGGACAAAGGAGATCAGGTTCCTCATTCAGACAAAATTCAGGACATGGTCTAGGATTCAATTCTGGCCCCACAGAATATTTCAAGTGTCACAAAGTTGGACACTTTCAGTGAGATTGCCTTGGCTTTGCTCATTATGCAGAACGGACCAAACTTGATGAGGCTGAGGAATATCTGCTGATGTCCCATGTAGATTTAACCAACTTCTCTAGAAATGAAGTCTGGTTTCTCGATTCGAGCTGTATCAACCATATGAGTGGTGACAGGATGTGGTTCACATCCCTGGATTCTAACTTTAGACAAACTGTGAAGCTTGGCAATAATTCTTGTCTCATTGCCATGGGGAAGGGAAGCATCAAAATGAAAATTAAGGGAAGGATCATGAATATCAATGATGTCTTGTACATTCCAGATCTAAAAAATAATCTGATCGGCCTTGGACAATTACTAGGAGAAGTTTGCCCATTCTTATCCATCGTGGAAACTGTCAAGTATATCATGAGCATACAGGGCTCATCCTTCAGACCAAGATGACTGCTAATAGGATGTTTGTTCTGATACTTCTAATTGTGCAGAAGAAATTAAGCCTTCATAGAAAACCCAGAAGAATGACGAATATTGCTTTCCATTGAATCTCAGTTGAATCAATGGCATTCTATGCATGGGGATTCACTATCAGATATTGCAGGAAAATCGTCCTGTTGATAGTATGTTGGTGTATTTGGAAACAAAGGTGTTAAATTCGTTTTGATGAGGTTACTATCAATTTTGATAGGGTGGTTGTTGTGGCCAGAACTTTGATCAAAGACGTTCTGAATCGGTCTTGTGCTGTTCATGCTTCTATAGTTAATGAGAGAATAATCCTTCTAGAAACTGGAATTAGTCATCCAATTTCAGTTATTCTTGTGCATCAACCGGGTGGGTGGATTGGACCAGGGCATAATAGTTGTCTCTTGAATTTTGCAACATATAAGACATATGTTCATACATGAATTAGGGGTGTTGTTCGTTCTCGTCAGGCAAGTTAGTTGAAGATTTTTCCTCTAAGTCTAATTTACAATTGAAGGACATTGATGTTCTAAAGTACTGTTTGATCAAATACAAAGGATATACGGACATGATGGACTTTGCAATCCCTGGATCATTGGGATATCTTTTACAAGGGCAGGGGGACAAGTTTCCGTGGAGCTTGGTGACCACGATTTCTTTACATAGGCCTCTCTCTCAGATCGAGAAAAATTTATTCTTACCCGGGATATGCAAGTGTTCTGATTAAACCGTCTGCAGGTTGCACATAATAGCAAACCAGTGAGAGTCTACATCTTATCGCCGCAACTTCTCAACAAGGTTCCCTATGAACCTATGCGGTCTTCCTTCACACTGCTCAACAAGGTTCCCTGTGTTTTAGCGGCAGCCTACGGTCAAGTCTGCACTGGAATTTCAGGTGCCATTCCTTGGGCGGAAGATTGCACTGAAAGGGCCACTTCATCCCCGCTTTGAGTTTTTTTGGGTAAGTAAATGACTATATTTCAACCCCAAAACCTGTACAAGTTTACAAACATGGAGAATAAAATTCATGAACACACAAGAACAACAGAATTGGCCTCAGTGCCTCATACTAATGTTCATAACCAGTTTCAGATTCGTTAGCCACACTGCCATAGAAGCCACTCCTGATGTTTTCTGGTGAGCTATTAGCTAGCTCCACACTTCGTGCTTGATGCTTTTGGCCGTATTTTCAACACCTTCGTCGTCAAATCTTATATAGTTTCTATCCCTCCATAGGTGCCAGATCATGCTCATCCAGATAGCTTTCCAAACATCATGGCCAACTTTCCCTTTCACTTGATACAGATGTTTTGTAAAATGATCCAAGGGGGAGAATTCTTGCACTTGTGGACTCCCAAGCCATTCATAAATCTGTCTCCAGGTATCAATAGCTTGTTGGCATTCGAAAAATAGATGGTTAATAGTTTCATCAGCTACACCGCACCAAATGCAGCGCTTGTGGGATGCTAGCATTTGCACTCCTCTTTTACACACATTATCAACTGTAGGTATTCTTTTCTGCATTAGTTTCCAAGTGAATAACTGAATGCGCTTTGGGATAATATTACACCAAGAACGTTGTAGCTGTTTGTTCAGCATGCTGTCATCCAAGACCACCTCTTCATCGATCAGCTCATATCCTGATGATGTGGAGTACGTTCTTGATTTGTCTTTTTTCCAAATCCACTCATCAGCATCTGTGGAGGTGGGAGTGTTCTCCTGTGCAATTTCTAGCAATGAATTAAGCCGGGTTTGCTCCCAGGTCCAGAGTTCCCTCCTGTAGCAGATCAGAGAGTTCTGAGTATTGAAACCTGCAGAAAGCACATCAGATAGTAAGATGTCCTTAGAGTTTGATAGTTTGTATAGATCTACATATTTTATCGCCAGATCCCCTTCCCCAGTCCAATTTGTGCGCCAGAACAGCGCTTTGTCCCCTGCTCCAACTTCCATCTGAATGTTTTCCAGAAACCAGTCTGATGAAGATGTTTCATGCTAGATATCTGCCTAAATCTTTGACATATTATCTGGAGTTGTGATGAGTGCCAAATCTGCATGGAGATCAGTTGGTTTCAAGTATTTGCCTACTACAATTCTCACCCACAGATTGTTCGGTTCAGATAATTCCCATAACCATTTTGCTAACAAAGCCTTATTCATTCTGCAAATATCACGAGCACCAAGCCCTCCTAAGTTCACATTTGCACAAACTATCTTCCACTTGATCCAAAGTATCGATCTTGCATTGGAACTAGAACTACTCCATAGAAAGTTACTAAGGAGCTTCTGAATATTCTTCGCCACCATTTTGGGGACTTTGAATAGAGACATATAGAAGATCAGCTTGCTTAACAGGGATGATTTGATCAAAGTAAGTCGGCCTGCAATGTTTAGGAATCTCGTTTCTCATCTGTTTATTTGATTTTTTAGAGTCAGCAGCAGCCCATCCCACATTTTCAGTTGTCCAACAAAAGACTCAAGTTGATCATCCTCCATGTTTAGACCATAAAGCATACTCGTCGAGTAGTTCACCTTCAGTCTTGATAGCAGTTCAAAAGATAGCAGGATACTCTTGAGAGTAAATAAGTTTGACTCAGAACCTTCAGCCAAAATGAGGGTATCGTCTGCATACTGGAGGTGTGAGACACCTAACTGGTTGATCTTTGCTCTTGCCAATAGTCCCAGAGTTGTAGCCTATTTTATCATCAGTCCTAAACCCTCTGCTACCACCAGAAATAGCAATGGAGATAGGGGGTAGCCCTGTCTCACCCCTCTGTTCAGTTTAAAGTCTCTCACAAGGACAGCAACACTTGCAGCAATTACACAGCCTTTCACCCATCTTATCCATTGCTCATCAAAACCAAATTTCTGAAGCATATCAAGTAAGAAATCCCAGTTCATAGTGACAAAAGCCTTTGCAAAGACCACCTCGAATAGGAGGAGAGTTTTTTTGCTTCTTTTATGTGAATGAAGCACTTCGTTTGCAATGCAACAAGTACACCATCCAAAATTTGTCTCCCTTTCAGGAAGCCTGATTGCTCTCTGCTTATGATTTTGCACAACACCTTATGAAGTCTGCCAGACAGTAGCTTTGCTAGAATCTTATATCCACTACCATCCCAACTTTGAGTTGATCGGGCGAGTTGCTATTCGATCGCTTCGACTGTACAAAAAAGTTCCATGTGAACTTATGAGTCTATATACACGGCGGCTGGTCACTGATGTTTTAGCGGCAGCCTACGGTCAGGGTATAAACTGATGCCTTGAAATATAATGCTCAACTGTCAAGCTAATGTGTTCTTATGACTGTCCATATTTGAGTTCTCTTGCCAATTTTCTCTTGTGCTCACTGATGCCTGTGTTCATTTGATCTGGTTAATGAGGAATTTCAGTACTAGATGCTCCTGCGCCAATTTTGTTGGTGGAAAATTGAGATGCAATATCTCAGAAGAGATGAAGTCAAGTCTTGTTCAACAGTGTCCCTGCGTGCCCCAGGGTGTTTAATCAGTACTAGAGCTAATGTTTAGTTGTGTTATTCTACTGTTTTGATCTGTAAAAAACTCTTTTTGGTGATAAATAAAATGGGTGTTTAAAAAAATAAAACTCAGACCCTTATGTTTGAGTCTAAAGTTCAAAAAAGGTTTTGGCATGAAGTTGTATCTACTTCCACTTATCCTGCCAATCGGCTTCCCACTCAGATTTTAAATTTTCTCACACCTATACAGACTTTATCTGAGCATTCTCAAATTCTTCCACCCTTAACGTTGACTCCATATTTCTTTGGTTGTTCGGTGTATGTTCATGTCCCAAAGGTAAACAAGCCAAAATTTGACCCCTTTGCAGAAAAATGTTTCTTTGTGGGGTATGAGAGGTCTCAAAAGGGATATAGATGTTATAATCCCCTTACCAATCGGGTGTTTGTCATTATGGACTGTGATTTTATTGAAAGTGAGTATATCTATTATACATCTACCCAATCAAGCAGTCAAGGAGAGACTGAGACACGTGATACTGTTGACGTCCTTGATTGGTTGAACCCTTCTTCCTGTAAGCTGCCGCATTCATAAAATGTGCCTCACACACTATCGTCTTCACCATCCTCTTTACTTCCACCTATATCATCTCATGTGCCTCATGCACAAGTACTACCTGAGCCGAACCATGAATTCGGTAGACCGCACTCTGGAACATGATGGTGATATGGTATGGTCAGATCTAGTAGGGCAACCTCAAGTGTCTTCTTCAATGGATACTCTAGTAAGCACACTATAACCTGAGCTTGTTGATTCTATGGATATTGTGGAGTCTCATCATGATGCAGGATCTCGATGCCTTATTACTCCTATTCGAGTTCTTCCAGAGCGATCTACTCGGAGAATTCCTCAGAAGAAGTTCACAGGTGAGCATGACCCAAATATTAAGAGGTATCCAATCCCTGACATCGTGAGGGGAAGCATGTCTGCATCCGCCCGACCATTTGTTACTGCAGTTTATAGTGAGAAAATTCCACATAATGAGAAAGAAGAGTTGCGTTTTCCAGAATGAAGACAGACTATGGAGATAGAGATGAATGCTCTCAAGAAGAGTGGAACATGAGAGATATGTGATTTGGTACTTTCACTAGTTTGATTTAAAGAATGCATTTCTGCATGACGATCTGTCTGAAGAGGTATATATGGCTCCACCACTTAATTTTTCAACTGGATTTTGCTCTCATTAGGTGTGTGAACTGAAGAAGGCACTATACGATATGAAGCAGCCACCTAGAGCTTGGTTTGGGAGGTTTACTGTCATTATGAAAAAATGTGGATACATCCAAAGCAACTCGGATCACACTTTATTTCTGAAACATCGAGTTCAAGGTATCACATGCCTTATTATCTATGTTGATGGTATAGTCATTACAGGAGATGATGTTGATGAGATTGAAGAGTTGAGGAGGAACCTATTCCACGACTTTTAGATGAAGGACTTAGGGATGCTAAAATACTTTCTTGATATTGAGGTGATGCGGTCAAAACAAAGAATCTATATCTCTCAGTGGAAATATATTCTAGATCTTCTTGCTGAGACCGGACTACTGGAATACAGACCAGCGGATACACTTATGGTACTCAACCATGGTTTGAAGATAATGTAAGGAGCTGAGCCAATGGATAAAAACAGATACAAGCATTTGATTGGAAAATTGATCTATTTGGCACATGCACGACCATTTATTTTATATGCTATAGGGGTTGTGAGTCAGTTTATGCACAATACCCAAAAGGATTATATGGAGGAATGCTTGAGAATTCTGAGATACTTTAAAGAGTCCCCTGATACATGAGTTCTGTATGGTAAACATGGACACCTGAAGATTGAAGCTTACACTAATTCTGATTGAGAAGGAAGCCCTATGGACAGATGGCTACCTCAGGATACTTCACTCTTGTTAGAGGAAATCTCGTCACATCTAGAAGCAAGAAACAAAAGGTGATGACAAGATCAAGTGCTGAAGTAGAGTTTAGAGGCATCACTAGAGGGGTAACAAAAGTTTCGTGGCTTATAAGCTGATTATTGAGTTTGGTTTCCCACCTAAGCATTCATACTCTTTGATTTAGACAATAGAGCAACATTCCATACATCTGAGAACCTAGTTAAGTATGATCACACTAAAAATGTTGAAATTGATCGACACTTCATTAAAGAGAAACTTGAAAATAAGATTGTCCGAGTTAGGTGTCGGATGAAGGAATACAAGTGAAAATCTTCACAAAACTCTCGTTACAATTCCCGAACAACCCTCAGCTGCCACATCTCTTCCACAGCTCAAAAAATCATCAATCGTATAACAATGACTCGTTTAAAAAAACAAAACTCGAAAGATGATCCAACTGGCTCTATAGAGGGAGCTGATAAAGATTTGCAGGGTCACATAAGTGATTGGCGATTTCTCAATCACCTATATTGTGCAAGTGTACACAAATATCAAGTAGTAATCCTTGCTTGGTAGCAAAGGTCGTCTCCCAAAGGAGCAACGACAAAGCATGCAAAAGTGAATCTAAACTATAGACAACCGAAGATTCAATAATTTGAGTTGAGAGTAGCAACTAATCAACACAACTTAACACTAAAATGACAACTGAGTATGCAATGAGAGAAGTAACCCAAGGCTCGGCTCCTAAGTTTAATTACCATGTTCCTATCTCATCTAATCCGGAATGAATACATTAATCTTCTTCTTTTACCACAAGGTTAGCAATGAGTGCTGCTTCTTGGCGCACACTCGTCTTCTAGGGGAAGTG
>JAOYMZ010000001.1:1508213-1519820 GCA_025802335.1 Pinguicula primuliflora
TGTTCTTGTATTTTTCAGATCTCTTCCTCATAAGATAAAAGATTTCATCAACATGCTAAGAGAAAGTGGAAAACCAATCATTAGTATGTATGTATGGTACAACTAATTGTTATATACATGACTACAGCGAAACCATCAGAATAAATACTTACATTTTCCTCCAGCCAAGTATTTGCTTCCATAAGGCTTTTGAAGAATTTTGGATCCAGCTCCATAAAACTACCATGAATGTCTCTCGGACAACGTTCTTCATCCCCCGTCTCCATCCAACGTTTTAAACATTGCAGACGTTGATTGAATTCATTTCCCGCGCCTGTGTGGGCATCTGGATTGTAAAGTGCCTTCGTCGTCTTAGTTTTAAGCCATGGAAATATCAAGTGTTGGTATTTCGATGGCCCCCGTTTCCTCTTATTACTCCAAACTGCTTCTTGTTCTTCACTAGTTTCTTTATTTACGATCGATGCAGACGTAGCCTTAACATCTCCAATGTATAAGTCTTTCGGATGTACAGGATCAGGTGGCACATCCGTGCCTTCCAACTATCGTGTAGGGTTGTCGTATATGTAGGTGTACGAATGATCATTTTCGGTACCAGATGGTTCCATAGAGGAGACGTCTGGTTTAGAGGAGGCGCCTGGTTTTGAGGCGGCGACTGATCCATAGAGGCGGCGACTGGCTTCACATAGGCGACTGGCTCCGCAGAGGCATCGACTGGCTCCACAGAGGTCACATTCATGTTAATCAAGTCATCGATGGGCTTGGTTCCAAGATATTCCTGACTCCTTGTCTCAAAGTAATGCAGCTGATAACTTGTCTCCTATTATCGATCCGGAAGGCGATACAATAGACATTGATGTAGACGTCATTAATTTTGAACCTGACACCGAAGATGAGGGAGAGGATATGCAACCTATTCCGGTGCGGCCACGCATACATCACATGTATGATAGATCATACATTTCATATTATCAGACGGTAAGTCCTATGATAGGGGACTCAATGAATATTATACCGCCATTGAGCAGAAAATATTTCAACGAAGACACAGGTCTACTTGAAGTGGGCCAACTGTTCAGAGATAAGTCCCATCTTCAACATTCGGTAATGAAGTACCATATTATGATTGCGGAAAGGGAGTTGTTGGTGGTTAAGAGCGATAAGAAACAGTGATATGTTGCATGTAAGCATCATGTCGAATGTGAAGGATGTGATTGGGGGCTCACTGCGCTTTACAGACCCGATGGCTGTAAATGGAAAATAACTTATATCGGGCCAATGCACAGGTGCGATCCTAATGTGGTGACCGAATATCACATTAATCTGACAAAGACATTTGTGTCACATGATTTGTGTGGCCTAGTCCGTAAAGATGCAGGTACTACGAATTTATTTTTTTGTGCACTTCTTATATATGTATGACCGTAATTTGATGAAGATATTGTTATTTTTTAGGCTTCACAGCGTTCAAGGCTCAGCAGTTGTTACAAAACAGATATGGATTTGAGATTTAATATTCAAATGCTTGGTGGGAAAGTCCAACATGCTTTTGAAATAGAGCATGGTACGTGAATGTCTGGTATTGCACGACTAACTGCCTATCTCGCAGCACTACAACATTGGGATCTGACACATGTTGTGGATTGAAGGCTTGAGGATACTGACAACCCAATGGAGAACGAGCTGAAATATGTATTTTGGGCCTTTGGACCTTGCATCACTGCGTACCAACACTACCGTCCTGTTCTGTCTGTAGATGAAACACATCTATACTGCCTGTACAAGTTGAAATTACTTGTTGCAGTAGCATTAGATGTCGGTGGACACATATTGTCAGTTGCATTTGCATCAGTAGGTGAAGAGAACACTAAGGCGTGGTGTTGGTTTCTCGAGAAGTTAGAGAAGCACGTTATGTTAAAGGATGCTAGGCATCACTGCTTGATTTCGGACAGGGGTTCCAGAATTCTAGGAGTCATTCCTGACGTACACGCATTTAATGGCAAAAGAGGTGACTCTAGATTTTACTTACGCCATATTTGCTCTAATTTGAATCGTGAATGCAAAGCTAATTGCCAAAGGAATAGCATGGAAAGACGGCTCCAAATCTAGTAAGACAAAGTTTCACAGTCAGATGACCGCAATTTTGCACCTGAGTCGAAAAGCGTACGACTATCTTATGAACATTTCTTTGGAGATGTGGACATTGCCGTATGATGGAGGACCACGATATGGAATAATGACCACAAATCAGATAGAATACTTCAATGGAGTGTTGAAGGGAGCGCGGCGATTGCCCATAACATCGATCGTACAGTAGACGCATGATAGTTGCATTGAATACTTCAATGCACGTAAGAGTGATTGTTTGCGCATGACATCAAATATTGATGCGTGGAGTGAGAAAGTCAGACATTTTTACGAGCGAGGTCTGGCACGTGCTCCTATGCACGAAGTGCAGCCATACGATATGATTGAGGGTGGAGCTCGATTTCACGCACAAGCTACTACGAAGGATTCACGTGAACATCGTCGTGTAGAGTTAAGTATCCATCATTCTCTTGTGGTAAGTGGTCTCGCTACGACATTCCGTGCTCTCATGCGATATAGGTTAATTTTTCACTAAACAACATTTTATTAAATAATTTATATATTGATCCTAATATTTGAATATTTGTAGACATGCCGGAAATATCGTAAGGACCCCATGGATTGTTGCTTTTCAGCGATGACAATTATCGAGCTTAGATGCACGTATGAGCAACTATGGCATGCGAGGGGTCCACGCATAGAAGAATCAACTCCTGCATTTTTATTGATACACAAATTTAAGCTAAAGAAAAAGAAAAGAACCGGCCGGAGGATACCTGATGGAAGAATACATAATGAACAAGACGAAGGAGTAATTCCATCTCAAAATAGTGTAGGCAGACCTCCGGGTCGTGGCCGTGGCCGTGGTAGAGGAAGTAGGTGTGAACGCCAATCAAATGATGGCGTACATATTAATTGATATATATAGTATATTGTATTAAGCTTTTATGATTGTATCAATGAACTCATTTTACTAAACAATTTATCAAGCAAAATTCAATACAACAATTCTCGTCTAAGTAAATAACAAATAAAATTAATTCATTCCTCGTCTAAGAAAATCAATAATATTTTCTCTAAACAAATCTTCCTCGTTCTCGTCATCCTCTGCTCCCAGATTGGTTTGTCGATGTGAAATACCTGCTTCATGATCGTGCTGCATTTGAGGAGAGTCCGCCTCGTTTTGAAATTTACCACGCAGCTTATATATCTTCACAACAAGTGATGTAGCAAATAATGGAGTCAACAGTTCTGGGTGGTGGGGCGCTTGAAACAAATATTAAGCCTGTATATTTAAATATTTATAAGATAAAACAAATTTAAAGCGTGAAACAATATAAACTTGAGACTCGAATAAATACATACCAGAAAGAGCCATGAAAGGCGCATGATTTACTGGCACACCGGTTTGCTGAGCCGCCGTGTTCACGAGAGTACAGAATCTTCGGCTGTGTCGCTCGACCCACTCCAAATAGCCAGACGCCCAAGTACTTAGCACACCAGCACCTCTGACATCACGGAACATGATGTTCATATAACGATTATCTCACATCGCACGATGATGGATCAAATAAGCTGGCCAATTTTGCATTCTATGCCTATCATGCGCCTTCGTGTGTGCCAGTGATTCTCCTTGAACATCCACCGAGTCAGGTATCCCCTGAGTCCAACCAAATTGATCAACGGTAAGTCTACGGTGCACAAACTCAACCATACTAGTGAAAATGATGGCCCCGTCGTATGTCCATAGCATACGATCATTAACTGGAATACGACTAATCTCCTCTTCAATATATGGAATGGAATTAAACTGTAAAAAACAATATAAAAATCAAAATAGAACGTATAATTTATAATAAAATGAAGGCAGATAGATAATAAAAATAAGATTATATCTGAGAGACTCCAACGACATCAAAGTTCAACCGCAACATTTGAATTCTGTGCGACGCTACGTTTCCACTTCTCATCCATCTCACAAATTGATTCCCGAATACCTCGAGAATATGTGCATGTCTCCGACCTATGTGAGACGGAATGATCCTAGTAGGGATTGGCGCAACGGAGATGAAACGTGAATATCCCTATATTTGCAACATTTTTATTGCGCCGCCCACATTCTTGTAGTTATCCACATGAGTCTTGCACAGGTTGTTGTACAGGCAACACAATAACGCACTACCCCAACTGTACATGGGTATCGTCGAAAAATCCGCTATATACATCAACTTATCAAAAGATATCCTATATTCGCTACGATCCGAAACATAAGCCCACTCAAAATCAGGACTAGGATACTCCGGATATAATACTGTACTTCTAATTCATCACTATTTTTATCTATTTGTATATATTTAAAATGATTCCCTAACGTGCTAGCCTTTAGCATACCTTCGGAAATATCTGTCGGACCAACAGCAATGCTTTAGAACTGCTCAATACGCTACTGGATACGAGGTAAATGCCTTTGCACACCAGTACCTGGCGGCCCAGAAATTGGCACTCCATTAAGTGAGAGTTCCCATATCATAGAAATATTTTGCAGCGTGATGGTACACTACCCGAATGACATCCAAAATGCGTGAGTGCGAGGATGCCACCGATCAATTAGAGCCTTCACAAAATGTCAATCTATCTTTATAGGACAACTCTGATGTACTCCCCAAAATCTAGTATTAACTATATAATTAATAATCCGATCAGGCAAATTAAGTTCACGAAAATATTTATCGGGATGCATGCAAGTTACTATTGCATTCATATCAATGTCACCTCTTAAAATACATATACTTCTGTGATTCGCCAGATTTCCAATAACTTCCTAAGAATCTGGGCGATACAGACCGGGACGCTGGCTCTCATCCTGGCTATAACTCATATTGATATCTACAAAATTTATTGTAATAATAAGAATAATGCATAAATTTAATATTTATAATTAATATTCGCATAATTAACAAATTTAACAATGTATTAAAATTACCTTAACCTTGAAAAGCTTTGTTGTAGCTTTAATCGATCCGCTACTGTCGAATAGGCTTTTCTTTGCCAATTAGAAATATGATATTTGGCTTGTGGTATTGAAAAACGAAAGGGGAGGGCACTATTTATACTAGAGGCCGCGTGGATGACTTCCGCGCGGCCTTACATGATTTCCCGTCATTCGCCACAGTGGGCGGCAAAATCTCCGTGCTGGAGGCATCCGCGCGGATTCTAATTCGCGCAGATAGCTTTAGCGCGGCGTTCTTAATGACGAATTAAGGACGCCGTGCTGAGGGCATCCGCACGAGTCCCTGCCGCGCTGAAGTTATCAGCGCGGCAGGAAATTTAACAAGGGGTTAAAATTTTTAGGGCACAGTCAAAAATTTTTCGTTACCACAATCTCATAAATTCGGTTGTCGAAAATTTTTAGAATTTTATTAAGAATTATTTAATTAAAAGGATACTGTCAGGCAATACAATGACTATGAATATAAAGATATTTAATAATTATTTAATTTACTCAAAAAAAAATTATTATCCTCAACAGTGAACCAATCAATACCTTTAATTTCAATCCGTTTTTGCACAAGGTATTCTGTGTTATTGTGTGTGTATATATGTACTGGTCTTTCCTTTAACGTCTTTGCCCTAGGGAGGGTAGCTGGACTGGAACGGTGCAAATGCAACGCCGGCTGGTTTTACTTTTAACGCAGCCTCTTGTCTTGCCTTCTCTCTCTCTCTCCCTCTCCCCCATTCAATTCGTTGGACTCGTCCATTTGTATATTACTCACTTTCCTTTAGTTGATCAGTGAACAAAGCTCCTGCCTTTTTCCCTTCCTTCTCTCCTCCCTCCCTACACATTCCTTGTACACTGGTTTGGGTTCTGTTTTGGTTGGGATTCCCACATCGTTCTCCTACCTTCTCTGCCCACTGGCTCATACTCTTGTTTCTTCATTTGCTATTGGAGAAAATGACGCCGGAGGAATGCTCAGTGAGATGGAATTATCAGCTTGTTATGGGTTTTCCTGCTCTGGTTTGAGTCTATTTTGCTTGCCCATATACTGAAACATTCCCAGCATCTTTTCCATTCGAGGTAACAAAAGGGAAAAGAAAAATGCCGAACCCACTGTTATTCCCAAAGACAGCCGAGAACGAAAAGTGGAAAACGGGGGAAGAATATCTAGATAGAGCCAATGGGAAATTAATTGACAGCGCTGCTACCGCAACCACCACTCCTAGATCAGTAATTATTATCCCGAGAAGCAAATCCCAGGCAACCTGCCGCAGGGTGACGCCGACGGAGAGCGATTTGGGTAATATTATCGAGAAGCATCTTCCCAACGGGGATCTGTACATCGGAACCTTCTCAAACAAAACGCCACACGGATCTGGGAAATACTTGTGGAAAGACGGGTGCATGTACGAAGGGGAATGGAAGAAGGGGAAGGCCAGTGGAAAAGGAAAATTCTCATGGCCGTCGGGGGCCACTTTTGAGGGGGAGTTCAAGTCTGGTCGGATGGAGGGTACGGGAACTTTTTTTGGATCCGACGGGGACATGTATAAGGGGGCCTGGGCCGGGGATCGGAAACACGGGTATGGGGTTAAGCATTACAGTAATGGAGATTATTACGAAGGACAGTGGAAGAAGAATTTGCAAGATGGACAGGGGAGATATTTGTGGGAGAATGGGAATGAGTACATTGGGGAGTGGAAGAATGGGATGATTCATGGGAGGGGTATTCTGGTGTGGAACAACGGGAATCGGTATGACGGGGATTGGGAGAATGGTGTTCCAAAAGGCCACGGGGTATTCACATGGCCTGACGGGAGTTGCTATTTTGGATCCTGGTCGAATGATTCAGGGAAAAACAGTAGCAGTGTTCAAATGTTGAGCGGCACTTTTTATCCAGCCAAGCTCGGGAATGGCGGAATTGGGAATCAAGAGGGTCCGACGTCCGGGTGCTTTGGCCAAAAGCTATCTGCACCACTGATGGTGGTCAGTGACAAGATGAGCTCCTCCGTTATCGACGAAGGAGCGATGGAGAGGGCTTTTCCAAGAATATGCATTTGGGAATCTGAAGGGGAAGCTGGAGATATTACTTGCGATATTCTCGATAAGGTTGAAGCATCCTTGCTGTTTAGAGACGGCCTTTCGTTTGATCGAGATTCGATTAAGCAGTTTAGGAAGAATCCTTACTTTTGCAGTGGCGCAGAAGTGAAGAAGCCAGGGCAGACAATATCAAAAGGGCACAAGAATTATGATCTGATGCTCAATCTCCAGTTGGGAATAAGGTAAATAAAATAAATCCAACTCTTGTTTCTCCGAATGGATGTTTTGTTTTCTTTTACCCTATTCATACGATTCGCCTCACTCATTCCAATTAAAATTCAGGTACTCTGTTGGAAAGCATGCTTCAATCAGCCGTGATCTGAAGCTGAGTGATTTTGATCCTAGGGAGAAATTCTGGACCAGGTTCCCCTCTGCAGGATCGAAACTGACTCCGCCCCATCAGTCTATTGACTTCAGGTGGAAGGATTACTGCCCTGTGGTATTCAGGTGATTAGTCTTCTTGTTGCCTAAGTTTTATCTAGATTTTCAGAGTAGTCAATTTGGTCTGCCTTGTTGAAACCATCCTTAGATCTTTTTGTTTCTTTATTTTGTTATTAGGCATCTGAGGGAATTATTTCAAGTGGATCCGGCCGATTATATGCTAGCCATATGTGGAAATGCTGCTCTCAGAGAACTTTCATCTCCTGGGAAGAGTGGGAGTTTATTTTATTTGACACAGGACGATCGATTTATGATCAAAACCGTGAAGAAATCAGAAGCCAAGGTTGGTTTACCTACCTTCTTGATTCTTGAAATTTATCGAAGCAAAAAATATCTTGTTGTCTCAAAACTGAAGTTCGTCTATCTGTTTCTTTAAAGGTACTTATTAAGATGCTTCCGAGTTATTACCAGCACGTTCATCGTTATGAAAATTCTCTTGTTACAAAGTTCTACGGGGTTCATTGCGTGAAGCCTGTGGGTGGTGTGAAGGTATGTAATGTTATCACAACTGTTCCTATTCGCAAGGTTACAATATGAGTTTTCTGTCATTCGACTGATTTTTGAATTCATCCTCTAACTATGTAGACGCGGTTCATTGTAATGGGAAATTTGTTCTGCTCGGAGTATCGAATCCATAGAAGGTTTGACCTGAAAGGATCATCCCATGGTCGCACAACTGATAAGTCCACTGCTGAGATTGATGAAACCACAACTCTGAAGGACCTTGACCTGAACTATGTATTTAGGCTGGAAACAACTTGGTATCAAGAATTGATCAAGTGGGTATTTCATGTCCATCTTTGTCTCTTTCCATTTTCCTACTTCAGCCTGTTTGGCATATTCCTGATTCTTCGATACATTTGTTTCAGGCAAATTGATCGTGACTGTGAGTTCCTGCAGACGGAAGGAATAATGGATTACAGTCTCTTAGTCGGTCTTCACTTCCGTGAAGTTAGTACGGGGGACAAAATGGGATTGTCACCTTTTCTGATGCGTGCAGGTAAATTTATCATAAGACATGTTTTTCTCTCGTGATAGACATATTCCTATCCTCAACTTTGCTGAAATTCAATCTTTTTCCTCTTCAGGAACGACTGATTCATATCAACATGAAAAATTCTTGCGTGGTTGTCGATTCCTAGAAGCAGAACTACAAGACAGAGATCGTGTTTTAGCTGGCAGGTACACTTCAGGCACCATAGAAACATGTCGAGTGGTTTCCTTGCATGAGATCTGTCCATATATCATTTTCGTCTAATAACATAACTGAAACCTGCATTATGTGAGGTTGAGATGTGTAGGCATGTGGATCAAGAAGTTATTCTCCTTCCAATTGAATCTGAACGTGGTGGTTGAAATTAATTAAGATTATCTCTCTATTTGTGGGGTATCTATCTTATCATCAGGCCTGGTCTTGTTAATGGGTACCTATAACTACTATCCTTTGCATGAAATCCCAAACCAAATTGCATTCTTCTAACAGTGAGTTTGATGTGGGTTCACTATGTTTCCAGGAAGCCGTTGATAAGACTGGGTGCCAACATGCCTGCACGAGCGGAACGAGTGGTCCGCCGGAGCGATTTCGATCATCACACTCACAGCAACTTGTCCCACAACGCTGAAATCTACGAAGCAGTCCTCTACTTTGGTATCATCGACATCCTCCAAGACTACGATATCAGCAAGAAGCTGGAGCATGCCTACAAATCGTTTCAGGTCGACTCCTCCTCGATTTCTGCCGTGGATCCCAAGCAATATTCACGTAGATTCCGTGACTTTGTTGGTCGAATCTTCATAGAGGATCGATAGACATTTTGATGGCGTTGAGCTGAATTTTTTGCTGCATCAGCCCATTGCTGCCAATTGTGTACGTACATGATCGAGAGAGAAGAGATAGTGAGGTACATAAGGGAAAAGAGGGCAAGATTACCCCATTGAAACAACATTTTGGATCTTGGGTATTTGAATAATGAAAGTGTATATACAACTTAGATTACAGGTGAAAAAAAACAGTTGGTTGGTTTCTATAACGTTATGAAATTATATATTTTATTCTTTTGTCCTCCTCCCGGTGCCTTCCCTCGCTTTGAAATAGTATATATTATATTAGAGAAGGACGTTTGCCTTTGCTTTTCTTTTGACTGTCCGTGAAAGTGATGGTGGAGGGGCTAAAGAGTTTGGACACAGGGGTGTGTGTCTGTGAATGTGTTGGTTTGCACATAACATGAAAAGGAGAGAAAGCAAGCAAGCAAGGGGACTGCCTTGGAAGCCGAACTTCCAGCATCGGGTGATGCACAGTGATTCATCTACACTAGTCCATAGTATTACTCACATTCATTCTATCCCATGGAAAATACCAAGCAAAATATAGAAATGTGCACCACTCACCTCAAGCTTACTGTCATGCAGCAGCATAATACATTGTTATAGAGAATTTAATCAAGTTGCTGATACTTTGGCAAAAATTGAAAATCAATCAACTGATACAACGCTACACATACAGCAACTCCTGCCTGTTGAAGTTAGTTTACAAGCACAAAGAGATCTGCATTGCAACTTCGCAAGGAAGAGACACTAGCTATATAAATCGCTAGAAGTTTTGTTTTGTTGTATTTGTCTTATTTTGGGCTTACATAAAAAATTTTGATGAATGAGAACGACAGTCCAATAAAATATTTTTAAAAAAAAATAAAAATAAAAAAGCAAGCAAGGGGTGATGCTGATGTTGTGGAATGGCTCTCTTTCTTTTAGGTTCCCAATCCCCATGTATTTCTTTCTTGTTTTGAGTTCTTTTTAAGTTGCTGAATTAATTAATTTTGTTGGGTCAAAGTTTGGTCAGATCCCAGTCGGGCGTGGGTCCCTCTGTATTCGTTCCCTTTTTGACCTTCTCGGTGTTGGGCGGGTTTTATGGGATCTATTCCAAGCTTGTCTTTTGTATAATGTAATTGCACTTTTGGGACCAATGGAGAAAAAAAGAAGGGGGGCGAAGACGTAATTCTAGGGGGAGGGGGATCTTTTTGACCTTTTGTGAGTTGTTCTTTGTGACTTTTGGCAATCCAATCAAAAAAAATTGAGATACTATCAATATAGTAACTGTCCGTTTACTGCAGATCTATAATTTCGAGTTTGATATTAATTTGTATTGTTAGCGATATCAATATCAAATGTCGAATCAGATTTTTGAATTTGATTTTGATAGAGCTAGTAATGATTTCGTGTGTTTACTTTGAGGTGGATTTGAGTTGATTGAACAGTTAAATGACGGTGAAAACACAAAAATATCTCTCATTTGACATTGAATCCATATCAACATCTAAACTCTATCAACCAAATTAACGTAAAAAAGACTTCCGTACAAACTATTTAAAACCAGATTATACTAAATCATCTGAAGATCTATAATTTCGAGTTTGATATTAATTTGTATTGTTAGTGATATCAATATCAAATGCCGAATCAGATTTTCGAATTTTATTTTGATAGAGTTAGTCATGATTTCGTGTGTTTACTTTGAGGTAGATTTGAGTTGATTGAACAATTAAATGACGGTGAAAACACAAAAATACCTCTCATTTGACATTGAATTCATATCAACATCTAAACTCTATCAACCAAAGTAAACGTAAAAAAGACTTCCGTACAAACTATTTAAAACCAGATTATACTAAATCACCTGAAAAAAACAGAGTACGAACAACATTCCCAAACCACCAGTTCAAATCCAAAGTTCCAAACATAAGAAAAGTTAATAACCACAACAGCATACATATTCAAAAGCCTAAATTCCCAAATATCACTTTCCCTTGGGAGATATAGGCTGTGTTTAACAAATCTGACTGATAAGGTGACTGATGACTGATAAGGTGACTGATGAGGTGGCTGATAAGGTGGATTGATAAGTTGATTGATTTAATTAGACTTGTTTCGCAAATTTACCTGATAAGGTGACTGATTTTCGTAAAATGACATAAAAGGACATTATTTTATAT
>JAOYMZ010000001.1:1528849-1540353 GCA_025802335.1 Pinguicula primuliflora
AACAGCGGGAAGAATACCATTTCCTTCAGAGAATCAATATACTCTGACAGACCACCTATATCATCAAAGCTTACAGTCTCATCAATTTGAACGGGCTGAATGTCAGCTCCTCCTTTGGAGCTTGGACCAGCAGTTTGAATACCAGAGGTTAGATTCGAAAGCAAATCGTTTTGATGTACCCAACCAGATGAAGCAACATTTAATCCCCATGATGTTGTCCCTTGGATGTCTAGTCCCCCAAGCAGCCAGGGAGGCCCAGATCGGTTGCCACCTCTCCCCCAAACTACTGGAGGTCCTTGATCAAGCTCATCCACCAGAAGTGAATCATCAGAATCTTCAGTGCGCGCCATACGATGGCGTTTATGGACCCTCGAGCCACCCCTCCTCCCATCTCTCCCTACTTTGCTTCCTGTTCCCTGATGAAGTATCCTGCGTGGAGATCTTGGAATTTGCTTTCTCTGTTCAACGGAGAGTCGGGGAGCATCAGCACGATTTCGGAGATCATATCGCCGCCTAACCTCTTGCTCTTCACCCTCTTCATCATCGCCATCTTCCTCACCATCCTCCTCTCCAGCACCCTCATCTTCATCTTCTCCATTATCAGCATCGTTATCCACCATATTTTTTGTAGTTTCTGTCTGATTATTCTCGCCTTTGTCATCCGATGTACTCCGTTCCTCATCGGACTCTATACATAACCTTTTTCTTGAACCTTCTCTCAGTCGCCTAGGTCGAAGTCCTTCGCGCCGGGGTCTTAACCCTTCGTGCCGGGTTGTCAACTCATCTAGACTATGGTTTAATCGGCTACTTGATTGCGGATACCTAGGAATCTGACATAAGTTGACTGTAAGTTTAGTATGAATAAAACACAAAAAATATCCATTACACATATATAACAACTTAAAACCAAAACCAGTTGAAACCAATACACGTTGACACAAAACATGAGTATGGTGCTATTCTTATATATGTCTCACCATTAAGTCATTGTCCTCAGCTCCAGAACTGTATGTGTACTCTTCGCGATTAGTAGCAACCCTCCTCATCCTCGTGGAGCGCCTAAGATTGGTTGCCACTGACTGCAACAAGTCAAAATCAACATATTTTATTAAAAAATTATGCAATGACATAATTATAACCAAGCAATTGCTGAATTGAACATTACCTCTGTTTAAATGGCTATAGACAAGTATAGTTAATATGATTGTGTTGATTAATTGCAATATGAACAAGCTATATCATGACAACAAATAAATTTCCATGAGAATCACTACTGTGCATACAAGACAAGCAAAGAAGCAACATTCCATACACTTGCTTTTGAAATTCTCTTTCGACCGAGGATTTTGGCTATTTCAGCAGGATCTTCAGTCCTTGTTTTTACCATTTTCCTCTTAGACCGTATAGAAGGGGAACTGTACATGAACCGGCGATTATAGAACTTCGACCTGCTCCTGAGCCTATCACTTGTTCTGACAGGTTGCGAGTCAGGCTCATCCTCTTCAACTGACTTTTTCCCCTACATTTGACAATAATTACTCTCTTGGCATGAATTATACACACAGAACCTAAGGAGATATAGCAACAGTTACAAATAATAAACAAACAAGAATGAAATACAGTATCTATAATCATAACAGCATATGATTAAACAAGATATCCCAGATTTCGCAACAACAATGCCCCTTCTAGGAAATTGATACAAAAAATCGAACTCATTAACTGTATTCTTGATTCTCCCAGAAAATCTTCACACTTCTTGATTTGTTAAAGGGAGAATTGGTATAATAACTTGGTGACTTATAACACCATAACTAAGTGCCAAAATTTATGACATATTTTTAAATTGATTTTTTTCTTCAAATTTCGGAAGCAAATGACATCATAAATGAGCGTGGGTCAGAATTCTTACCATTAACATAATAACCAGCTGTTGCCAGCCAGATGAGCTTCCTCCAAGAAATTAAAGTCGCTACTAGATCAATTTCACCAGTTATAACCACCAACGCGAATTCAGCAAAAAATTTATAACTCTAGGCCTGTTCAAGCGAAAAAAATAATCAACGAACTTATCTTGAAACAATACTCGCCATTACAAGGGCATAACAGGTTGCTTTTCCAATTTTAAACCAAGTAATAACAATAAAAATTAAGCGAGAAGGAAATAGCAATAACGACCTATTAATAAAAGAGCACCACGATTCAAAATAGCATTTTCACAGGAGGAAATGTGCATATTCATGCATGATGCGCCCACTAAATTGCAGAAAGTACGGCACAAACAGACGGAAAATAAGCATGATTAATTTGGTAGAAACGAAGCTGATTGCGATAATGGAAATAAAGCGAGCTTAGAATATTCAAGAAACGCATATCAAATAAAGGAGTTTCCTACACTAGCAAACAGAGTCGACTTCACCTTTGACGACAGTCATCAACTGTCGAGGGAGAGGTGAGGAACTGGAGTCTGCAGGGGTTCTCGATACACACCGGAAGAACGAAGGGTGAAGTGAGGTTTTTTTTATTAATTTTATAACTGTAAAAATAAGGCTGGGTTGCCAAAATAGATTTATTAAATATTTGATTTTAAAAATAATCTAAAAAAAATTATCAAAGTAAATTCAATTTGGATAGGAAATTTGGACTTGCCCTGCCCGGCATTAGAGGTGGGTGACCTGTCTTGAATTCGTGCCTCTTAATTAGTGTTAGGGCTTTAATTATGTAAATGTTAATTAATTTTTTTAATTAATTTAATTTAAGCCTACTGTCCACCTAAGTCCACCTAATTTTCTATATAAAGGCACCTAGGCCTAGAGGATATACACAGATTCATTCTTACTCATGCATTGAGAACCAGAAACATAAGATTTCTCTATTTGCGTCCTAATCATCCCCGGGAAAGAGATTTGATTCGTGAACACTAAAAAGACTTTTCATAGTCTCTTTCAACTGTGATTTCTACAGTCCGGGTGAATACGATTTCCAACCAAGCTTCCGCATTAATCAAGGTATATTCGTTGTACATAGAGATTAGATTCGTTCTACGATATTGATATTAATCTACAGTGGTATCGGAGCCACTCCCAGATCTGTATTAATCCAGATTCGTTCGTGTTAATTCTAATGAAGTTGTTCATCCTCTTTTCCGGTACGAAACTACCCGCCCCGCGGATCTACCGTAATCGGAGTCACCGGCCGGACGCGACGTGTGAATTGCACGCGCCGCCGCAAAAGGGGCCGGAAACGCGCGTGTTCGTCACGCACGGCCAAATCCGACCATTTTTTTTGCCGACATCTCGATCCTTTGGCTCGCCGCGCAGATGCGCTGCACTCTCCCACCGACGTCGCCGTACGCATTTGGAGAATACCCATCAAAAATGAAGCGACGGGCGGCGCGTGTACGTCACGCGCCACCACTGCCGTGTTAAAAACAACCATTTCCACAGCGCGTCGCCGGATTTCGTATCCGGCGACAACAGAAAGCAACAAAAATACCGCTCGGGGCAGCGCGTGTAACACACGCGCCCCCATAATCGAGCGGTTCTTCAGTTTTTTCCGTGAAATTCAGAAGATTGCAGGCTAAACTCGGCCAAAGATCATCATCTGGGTAGCGACATACGGCGTAGTGACGGAGAGACGGCGGCGAGCGGCGAACCAGAGGCAAAAAACAGGAACTCACGGCGACAATCGGGCAGGGGTAAAGGTAAACGGTCAGAAATCCGGCCACGATCTTTCCAAAACGGAAAGATAACGCATGGAACGGATCTGGATTTCACAATCCGTAGTATCCGACGATAGATACGTAATCATTCCCTATTGAAGCGTAAATTTAATATTCAGATAATTCAACCATAACGCAGGGACAATCCTAAAACGATCATTAGTAAGTCAGTACTGAGTTACCATAGAAGAGTAGAAGTAACACATGTAAAAAAATGTACATAAACTGAGCACCTGTTCTAAGCGATCTGTGGAAACCTTCATCAGTAGATTATACGAATAAGCTGCAATTGAAGCAAAGTACTTACTCCCGAATCAAAAGGAGGTTTTGATTAAAAAACATCCAAATCGAAAAGTGCAAAGAATGCAAGGAATGCAGACGAAATGAGCATTTTTTGATGATACAATGCGAATTACACATCCTAAAGCAAATCATGACGGAAAGACAATGATTTCATAATTGTACCTCACTTTGAAGTCGCCTTTCTACAACAATGGAATCAGTGGTTGAGTCATCAACCATGGAATCTCCGTTGTTGGAGCCCTAGAGATTTGAGGCTCACAAAATTTGACGGCAACTAAGTAAGAAGAGAAATGGGAAAGGAGGAACCGTGCGGTAGAATAGGGAGAAGAAAATGTTGAAACGATTGTGAGGATATGTGTTGTATTCGCAAATGCGGGATCTGATACGAAGAAATCCCGTCAAAATCCCGCGGAAGAAAGAATCCGGCGAAATAGAAATTTGGTTTCTATCGGCGTGCCAAAATATTGAGTTTGCTGGTGATGTGGCGAAGACGTGGCCTGATGATGTGGCGAAATTTTGACTTCTTCCTGCTGAGGTGGATCGTTCTGTTTTTATATATAGATATAAATATTTTTTATTTTTATTTATAATTTTTATATCTAAAATATATATTTTTTGTAATCTTATTAAAAAATAAGTATTTTCGAATGGGTTAACCCGACTCGCCGATCCGGCAGGACGGAGTGGGTTCGAATCTACCCCCAAGACCAGCGGGCTGGGTCTGGGTCAGCTTTGACCCGTCCCACCCCATTGTCATCCATAAATTCAATTTTTAAAAATAAATTAAAAATTGAATATATTTAAATTTATATAATAACCGTCAATTAACATAATTACACTCATTTCCACCAAATCCCACCACCATCACGGGAACATGGTCGCCAGAAAATAAATTCAATATTTTTCTTCGGCTCATTTTCTTTTGAGAGAGAAACAGTGAGACAAAGAGCATCGACATGCCTAACATAAAAGGTCAGATCTAAGATCGTTTAAGTTGCGTTTGGTTTTGAATTCTAACTCATTTATGGACAATATTATTAAGTTCGTGATATGGGTTATCAGTGGTTCGAATGTCTATTCTCTGGGTTATTTCAATCGATTTTAAGATTGAGAATTGGTCAAGAATACAGGCTGCGGTCTGCATTCGCTCACCCAACTCTTTGTAGTTAGGATTACCGAATACGAAATAATTAATTCAGAGTGGTAATCCAACCGTTATTAGTCGCGTTTCACGACTACTTGATTCTACGCACAATGATATACAATGCTCTCTTTTCTATATTATTTGCAAATGAAGTTGATTTTATTTTATGAGATCATAAATATTGATGAAGTAAAGGATCTTCCGGGGTTTAGAGGAACAAGTGTCGATTATAGTTTGAGAGATATTAAAATCGAGGCGAACCTATTGTTCACATCTTTATTAGATGTCTTGTACACCAGATGTTGACTTAGTAGAGATACAATAGATTTAGTTTTGGAGTACAATCCCAAAAGGAAGTTCGACCATGCTGAGTCTACCATTTTTCTGCGTGATAACGTTGATGTTGCGGAATTTTTAAGCCAACGTGAGAACGAAAATTCAAAAAGACACACTTTGAAAATTGTTTTTATCCTAACAGAGCGACATAATACGCGCCTGAGATTATGAACCAGGACGGCGCGCGGTCTGGTTCCACAGATTTTCTGAGACATAAGTTCGAGACATTTGATGTGACAAGGTGTGAGGTCAAAGCTAACTAGCTACACGTCAGCTCAACGTCAATGAAAATGAAGTCATGATGAACAATCAGTCCAAGTCACCTCGAACATTATGCAAAGACATGCAACAGTAAATGTGTTGATAATGAAAACGAAACTACAAGTGGATGGCGGGAGTGAGGGCTAAAGTTAGTATAATGCATTTTCCAATTTTTCATTTGTCTGCTGAACATTTAATTGAGACTTGAGAAGAAGGATTTAGGTGTATTCATCGGGAATTCATCGATCTTTCAAAAGTTAACAATGATCTATAATATAATTCATCACTTCCATTCCAAGATTCTGGAGCTCTCTTATTATTCTTAATAATACACGTATCATACGTGGTTTATCCAGATATCTGATTCGGACCCCAAACCCACTAAATAGTTTGGAAAACTAATGTATCAATACGCATGTTTGTCCATTCATAGATATTGCAAATATCCTAGTCGGAACAAATACATCAGTCGACACAACCGCAACCCAATTTGGTTAACCCAGACAACATCTGTTGTTTTATTCACATCTTACGGTAAGAACGTGACTATACGTAATTAACCCGTATACATCTGTCGGGCTCTAAACTGTTAATTCTAAACAACAATAAACCGTCAATTACTCCTAAATGCTTCATTATGATATATAACACTTCAATCAAAACGACCACGACCAGACGTGGTTAACTCGGAAGTACTATTCATGCGCAAATTATCCTGGAATAAGCACATCATCCGTTGTGTTATTCATGTTTGACGGAAAGAGCACAATTATACGTGTTTAACCCTAATATCAGTATTGGATCCAAAACTATTAATATTTAACAATCACAATCCATTAATTACACCTACATTCTTTATTATAATATATTATCATAACTCTTACAAAGTTTACATTTTGGTGTAACACCTGTCTAAACATTTCAACGCTCCACATATGATTCATTTATATCCAAGACTACAAGAAATGGAATGAAGTCTCCTGTTTCCAATTTATTTGAAAATTTGTGTCTTCAATCTCACAAGTGTCTGAGCACCCGCTAAAAAGTTCGGAAAACTAATGTATTAACACGCATTTTTATTCATTCATAATCACTTAGTGTGGCAAATAGAGTAATTAAATTTTTGTCGAAACGAACACTTCAGTCAAAATGATTGCAATCCAACTTGATTAACTCGAAAGCAGCATTCGTGCTCAAACTATCCTATAATAAACACAACATCTGTTATTATATTCACAACTGATGGAAAGAGCACAACTATACGTGTGTAATCTGGATATCGATGTCAGACCCTAAACTATTAACACTTAACAACCACAATCCATTAATTACTCCTAAATTCTTCATAATAATATATTATCTTCACTTTTACAAAGTTTACATTTTGGTGTAACACACGTCTAAATATTTCGACGCTCCGTATATGATTCATTTGTATCCAAGCCTTTTAGGAATGTAATGAAGTTTCTTGTGTCCAATATACTTGGAAAATAGTGTTTCCAATCTCATAAGTGTCTGAGCACCCGTTAAAAAGTTCGAAAAGCCAATTTATCAACACGCATGTTTATCTATTCATAATCACTTAGTACAGCAAATAAAGTAATTAGATTTTTGTCGGAGTGAACACTTCAGTCAAAACGACCGCGACCCGGCTTGGTTAATCTGGAAGCACCATTCGTGCTCAATTTATCCTGTAGTAAGCACAACATCTATTGTTCTATCCACGTATGACGGAAAGAGAGCAACTATACATGTTTAACCCAGATACAGGTGTTGGACCCTAAACTATTAACACTAAACAACCACAATCCGTTATTTACTACTAAACTCTTCATTATCATATACATAATCATCCCTTTTACACACTTTACATTTTGGTGTAACACTTGTCTAAACATTTAGACGCACAATATATGATTCATTCGCATCCAAGACTAAGAGGAATGTAATGAAGTCTCTTATTTCCAATCTACTTGAAAATAGAGTCTACAATCCCACAAGTGCCTGAACAACCGCTAAAAAGTTCGGAAAACTAATGTATCAACACACATTTTTATCCATGCATAAGCACTTAGTGTGACAAATAGAATAATTAGATTTTTGTCATAGTTAAACATCCTGAATAGCCTAGTCGGAATAAACACGCTTCAATCGACATGACCATGACCCAACATGGCTAACCTGTCGAACCATTCATACTCCAACTATCGTGTAATAAGCACGACATCCGTTGTTCTACCCACGTGTGATGGAAAGAGCAAAACTATACGTGTTAAACCCAAATTTTGCAATCAGGCCCTAAACTATTGGGATTTTGTATCTCAATTTACGTAGCATGAATATTGGTTCCACCTCAACTATATATGGTTAACTATGATATACTTTACGAGCCCTAGACCTCAAATCCGTCTATGATGTTGATTGATTTTCCGAAGAAATATGTCAGACGTTGTATTAAATCAAATACTACGCTTGTCTTCAAAGTTTACGTCCTTTCATTCTCAATGAATGGGAAACAGTTGAATACCACGTCCTTGATGCAAATAATGATCCTTCAAATAAATGCAACAACAATACGAAATCCATCTTAATCCAAAACATGGTTTCCAACATCGCTTTCTTCTTTAGTTCCGTCCCCGACACGGTCAGAATAAGTTTAAAATGTGTTGGTGTCTTTTCGGATAAATAGAGCCAACATCTTTGTACAAATTCACCAGCATATAATTAGTTCCCGTTCCTTTATGATATCAATTTGTACAGTATCTTTTATTGATTTCATCTCCCAGTTATAATAAGATTGACAACAATTTGTACAGTATCTTAGATTTTCGCGAAAGATGACAACAATTATTCCAAATTCAGTATGTCAAATTCTCGCTCGGGCCTGCAGCCAATCCAATACGGCAATACCAGTCCGTTTGAAGAGCCCATGAATTGACCCGCATGTCATTTGGCAAAAGCAAAACAACCAACGGATAGGATAACCACGAGGCCGAGGCAATTGGAGCTGTGTTGTAGCGAAGCTCTGTATTGTATTGGGCATGGCAGCAGCGTCCCCTACACTCTGTTCCTCTCTCACGCAAAAAATCCATTGGAATCAAGCTTCACCGCCATGCCCTAGAATCAATATGTGCTCCATTTCGTTCTCTCTTAATTCTCTGACCCTTGCTTCGGGCCGCCAATCACCCATATCTTTCATTGCGAAATCCGCATCTACAGGAGGTGCTGTTGAGGAGGACGCACTCGAAACTGAAGTTGGTCAGGATCTTGAGACTGAAACTGGCCCAGAAGATGAAAATACAGACTTGGATGCCAGCCCGTCGGTTGAATCTACTGAGCCGAAGCGAGAGGAAGTTTTCGCTGTTGTAATGGTGAGTACTGCGTTGTTTTTTCGGCTTCTCTGTATACAATGTTATTGCTCCTGGTGCATTAGACATTTTTAGGGATGAGGTAGCTGAATGTGTTTGCATTCTTGGCTTAAGATCTATAGCCGATCGTGACATGTACTTGAAGGGCCTGGAAGATTTCAATTGATATTGAGTTGTAACTGAATTCTTGGTTGACATTTGGTTAGGCTGGATCAAGGTAAGATACTGAGATATGTTCCTTGCATTCCCCTTGCTCTTATGCCGAGCATTTCATTTTTCAAGGGCTAAATGATGTGGCCTTTTGTTCAGCGGTCTCCCTTCATTAGTTAGGTTAAACGATGAGAAGCATTAAGGTTACTAGATTGTCTATCCTGACATTTTTAGAGGCAAGGTAGCTGAATGTGTTTGCGCTTTTTTCGCTTTAAAATTTGTAGCTGTCTGACCTGAAGCCTCGTGTCTCCTTGAAGGGCCTTGAAAATTCTATTTGATTTTAAGTTTTGACTTAATTGTTATTTGATATGGTTTGGCTGAATCAACGCAAGATAGATTTATTCCTTGCGTTCTCCTAAGCATTTAGGTTTTCAACTTTCAAGGGCTAATGATGGGTCTTTTCTTCACCTGTCTTCCCTTCATTAGTAAAGGTTCTTTTTTTTTTTGTGGATTGGCAAAGGTACAGCTCACCAGTTGAGCTACTTGGGTTTGATTTCATTAGTAAAGGTTACGTGATAAGAAGCATTCAGGTCCATCTTCACATCGGTAGCTGGATGCATTAGTGATTTTCGCATAAGATTTGTATATATCAGACCAGAAGTCGCGATTGTACTTGAAGGGCTCAGAAGATTTTATTTGAGTTTTGATCGAATACTTGTTTGACATTTGGTTAGATTGGATCAAGGCAATACATGGTATTTCCAGGTCGTTACATCTATACACAGAGGCTGAAAGGTGCAAGTGTAAATGACAAGGCAAGCACCGTCTCATTAAGTATGCCTATAACTATTCTCTTATGCGTGTTATTTACATTAAAACTTACAATCCTGCAGGTTACCCTGAATAAAGTGTTGCTAGTGGGTACAAAAACAAGCGCTTACGTGGGAAAACCGATTGTGCCCAATGCCAGAGTCCAGGCAATTGTCGAAGAGCAAGTATGGTTCAGTTTCCAAGCTTTTCTATCCATTTTTTTTCCCCCAAATTTCTGCATACGTCGTAATTCCCTTGTTTTGTGGTAGACCTTGGCCAAGAAGGTCATCGTATTCAAGTACAAAAAGAAGAAGCACTACAGAAGAAACATCGGGCACAGACAGGTATGCCAGCAGTTTATTCAAAAATAAGTATTATGGCATTACAAATACTGTTCTTGATGAATTCTATTTTTTATTATCACAAAACAGCCTATTACGAAGATAAGAATAACCAGTATCACCGGTTACCAAGACTCACCGGCTGTCACCCTTCCTTAGATGACTCCATGAATGTTCAAAATTGGCATGAAAGTCGAAGATAGATGGACTTCAGTCTCGTGAGAGCAGTTTCTGTGCAATTGTGAAGCCTTGTATTTATATTTCACGACCCAGACGCAAGCTTTCCCCATGCTCAGTGTGAACTTTGGTATTCAATACTGGATTATCAAATGCTTTTTCTTTGTATTTCTCTTAGCCAGCCACAATTAGTGCCCAATTGTGGTGGAGCAACTTGCTTCTGATCGCCTATGTACACGGATGACGGATGTAACTAACTAATAGCAAGTTTGGATGTTTAGCCTAAATAAATGTTTAGCCTAAAAAAAATGTTTAGCGTAAGATTGAAGATACCCTTACAGCAAATTGGCGATTGCATTCTTGAAAATATGGAGCTCTTTCAATTGAAATAAATTTAAGTCTACAAAGTGAGATTGAGGTCTAAGTTCAATCCCCACTAAATGGTTCCGGATACCATAATTATTCCAAAAAAATGAATTGTGTAAGTAGGTGGAGAGAATCACCATTTTGAATCCTCTAATGCATTACATCTCTAAGTTATTCCGATATACTTGGTTTCGTGCGCAATACATATCCTTGTTCATTTTTGCTATCCTGTTCGATAAAAAAACACATATAAAAAGTGTGGATATGATGCTTGCCACACAAAAAAATTTAAAAATGGAATCACAAAAGAAAAACATATAGCATTACTCCAACTTATCACAAAAAAAAAGCATTACACCTGATAAATTTAAATTTATGCCAATATATAAAGTTAATAATTCATTCAAAAATGGGGGTGTGCCATTAAGTCGGCCGACTAGTAGGCACTTTCTCGTTGGCGATCCGATTTTGCCTTATACGGATGGGAAAATCGCTTAGGGTGTGGGTTCGAGAAGTCGGCCGATTAG
>JAOYMZ010000001.1:1551592-1566030 GCA_025802335.1 Pinguicula primuliflora
AGAATGCTTTTGTTCTCAAATAGAACCTAATCATGTATGCTAAGAATTTAAATTGAACATGGCATAAATAAATTCTAATCATGCATACATAAAAATTAAATTTATTTAGCACATAAATAAAAATAATAAGAAAAAAAATAATAGGGTTTTACCGTCCCTCCTTTTTTCGATGGGGAAAAGTCCAACTCCTTCAAACTTGGAAAGGATTTTGGAGATTTTGAACAAATCTTGATGATAAGGAAAGGATTTGGGAGATTTTGAACAAATCTTGATGAGAAACACAGCAGATGTGTACTCCCAATATCCCATACTCACACGATCGGAATTAGACGTTGCTCCGACAGGCGGAGGAGGAATTCCGATTCGATCACGAATTGGGACTCACTATACCTAGCCTTATTGTACGGGAATTCAAATCCCCCCCAAAAATAGGGACGAGCCGACTGCTTCACGAACGAGGTGCCACTTCACGATTGAATTGAGAAATCAGATTTATTGAGAAGTGGGTGTTCGTCATAGCTAGAAGTGAATAACACGGTGCGCAATCTGAGTGTTGAGTTGTTGTTTCTTTCCCCCTGTTTTGGGATCTTCCTACCGGACCATGAGGCCCTATTTTCCCCTGATTCACGAGGCCAACGATGGCGGGTCGTGTTGCCACTCAAACATCCGACGTGCAACAGTTTGCCGGCCAATGAGAGTGGGCCTTTCATGCCGGAACAAATACACCATGGCCGTGGTGATGGACGCACGACAAGGATGACACCGTCGCGTGCGATTCTCGGCAGCACATCGCTGAGGTGTGCTGTGGGGGAACGACGGCATGTGCTGTTGGGGAAAACGATGAGCTTTGCTTGGACGACGGCATGCACGCTGCAGGGCAACCGGCGGAATTGCAAGTTGCAGGGGCGGCAAAACGGTGAGCTTTGCTGGAAATTGGAGTTGGGGATGTCAAAGGTGTAACGATGGTGATGTTGTCGCCGATGATAACACCCGGCGGAGTGGAGCACGGCACGATGATCGGTCGTGGTTTGGCTATGCACAGAGACAAGGAGAGATCCGAGCAACTCGTGCTGATAACGTGTGTAATCTCAAGGATTCTGTAAGGAAGAAAAGTAGAAGAAGAAGAACGTAAAACTGTGTTCTTTATTATTCTCTGTAATCCTCTTTATATAGAGGTAAGGACCATCAGTTACAGAAATCTTATCCTTATAAAACTGTACCAATCACTATATATATATATAACATATATCTATAACACGTGTATCATTTTCCTAATTCATATCTGTGAAGATAACTCTTTTCCCCTCTTCCTTGACACGCAGAGAACAGAAAAGGGGAAGCATCCATGGTAGTTAGAACCAGAAGTTGAAGGCAAGACGAAGCGGCCGAGTGAGAGAGAGACAGTCAATCTACTCAGATCCCTTCAATACCACATCATCTCCACCAAATCCAATTGCAACTTCAACTAATCAACCGAAAATGTCGGTCATTCCCTGTACTTTTTATAGTTTGTCTTTTCTGTATACTCTCTTGCTCCTATTTCTTTCATTACTCTGTTTCGATAACGATGCAGCCGCGCCGGAAAATATCGCCGGCGATACTCTCGGCCGCGGCCCCCCTCGCGATGAAGCCATCGTCAAGGAAGGGAGGGAAACTCTCAGTTTTAGCGGTGGTGGTCTCCGTTTTCCTATTCGGATGCTTCATGTACAACAAGGATGTGAAGTCGATCGCCGAGTATCCGTTTTCGCAATCTTTGGATGAGGAGATGGGGAGCAAGGAGGCGACCGTGTCGGTTATAGTAAATGCGAGGACGGTTGTGGAGACGGAAGTAGAAAACTCCGTCACCGGTGCTGCTGGCCCCTCCACTCAGATCGGATTGCCTGTTCAAGAGAATGGGGATGAAGTGGAGGAGGAGGAAGTGGAGGAAGTTGAAATCCCGCCAGAGAACTGCGATTTGTTCACCGGGAAATGGGTTTTGGACAATTCAACGCACCCGATTTACAGGGAGGATCAATGTGAATTCCTGACGGCGCAGGTAACCTGCTTGAGAAACGGCCGACAAGATTCTTTGTACCAGAACTGGAGATGGCAACCCACGGACTGTTCTTTACCCAAGTAAATATAACCAGCCCCATTGATCAATGCTGTTCCTTCTCAATAAACTCTGTTTCTAACTTCAAGCAACCTTTCTTTTTTTGCAAGATTCAATGCTAGATTACTGCTAGAGAAGCTGAGAAACAAGAGGCTGATGTTCGTGGGAGACTCGTTGAACCGGAATCAATGGGAGTCCATGATTTGTTTGGTTCAATCTGCTGTTCCTCCAGGCAAGAAGACACTCAACAAAACTGGTTCTTTGTCGGTTTTCACAATTCAGGTTACTTTGCTCTCTTTTTCTCTTTTCAGAGATAAGTTACTAAAACCATTGAGTCTTGATTGACTATTGCTCCTCCTTTGTCAAAATGTAGTATTTGACTATGTGCACTAATCTCCCACTTTCTTCGTGAGCTTCTTCACCTAACAAAGCATATCATATGTGTTCGATCTTGAAGATTCCATGATACCAACAGGGTTGTTAATACAGGTACCTTTTTCCTATTCTGATGGCAGGATTACAATGCAACCGTGGAGTTTTACTGGGCTCCATTTTTGGTGGAGTCCAATTCTGATGATCCGACTATGCACAGCATTCAGGACCGTATCATACGACCTGGATCCATAAAAAAACACGGCAAGAATTGGAAGGACGTGGATTACCTCATCTTCAACACCTACATTTGGTGGATGAACACGCTCATCATGAAAGTCCTGTGAGGCTCATATCCGTAGAAATAACTTGCATGACTTTGTTTCTGTGAATCTGATTTATTTTGTCGCTGGAAAAAACAGCCGGGGATCGTTCAACGGAAGCGACACGGAGTACGACGAGGTCGAAAGACCGGTAGCCTATGGCAGGGTGATGAGGACTTGGTCTAAGTGGGTCGAGAACAATGTGGATTCTAATCGGACCAAAGTCTTCTTCATGAGCATGTCTCCTCTTCACATCAAGTGAGTATTCTACTTTAGCTTATAAGCCAAACAAGTCCAAAACACAAGTATATTTCTGATGCATGAATCACGTGCGTTAGGAGCTTAGATTGGGACAACCCCGACGGGATCAAATGCGCTAAGGAGACGACGCCGATATTCAACACGTCGTTGGCTTTGGACGTAGGCACCGACTGGAGACTCTTTGTTATAGCAGCCAATGTCACACAATCCACCACAGTTCCGGTTCACTTCCTCAACATCACCACACTCTCCGAGTACAGGAAAGATGCACACACTTCCGTGCACACAATCCGGCAGGGTAAAATGCTGATGCCGGAGCAGCAGGCGGATCCGGAAAACTACGCCGACTGCATCCATTGGTGCCTACCTGGGTTACCGGATACCTGGAACGAGTTCCTATATACTCATATTATTTCATCAAATACTTGATAACTTTGTAGCTTCTCTTTGTGGGGTTTATACCTTTATTCTTGGTATATAGTAGCTTTTTGTTGTTGAGATGCAGTTGGCATGGGCTGAAAGAAACAACCCAAGTAGGTTGCTTGAGAAGTGTAAAATTGATTTTGTACCAAAGAAGAAAGAAGGTGAAGGGATTGCTCACTCGTCTTGTATCTTCATTGCTGATAACTCACTCCATTTCAGTTAGGTGGCTGATTAACAGCCCCTTTTCCTGATTTTTGTATCTAGAAGACCACAATATCCCAAATACACTAAAGCCCGACACAATAATGATATATTTTAAATTATCTACAGCACTGAAGCAACTCATTTAAGCAGTACCTCCAGGTTTGCATGAATCTTCTCCAGATTCAGAAGGTGGGCAAAACCTACTGATTGCACGAATTGCAGTAATATGAGTTTTTGGGAACACCAGCCGTAGCAGGGGAATGGATGATCTTATCTTTGAACGTTGAATTTTCTCTAACGCAGTTTTCATTTCTAAAGCTGTTGGCACATTATACCATTGAAGGTACCAAGAGAGTACGGTGCTGGACTTCTTTCCACATGAATTTGAGGAAGGCCATTCACCTGACGTCGTGTATGCGTAAAAATCGCCTTCCAACTCTAAACAACAACTCAGAAGGTCTTCAACTCGCTTCTGCAGCAAGCCCAGAAAGGCAGACTGAATAATTCCCCCGCCCGAATCAGATAATATTCCGTTTGAGAGAGCTTCCTTGTATGCTAGAGCAATCTGCGCTTGAGAAGACTATTATCAAATGATGCGGGAACAGATGGTATCAGGATATCATAGAAAATGACACTGTCAAACACTAGTACCTTCAAACTTGAAATAGACTGCAGGTCATCGGAAAAGCAACTATTGGTGAACACGGAGTTCGTCATGCTCTCAATTGTTGTGTATAGTGACAAATAAACCTGCACATTTTAGAGTAACCACAATTGGAAAAAGGGTTATGACACGGACCAAGCATTAGAAAGCTCGACTTTCGGGGCCAAGAGTTGAATTTTAGCAACAATAAACCTGGAGCATTGCTGGTCTGTCCTTCCTCACACACTCGAACAAGATTTGAAGGCAGAACATCTGAGTATCAAGCTCAGTTCTGCTGAAAGATTTCCGAACAACAGCCAAAGTGTAACACATTTTTAGCAAAATCATTACATAAAGAATGGATAAATAATGCCTACCAAAAAAAAAGAATGGATAAATGATCTTATTCTTCATCAAATCAAATGTTGAATTCACAAAGCTAAGATGTCGACAGATACTTTGGATCCTGGCAGTTGAATATAAGTATAGGATTGTAAGAAGCAACTTGCCTGCTACACTGTAAAGGGGATGAGTCGCAAAAGAGTTGAGCAAATGCAACTAAGCTTGGATCCGACAAGAAGGTATTAACCAACTGTTCGACCCGTACCTCACCTGTGCACTCTGTGGTTGGACTACAGGATCTGGATTTTGTCAAGTCACTCATCTGCAAAAGGGCATTTGTTCGAAGATACATGATGATATGTACATAAATACAAAAGGCAGCAATAAAGAGGGAGTACCTTATGCATGGCTCGTGATAATAAAGACTGACTTCCTATAGGATCATCCGCATAAGAACATGCTCCAACTTTTCTCTTGACGTATAGAATGCCAGAATTAAATGGGTGGCACTTGTTCCCTGAATTCCACCAAGGTTTATCTGTACAAGGAGAGTGATCCATGCTGTCAAATCCCATTTAAGCAGCCATATTAGGGCTAATGGTTCAAAATACCTTCAGGAGTGAGTTCAATGATTTGAGACCAGTAACGAGGACCACAGACACACAGAGCCTTCAACTGCAGTAAACAAGGTAGAACCTCATGCATCATGTACGAAGAAAGTAAATGCTAGTCGTGGAATGAACTAATGGTGATGGCAGCTGAAACAATTTTAGTACTGTAATGTACGACCCGTGAGAATGGAAGTTGATGCATATTTCCTATCAAGAGCAAGGAAGCATAGGAATGAACTGCTAGCAGTGTCAGTCTCAAAAAAGGAGAAAAAAGGCAGTGTCAGTCTCCACAAGAGATCAATTGTCGCTCCACATATTACTGTTTGCAAAATCACTTTTGAAAAGTATGACGAGCGGGAGAGTAGACTTACAATAGCACGTTCTGGTAGAACGCAAGGAGTGACTTCAAAGAAACTCGTTTCAGCAAACAATTCAGTTTCTCTGATTGTAACTTCGAGAGGGGCATAGACAGGTAAACCTGTGTCGACATCAACTGTTTGAATCCAGCGGGCTTCAGTTGCAAGAACATATAAATGTCTGAGCGCCTATTATTAAAGAAAAAGTAAGAGAGAGTTTCTACTCACCCATAAGAGAAGCATCAAATTTGAATACAAACATTAAAATGGGGAAAAGGGGGAACAATGTGCACTTATCGGGATGGCTCAAACTGACATGACTTCTACGCAATATCATTTAATAGATGAGCATATATTCTTTCTTTCCCTCACCTGGAGATGGCATCGATTGTCATTTGGTCCATTAGGCAAGCGTGGATAGAGTGTTATGAGCAAAGCAGCAATCGAACTGTTGCTTGTTGAGAAAGACGACATCCCACCTCCAAGGAACAAGAAACCAATTCCTAAACTTACCTGTGGATGAACACCAAATTAGTTATCTATCAAGAATACTTCTTGAATCTGGATCGGATATAAACCCAACCTAATATAATCTACCAAATCCCATACAAAGAGAACCAATGAACAACTATAGTTTGCACCATTGTGTAACATTTCACATAAACGTAGTATAGGGTTATAATAGGGGTAGCTTTTCATGTCATGGTAATTAAAAATAGAGAAATAGTTTGTTTGTTGTTTTATAAGGAAAAGGAGTGAAATATTATCTCTAATGTTAGGATAAAAGATCACAGTGAGAATTATTAATTTAAACAACTAAGGAAGACTAAGCCTCTAGGGGCATCATATTATCTGAATCACAACTTTAACTTCAATCATATTTCAGTACACTAAATGAATCAAAAGGATTTTGAAACCAACTTCAAAATGAGACCAACCCGGAAAACTAAGCTCCCAGGGAGTTCAACTGATCTTCTCATGAATTATATTCTTTTCGAGTGCAAGAAAAAAGTGTAGATCCCAAGTTGTCAGGCTTACCGCCATTTGCGTACCAAAATAAGCTTGCCCATCAGCAGAGCTGCGGTTGCGAAGAAATTTCAGTAATTTGAGCGTTTGTAAATTGCCAGATCCAGACATTACCTGCTCAAAGAAAACCCTTTAGATATGGCATTATGTGCACAAAAATAGGATAGAATTTTAGCAGGAATATACTAACCACACAGAGGGAGAGCACAATTAGATGAAGGCATGTCTCCAAGGTCCCACGGTCAACATAATTTGATAGTCCTCTGGGCCAAACATTCTCATTGGAAGCACAAACAGGCTTTATCTGCCAGTGATGGTAAACTTCTTATATTTGACATAACAAAATGAGTAGAAATTACTGCACCACCAACCTCATTTAGGAAGTAGATGGCATATTTGTAAAGCAAGTCTTGTGCATTTCCATCTCTTGTACCAGCAAATCGTAACCCTGGAAACGAGTATCTTCCCTCTTTTTAGTACTTCGGAAAAAAAATGAATTGATTATGCAGTCTCTGTGCTAATGTGATTCTAGAAGAAGTTTTCCCGATGGAACAGACTTAAGGCCAGATAAAACAAATAATATATCTCAATATCAGGGAAGCACTGTGAGAAGCAAATAGTAGTCTTCAATATGAAGAAGATGAAAATGGTTTACCGATAGAAATGCAAGCTCCAGTGACGATATTGACATATGCTTGGACAAAAGCTTCAGTATCCATTTGACCTATATCACCCATCTCATGTCCAATGCTCTTTATGCCATGTGTTATAACTTCAGGGATCTGAGACTCAATCCATTCTTCAGACGGCGCAACCCTGCGAATTATTGGAAAATGCATCAAGTAATTTTATTTTATTTTATGAGTATCTGCACTTCCAAACCATTATATGAATTTACTGATATACCTGCTCCACTTAATCAAATTCCGAGCAACAACGCGAATCAAGATAAAGTCAGGCCTTACATACTGCAACTCAAACTGGGTTTGAGGAATTGAAAGTCGAGAAACTATCAGCTCGGATTCTGTCTGTTTGTGTCAAATAGTGGAAAAAATCATTAGCTGAAATATAAACGCATACATAACAAGAAAACTTAGTTGTATGGAAAAAAAGATTACGGAAGATATCACATAGAACAAATTACCTTTAAATACATAAGAGCAAGAGCAATTACAGCTCCTGGTGCAGTAACATCAATGTTGACGAGATTCACATCCATAATCTAGTAGATTAGAAATGGGGATAGGTTGGAAGTACAAGAAAAGAATAAACTACATCAGATGCGCTGACATTTTAAATACTAAACAACTAGAGGTAAAATCGCCCTACCTGTCCAGGAGTTCGGTTAAGTTCATCAGTATGCGATGAACAGGGGTGGAGACTATCCTGTTAAATATGATAAAGCAAGCAAGAAAACGGAAACAATCAGCCCTCCTCAGAAGTAATCATCAGTAGACGTATCAATACTTCATTACAAAAAGGACGCACATACATTGAGCAACTCCTTGCCACTAATGTACTGGAACAATCGTTCCACCACGGAGTCTATAGAGCCTACGGCACCTTCACCATGGCCTTCATTAACAAAGGATGGCTTTAGGGTCAACTATCTAATAAAATAAGTTAACTATGCAATTGAAAACGTTCATACCTAATGCAACAAGTCCAAGCGAAAAACCAGCTGAAACAGCATAACCTTCCCTTTCAAGTACATTATCCCCTCCACTTCTGCGACCTATTTCGCTCTGGAAAAGAAGTGGTGCGTCGAAATAGTCTATCATTGCAACTTAAAAATAGTTCGAACACAGAGTCTTTCTGTTTAGGGAGTGGGAATCAACAAATATAACTCTTAATCACAATCAGTGAATCAACTGAAAAATTCAACCACTACATTAGCATTATAGAGCCTAAAAGTTGGTACTATTAGATCACAAAGTTACCAGCAGAAATTGCATCGTTTGTGGATGTGCCGATCCCTCATACAGAAGGCCAAGAGAAATAAGGGCTGCTGACTGAAAATTTGCAAATTCAAACTTAACTGTTCTGTATAAGCATATAAGTATCACCCAACAAATAGTTGAATAATCTAATAACGAATGGAAATGAAAGTCAAATGGCTATACTCAGACCTAGCTCCATTATAACTTGTAGCTTACCTGTATAATAGTTGGCAACTCCAATTCTGGAAATGAGGATGGATGGCGAGCAGGCAAGTGCACGTAGAGAGACTAATCAAAATTAAAATAAGTTTAATATTATATCACAATTAAAGGTAGAATATCCCAGATACCACATAAATATTAATTACAGTGATTTTACAAGTATTTAAATGCATATCAGTCCAACGATGCATCGTTTCCCTATTACAGTTATTGATAAATAGAGAGTGACACATACTGGCCACCAAAGGGATAAAAGTTCAAAAGTAGAATTAATATTTGTACACTAATGTTCCATGCCGCACTAACACTGGCATGAATTATCTTATCATCAAGCATACTATTATTATTCTTTTTTTTCGAGTTGGGGGTCTCCACGGAAACAATCTCTCCATCATGTTGTGGGGTGAGGGTATGATTGCGTACATCCTACCCTCCCCAGACCCTGCCTAAGGGCGGGATCTAATGGGTATGTTTGGTTTGGTTTGGTTTGATACTATTAAACTCAAAGGAAAGTTAAGAGCACGTAGCAATTTAACTTTTGATTTGATTGCTAACACTTCACTAAATGGGTCATTTGTCCTTGCAAAATTAGGAATGTGTCATAGGTTTAATTTATAGAAATAAGGATGCCTCAAAAAAATGACAACCAGCATGCCAAATAATGCAAAAACATGCAATCAACATGTACATGTAAAACTTAGTTATCAACTTGGTTTGTCCCAATTATTTTCAGAAAAAAGGTCAGTTTACTATGCAACAAAAGGTTGCAGACAAATTTTCAGGAATAAGACAAGTCAGATATAATAGGTAGAGGTCAGGGCACTGAGAGAGAGGTGAAGAGGTTGATATCACCTTAGAAATGGATGGCTGCATGGTTCCTCTGTATGAAGCTGCGAGACCAATCATTAATCCTACTGTAGTACTTTCATGGTCCTGCAATTGAATGTTTAAAACAATCCAGAACACAAAAGGTAATATTTCAGTTGAATTGCCACAGGGATGAACTGGGTAAAACAATGTAAGGCGGTCATTTCACGTAATTCTACAAATAGTGATGGTAGGGGAAACATTCACCTGTGAATAGTATTGGAAAATATCAGAGATGAGCAAAACACGAAGATGTCCATGCAAACCCAAGGCGAGAAGCAGACCAGCGTGAGTGGCATTAGGCTCATCTGGCTTGTTGTAAAGTATCCACATTTTTGACATTTTACCCTGAATGCAAAAAACATCGTGTGCACGAAAACATTTAAATGGAACCAGTCAAATTCATGCAATGCACATTAAGTACAAAAGACTCGAGATGTAAATAAAGAGATCATCATCGCCAATACAAGTATAAGTATAACATAGTTAACACTCAGTATTCAGATTCAAGTAGCAGCTACAAGGAAAGGACGAGAACTGCAAAATGATAAAGAGTTGGATTAGCAAAAGTGTACGAACCTGGAAAGGAGAAATTCTTAAACCGGCGGCAACCGCGTTGTGAAACTCTGGCCAACATTTAAGTTCTTGAATATTTCTAATGTTTGGATCTAAATTAACCTGTATCAATACTCATATTCTTATGAAATCCAGATTGAATTAGCCCAGGCATATGAACTAATCAAAAAATTCAAGATCACTACCATTGCATTTTGTTGAGCTGGCAGCCTACCAGCTAAAACCAGCTTTGGAACAGAAAGCGCCTGAGAAAAGAAATAAGTTGATGTTACCATAACTGCACGAAGGAGTGGGAATGGGGATGGGGGTGCTTTTAAGAAATTAAATCGTTCGGATTTAGCCATATAGAAAACTCCAGAAAAATTCAACAAGTGCACAAGATACATACAAATATATACATAAATAAATAAAACGCACCTCCGTCAGAAGAGTGCATATAGTACCCAGCGTAAATGCACCACGGCCAAATGGTAGAGCCGTGGTTCTTTGAGCAAGATGCCAGAGCTGAGTCTGCACTAATCATATCACAGTTCAGCAATAATTGTGGGGTAAAAGACAATCTAATCTTCAAGGTTAGAAAAACTAGGCGATTTTTTTCTCCCTGTGTGTGCGTGTGTTTAATTTTTTATACATGATTTAATGCAACTAAACTGGATAAGAGAAAGAAAAGATGAGGTTTCGCATCAGAGAAATTGATAATAAAACCAGCAAAAATAATTATGCAGAGTCCTTACTCCTTCTCACGGAATACAAATGAAGTTCTTTGATCTAGAGAGATGTCAAACATATAACATGGTAAAATATATGATGGATTCATGATACAGAAAAAGAAAATCTTCCATATAAGATCTATAAGAGCACCTACGATGTAATAAATAAGTTCCTGGAATTTAGAATAAAGGGAAACGAAGTCAATAAGGTCAAGATCAGATAACTGAAACCTGAAAAAAAATATACAATTTCCTAGATGAGCCCAAACTTTAGCAAACAAGATTACTCAAGAGAAATGGGTGGGAGCGACAAATTCAGAACTTTGATAGGAGCTGAACTTATGAGCTCAAGATCCAAGGAGTAAATCTCGAACTAAAAAATTAGTTAAATATTTGGATTAATAGCAGTCGCAATTAACATGTATATATATATATATATTTTGTTGCAATTAACATATTTAGTAAAAATGATATTATTGCAGTAACATGCATACATTCAGTGGTGCTACCGTCCGAATCTACAGATCTATCATGAACAGAGAAGACAACCTTACCATGAGCAAGGTCAAGGTTCCATCAGAAAGTAAAAAAAAACATTCTAAATATGAAATCATGAGTTAATGACAACATCACACTGCAATTCTCACACAGTCGTGAAGAGAGGCGGGAAACAAGGCTTCAAGAACAGAGAAGTAACGTTGATTGGAAGGTATATTGGACACTAACACGAATAAAGAACTACAAAGCGAGCATACAATGATAATTAATTTAAAATATATAGCCGAAGTGAAGTCATCAATCAGCTGAAAGGACAGATACCTGTTGGAAGTCCTGATCGGAAGCTGAAAGATTTGACGAGGTATGAATGGATACAGGTCTTGCAGAGCATAAAAGCCATCTAACCTATAGAAAATTACAGTTAAAAAACAAAGAATCGAGAGATACAAATTACTGAAATAAATCAAGGAAACATGACAGTTATCAGATCGTCATGCACCTCGTTAAGCCGCAGATCGCGACCAAAACGCAACTGTGTGCTCGAATTGAAAATATGTTCCATTCCATCAGTTACAGGCCCCTCAAAATTGTCTACATCATCTAACTTGGAATCTTCCAAATCAAGTGTATCAGAAACTGATGAAGGTATGGTCACTGGATGCAGAGCCAACATGTAAGGCGTAGTAGAAATCAAACTTGACTTGGTAAAATCAAGATCACCAGAGCCTGTTGGATCTCTCAAATGCAACATTGCTAAATCTTCACGACCAACAAGCACGTAGGCAGCAACATGCCAATTGGTTGGAGGAGACTCGCGGCACTTATCTACTGCCTGAGCAAAATATTAAAGTTAATTATTACATTGTCACAACAAATCAAGGTCAAGGAAAATGGCTTAAGACCCGCTGTTTTTGAAAAATATTAGTCATGATATAGAGTTCTGCTTACAGGGATTATAGCAAATGATATAAACGTGCAATTTTATCACTAATTAATTCATCCTGAAAGCTGTGTGGTACTAAATATGGGGGTCATACTATTCTAAGTGAGAGAGTGGCTTCAACCTTCACATGCATCCAAGAAATGAGTGGCAAATAGTGGCCAAAAGTTACTGATAGGATGTGAAGATTCAATGATATTAAATACAAATTTGTTTCAGAAAAGTACGCATTCTAATAGCAGTAATCAGCATGAGTATCAAGGTCTTACATGCCGTAGGGGGAGAGATATACCAGCTGGTAGCAAGTCTAAATGCTGTGGCCCAAATTTTTCTCCAACCATTGCCAAAACCGTTAGCTCTTCACGAGTACGATACAAGCCAGGGCTAATCTTACAGCTAACACCAGAAGTAAGCCTCGTTCCTGATTGCTCGGCACCAGACAAGAGACTATAGAAAGAAACTAGCTTCCTTGCCCAGTTCACAACAGAAGTTCCATCTTTCAAAATCAGGAGGGGGAGATCAGAAATAGAAGCAGACTCATATCCATGTTGCAAACAGGTCTCAAGCCATCGCAATAAGTTTGGTGGATTTCTTGGGGTATACAGGCCATGAGGCATTCCAAGTTCTTTTACGAGTCGAGGAAAATCACGTTTATAATGATCCAGGTAGCTTACTTCTTGTAAGAATTCAGCAATATCAAACAAGAGAACAACTAGAAGACCCAAGTCCCTACAGTCAGAAGCGAACATTATAATAACAACTGCAGAGATAAAAAGTGCAACTAAAATATGAATGAAGATATTTGCAAGGTGAAACTTTGTTGATCTAGACGTAAGTATCAAACACAAAATTGGCGAAGATAAACAATTTTTTTTGTTAAACAACAGTTATAGTGCAGGAAAAGGTAAGCAATGATGCACGGAGATTAAAATTAAAAATTCAAGTTGACAGAGAAACCTTTTACGGAGATTGACAACTTTCAGGGTCTCATATACTGCATGCAGTGAATCTAATAACTCAGTAAGCAATTTCCGGCAGAAGCTTTCATCTTTATTCACACTCACAGGTACAACAGCCACAGATGCTTCTAATCCCTCCCTGTCAGATGATAATCCAGGAAAAGCACCAGCAATGTAATAGTTACGGCTAAAATATAGCTGATTATATTTGCTTCGGGTAAGGAACTCCCAAGATTGATGCAGTCCTGAACTTTGCAATGTTTCAGAAACTGTGCTAGGATTCCGGCACATTTTTCTGATCACATGACAAAATGATTCCCATTCTGAGTCAGCAGTAGAGTTTGACTTAGATAAATAGGTTGAATCCTTATCGCCCCATAAAAGACTAAGGAAGTGATAATAGAAATCTGAACTAATCCCTTCTGCGATTGATGAGATACAATCATTTGTGAGAGAGGATGAAGGTCCTCGCTGCATTGTGCATCTGTAATTCTAAGACAGGAAAACAAACCAAGTTACTTTCATATATAGTCAAGAAATCAACAATCCCTCAAATACTTTAATGACTACATGAGGAAAACTTAGCTCGACAGAGTTATCTATGTTTTCTCAGTTCTTTATTCCCAGAAACTGAGGGTATAAAGACCGATTAGATTGCTATTTTCCACTCTCGAAGAACCCAAGCTTACTGAAATTATTTCTCAAAAGAAACATAAAATTCAAAATAAAAGAAGACCACATTAAACCGTGAAATTACTTGAGCAGAAAATGGCAACATCAGATTTAACAAGAAAATTATAAAACAGATGCTTTTCCAGTAATTATAAAACAGTCATTAATGAAGTGCTTTTGATCATTACAAAGATGGATACTAAATTTATAGATACCTGCCCACGTTGAACAACTATGTTGACGCGCCCTTCGACATCATCAACTAAATCCACAATTCTCATGTCATTTATGTTATTGTTGGTTCCTGAAAGCTTTGCCCTGCTGGAAAACTCTTCACCCAATGTGGGAGGCATAATAAATTTGCACAGGCATAGGTTTCCTGACTGGGATTATTTAAGCAC
>JAOYMZ010000001.1:1566130-1582536 GCA_025802335.1 Pinguicula primuliflora
TATTTTCTTGACACCAATTTGAGGCAAACCATTCATCCCATGACTTACGTAAGTCCCAGTATCCAAGATATCTCTGAAATTTCCTCTTTGAATATATAGAAACCAAACCAATTAAGGAAGTGAGCAGAGGATTATGATCAGAGGCCAGACGTACCAAATGCTTTACTGAAATACCATCAAAATACCCAGCAGCTGATGATTTAATCAAGACATGATCTAGACGTTCAAGACAGGCTCCTCTTTTCCATGTGAAGTTTGATCCAGTATAACCTATATCCATTAAAAGAGAGCCTTGAATTAGATTACGAAAAAGCTTACAGCCTAATGAAGGCTTACCACCCAATTTTTTAGTACATGCTAAAATCGCATCAAAATCACCCATAAGAAGCAAGGGTGTATTAATATTTTTCAGCAAGGGAATGAAGCGCTTTCCAAAGGCCACGCCTTATTCCTACATGTGGACTTCCATAAACTGTAATACAAAGAAAATCAAAAGAGTTTGGGCAAGAAATACGGGTATACAAGAATTGCAAATCATTAGAAATGATTTACACAGAAATTCTTGCCTTCCACATAATCCATATATCACTAGATAATCCAATTGCTTCAATCCTATGGGAGTACGGGAACGCAGAGGATCAAATAATTCTCTCTGCATCATTACCACTTATATGAGGTTCAAGAAACATTGCTATATCAACTTGATAAGATTTTACGTAATAAAGTAAAGTAGCTAATGTACGAGAATTAGCTATACTTTGACAATTCCAACAAAGAATATTAAAAGTCATTTAAAAGTTACTAAATTAGAAACTTCACTAAGTTTAGGAAATGGGCCGGAGCATGGAATCATTCATTTCCTCTTGATGTGGCCACATAAAATATTTAGACCGATCTATCTCAATATTTGTTGTATTAGTAGTAAGATCCATCTCCAATATATCTTCAGGTTGAGCACTATACTTCAATCTTCCTTTTTGACCCATATTAAAGCCTTTATGGAGATTAGGACCAGGGTCATATGCACAATAATTTAATGAATCCGACTGTGAAGCTGAAACAGGAATCGGGAGAGGATGAGATATACCAATGGAAGTGTGATTATCTTTGGGTCCTGAATCTAGAACAACTTTGGGCATAACAAAACTTGCTTGTATGACATCATTAGGGGGTATAGGGATGCCTGAGGATGCAGGTAAAGATTGATTCGAACCATCTGGTATAATGTGTGTGTCTGATTAAGGTAGTGGATTGATCTTTGCTAAGTTTTGATGAGAATCTGGAATTCACCGAGATGAAGATACAGACCCATGCTAATGATGTTTATTCCCAAGTGATTTACTAGACTGTCCATTATCCATAACTACAGGTTTGCGTTTATTTGGAATGGAGGTTGAACCTGCAGAAGTAGATACAAGGGGCAAGTTCTTTGAACCAGACTTAAAATTGAACATTTTACCAGATTCAATATTATGAGATTCCTTGCTAATATGATCATTTGATGTGTGATTTTTCAGGGCACTGTGGATGGAGTTGTAAAATTTGGATTAGAGATCTGTACTCCAGGGTATTTTCCAGAAGTAGAATTTTTCAGCCCATATTTCCAGAAGCCACTTCAGTAGTTACATGATGTTTTCCTTTCTTATAAGCAATAACCAAGGTCCATGAGCAGATAGTGGTACTTTTGTATATGCTCAGGAATATTAGTCATACAGGTAGGAAAAGCTTTGTCTTTATCTGTTAACATCACTTTGGGAAGATAAATCTTTTTCTCAAGTATTAGCTAAGACTACATTACCAGGCAAGAGTCCAGACGATAAGGACAGGTTTTTCTAGGATGACCATAACAAGCACATCCATAGCATATATTGTATAAATCTTCATATTGAACTGCATAAGGATATCCATCAATAACCAGATTAGGAATAAGTGGTTGATTAAGATCAATCTTGACAGCAATTCTAGCAAATTGACCACGTTCAGCTTGCATCGTATGCTCATCCGCACGGAGAAATGTGCCAATTGGTTTAACTATTGCTTTCAATAGACCTGCTTCAAAAAAGTCCAGTGGTATAACCCTGGAATTCAAAGCTAGATAGCAACCAAAGAAAGTGTTTTGTTTTTTTGTACTAAAATTCGTCTCCCAGGGATATATATATATATATATATAAAGATAATCTCCCAATAGTTGATAAGGTCCACCAGTGAGGATATTAGTATAATCCTGGTCTCCATCAAGTTTAAGTAAAGTAAAGCCATCAACAAGATCCATTAGATGAATATTTCCTTGCGGTTTCCATACATCCATAAGTTTTTTATACAGAGTTTGATAATTAAAATTTCTTCCCAATGGCTTGAGTATGAGACTGAAACCCAGATTAGCTATCATCTTACGATGCACCAAGTCAGAAACAAAAGGTCAGCTAACAATGGCACTTTCTGATTACCTACTGGGAGAAGACGACGATTGTGATTGTGAAAAACAATCAAAAAATATTGGGGATGAGAACCCAGAAAAAATTGAGAATAGTGAGGAAGACTGGATAGAGATGGGTAGTAGAAACAAAGCTTGCTTATTATACGTAAGCAAAGCTCAAACACCGGAGGAGATAGCCGCGAAAACCTCAGGTAAGTCAAAAGAAAAATACAAGGTTCCTGAAAGAGAGACTAAACCTGCACAGAAACAGGAGGAGATGGAAAAACTTCAGTTTACACCAAAAGCTGAAGACTCCAAGTGGCTTGATACTTGCCTGGTAGGTTTTCCTTCACCTATCATTAATCTAGCTTCTATGATCGCTTCACTTCATGCGCAGGGTTATCAAGGAAGTACAGCAGCTCGTGTAGAAGGAGGTGAAATCCTCATCAGCTTGCAAAATGTGAAGGATCAGCTAAAACTAATGCAGGATGACGAGACATCGAAACTCATCAATGTACACACGTTGAGACCATGGAAACTTGTTGATAGAAAATTAGTGAGGTTGGCCTGGATAAGAGTCATAGGGACACCATTACACTGTTGGTCAGTTGACTTTTTTACCTCTGTGAGCACAAAAGCTGGAACTTTGGTGCAGATTGATGGGAAAACAACAAAGAGAGAGGAGATGAAATATGGCCGTATCCAAGTCCTCACTCCGGATTACAAATTGATAAACAAGCAAGTGATGATAGAAACAAAAGGGGAAAATTTTATAGTTGCACTAGAGGAGGAAGTGGAGGGGATCAAGAAATATAAGGGAAACTACAACAAAAACCAGAAACTGGGAGAGGGAGATTGACCAGATTTATACCAAGCAGTTAAGGGAGATGAAAAGAATGCAAGTAAAAAGGGGAGTAATCTAAGAGCAGAAAAACTGTGGGTAAAAAAGATGGAGAAAAATAAAGCCCCAGATATGCAGCATGTGCCAGAGATACAAGAGCATAAAACGAGGGCAGAATCATCACATCAGATAGAACCAATCGAACAGCAACCTTAGTATAAGCAGGCACAGAACAAAGCAAACAATGAACAAGAGACCTTAGTACAGGATACTGAAAGTGTAACACTTTACCTGAGTAGCAAAAAACCGTTACTGGGTTCTGCAGACTCAGATGAAGTTCAAGGATATGTTTCTAAGCACAAACAAATAACTTTGCAAGCTTTCCCTCCAACTCAACCTAAAATTGAGCAGGATGAAAGGAGCTGTGCAAGACTTGTTAGTTCGGAAAATGCAAAGAATACAGAAACACAGCTCTATGACCCTACTGAACTATTGTCATTCCTGGAGTTATCACCTACATCCTTGATCAAGACAGCAAATGGTCTATACAATCCTACAAGCCATGCAACTGAGAGATTATATCAACACACCCAAAGAATATAGGAAAAAAAGGAAACAGCGAGGGAATTGGGATGGAACAAGTTGATCCTTTGTGCTTGGTAGAAGTTACAAAGGATACAGTTAGGGGAGAAATAATGGTACCGAGAGCAACTGAAATAACTGGTGGCGATGAACATGGAAATAAGAAAGTGGAACTTCCAAAATAAGTAGAGGTTATTGTACTAAACGACTCAGTTATAGCAGCAGAAACTATTCCTGATGATACCTCAGAGGAAGCAAGGGACATATGGAGCATGACAGAATCTATAGGGATCCAATCAACTCGACCTAAGAAACATATCTTGCAAGAGTTAGAAAGACTTGAAGCTAAGGCCAAAAAATAGTTAGAAGAATCAGTGTTAGAGCTCCAAAGGTTTCTAAGTAAGTACAACATGAGAATTATGACTTATAATATTTGTGGTCTAGGTAAACGAAGCACACATGAAGAGATAAGAGAGCTAATAAAGTCTCAACATTTGGACTTTATTTGTGTTCAAAAAACAAAGCAGGAGGTAATATCAAGAGTAAAAAGTCGAAGTTTATGCCCTAGTGCGAATTATGAATGGGCTATGAAGAGATCAGTTGGTCGTTCTGATGGCTTGATATGCATATGGAACTCAAGCGTGTTCAGAATGTCACAGACTGGTGAGGGAGATGGTTACCTGCACATCACAGGCAAATGGGGACAAGATGAAACACAGGTGCACATTGTAAATATATATGCACCAGCTGATGTGGAGGCGAAAAGAATATTGTGTGTGGCACATTGACAACAGAGGTAGAAAACTCAATGGATGAAAACTAGTGCATTGCAGGGGATTTTAATGCTATTCGAAGCCAAGAGGAAAGGATAAATTTATCAGTTCCTACACAGAGGGAAATGGAGGACTTCAATCGCTTCATCTTTCCAAATTAATTACATGACGTACCTATGCAACGAAAGAAATTTACTTGTTACAACGGTCGAGGTACGGGTTGCAGCTGATTGGACCGTACACTTCTCTCTAGATCATGGTTAATGAAATGGGAAGATCTTTCCCTTCATGGCTTGAACCGGAGTATATCAGATCACTGCCTCGTGCTGGTCAAAACAGAGGTCACAAATTGGGGACCAAAACTGTTTGAGACACTTAGCAGTTGGTCAGAAATGGAAGGATTCAGTGAATTGATTGAAGCAGAATGGAATTCCTATCAAGTATCAGGAATGAAAGACTACATTCTACATCAAAAACTCAGTAGGCTGCAGGTTTTTCTAACTAGATGGAACAGATCTCAATATGGTAATATTGATGAAAAAGAAAAATAGCTACGACAAAATATCAACAGAATAGATGGAATAATAGAAAGGCTTCAGTCATCTGATATAGTATGCAAGGAGAGGCAGGATTCCTGGCATTTACTGCAGGACACTCTTGAGAACAAGGAAATACTACTATATCAAAAATCTCGGTCTCAATGGATCAGAGAGGGTGACGCCAACATTAGATATTTTCATGCAAGAATGCTGAAGAACAGGGCCTGGAGTAGCATCAGAGGATTAAATATCAATGGGAATTGGTGTGAAGAGGTAGCCCCAATAAAGGAAGAGTTGAAAAATCACTTCAAAAACATATATGCTGAACCAGTGCAAAACAGGCCAACTATGAACATGGCTCCTGCAAACACAATAACAAAAGAAGATAATATCTTCCTTACATCTCCAATAACAGTAGAAGAAATTGATACGGCAGTCTGGGGATGCTCACCTTCAAAGAGCCCAGGAATAGATGGATTCAATTTCAAATTCATACAACAGCACTGGGAACACTGAAAGGGGCATATACTGACTTTATCAAACAGTTCCAAGTGGATGGGAGGATCAACGCTGGCCTGGCTCAAACATTGATAGTACTAGCACAAAAAGACATAAATCCAAGAATGCTAGATTAGTACCGACCAATCTCGTTGATATCAAGTGGATATAAAATTATTTCGAAAATATTGGCAAGCAGACAGAGTAAGATTTTGGGGGAAGTTATCTTGGAGGCTTAAACTGGATTCTTAAAGGGCCACCAAATCCTAGATGGGGTCTTGATCGCAAATGAGGTGATACACAGCTACAAGAGGACCAGAAAGCCACTCATTCTATTCAAGGTCGACTTCTCGAAGGCATTTGATTGTGTAAACTGGCAGTTCTTGAACGATATGAAACAAAAACTTGACTTGATTAAAGCGTGCACTTCTTTAGCACAGGCTGTAGTGAAGGTCAATAAAAGTAAGACAGAATCATTCAAATTTGAACGTGGATTGCGCCAGGGCGATCCATTATCTCCTCTACTATTCCTGACAGTTGCTGAGGGCTTAAGTATGATACTTAGGAAAGCAGAAGCAAGGGGGTATATAACAAGTGCAAGAATTGCAGATCTAGAAATCACGCATCTTCAATATGCTGACGATACCTTGGTGATTGCAGAGGGTACTATGAAGAATGTTCAAGCCATAAAAGGTCTGCTAAGGATATTTGAGATGCTGTCTGGTTTATCAATTAACTTTAGTAAGAGTGTGTTATTTGGATTAAACTCAAATGATACCTTGCTGGGAGAAATGGCAGGAATGCTAAGTTGTAATAAAGGACAATTACCTTTTATTTACTTAGGACTGCCAATTGGAGATAGATCGAATAGAACAAGGATATGGGAGGAGCTGCGTATTGCTATGGAAACAAGGCTGAATCACTAGGAAAATAAACAGCTCTCGCTGGCAGGAAGAGCCACATTATTAAAGTCTGTTTTGTCCAGAATATCAATATATTATCTCTCACTGTTTAAGGCTCCAAAGCAGACGATTAAGAGACTCACCAAAATCATGTCCAACTTTCCATGGCAACAGAGTTCAGACCAGAACCGTCTTATTCACTGGGTAAGCTGGGAGCAAGTGTGCTTGGAAAAAACTGAGGGTGGTCTAGGAATCAAAGATATGTCACGTATGGACCAGGCTTTGTTAGTGAAATGGATCTGGCGTCTAAGACATGATCCTGATAGTTTGTGGAGCCGGATAGTTAAGAAAAAGTACTTGCACGCAAGTGATGGAATGACAGACTTGGGATTAATCACTATGCCAGATGCAATTTCAAGGGTGTGGAAAGACATATGGTCTGTAATTGTCGATGCAGAATGGTTTAAATCTAACGTGCAGCTAAGCATGAAAGATGGAAGTAAGGCACTATTTTGGAAAACAGACTGGTTGAAGGAAGGTTTCTTAGCCCTAAAATTCCATGATTTGTTTAAACTAACAACTAATAAAAACTGTGTAGTTTCTGATATTTTCCAGGAACAAGAAGAGGGAACGCAATGGAGCATTGAATTCAGGCGACCATTGTGCAGTTGGGAGGAGCTGAGATTGGAGGAACTACAAAATATATTGAAGTCTGTCCCAATACCAAGTGAAGGAAACGATAGCTGGGAATGGAGAAGAGAGAGCTCGGGCTTATTCTCTGTAACCTCAGCATACAAAGCTTCAAAACCATCGGATACAACACGGGATACAGAGCTGGCAGCAAAGATGTGGAGCAAGCTAGCGCCACTACAAATACAATATATGGCGTGGAGAGCAGCACGAAACAGACTGCCAACAATAGAGAATCTGCTAACAAGAGCTGATACATCAATTACAGATAAACGTCTGGAAGTGGCTGAAGGCGAAACCAACAACCGTGACGGCCCTGTATTCTCTGTCGGAATGGATTCGCCTACCGGAATCTTGTATGACCTAATGTACGTAAATTTTGAGATCAAACACATATAGCTCTGTAAATATTCTTTTGACAGTTTTAATAAATTTTGGCTTATAAAAAAAAGAGGTATCAATATTCCAGATATTGAGATGAGTTGCATTTGGTGCAGTTCTTTTGAGACGGCACAACATATAATGTTCCAGTGCTCACATGCTCAAGATCTCTAGCGAGAACTGACAGATTGGATTAAAAAATCTAGAAACCAGCAGGTGGATATCTCGACACACTATAGATATCACATGCTGAACTTCACAACACCATCAGAGAAGGAATTTGGCAAAGCTGTGTGGCAAGTGACAATATAGTGTTTGTGGAGAGAAAGAAATGGTATCAGATTTGATAAAGCCTTGAAAGAAGAGGAACCTCCAGATTTAGCAGTGCAAATCAAAATTCGGCTACTGCAATGGCTGAAAGCTAAGGGAAAAATACACTTATCACTACATTTTGAGGCTTGGAATGAAAATCCACGTTATGCACGACATCTTGTAATGAAGTCCATATTTCACTTAGAGTTATGAGAGATATATGGAGGCAATATGTGCTCCATATCACATTTCGTAAATCGTAAATATTAATGGAACCATTTTCGCAAAAAAAAAAAACATTCCGAGTGAAGGAAATGGTAAAGAGTGGTTCATCGCCTAGGTCTCCTGAAACTTACCTTACCGTCTTAGGCAACATTCATACAGGAAAAAGGTGAGTGGTTCGTCGCCTAGGTCTTCTTGAATATAGGATGAAATGCCCCACTGCTGCCACTCATTAAAACCGGTGAAAACATTTGGATTCACTCATGAAAATTGATTCACTACCAATAACTCGTACAACTGTACCAAAGAGCGTTTCCAATGAATACAAAACAAACTGGCTTAAAAAACAGAACTGGAAAATGTTAGAAACTCAAAATAGTTTCCACTCGCCAGCATGTCGTGATGGTTTGTCGCACCATATACTGGAAACAGTATTGGGGACCGAAAAGAAGAAAAACAAGGACACAAAAATGTTGAGGAGATTGTCTTCACACTGTTATCCCAGTTCCCATGTTCTCCACGTCGATTTCGCCCATACCTGTATCTTCCTCATCTTCGCTGTCCTCGTCGTCACTACCTTCCTCATTTTCGCGACCCAGTTTAGCCATCTGTTCTGCAAGCAATTTGTCCTCCCGTTCACTCACCTGAACTCATCAAACCAATTTGGAGTGTATGTTATAATGACGAGGAAGGAATAAGTAAAGAGAGTAAAGTCGGCGAAAATGACATCTTTCCAGGAACTAGAGTAAGTAATGCTTACCGCTCTTGGTGCCTCCTTAACAGAAAGCTTACCCTTGTGCCGCTGAATTTCTTGTGTGCAGGCTTCAATTGCATTGTTAAGGACAGCAATGCCTTGCTCCTGGTGAGCCAAAAAGAAGATATTTGGAATTTAACAAGGTTAATAGCAGTTTTGACTATTTAAGAGAAAAGAAACAACAAATAGGTTTGGAATTCAAAACAAAAATTATAACTAAAATCGAATTATAGTTGTTAAGTGATGGAAGAAGCATTCCGAGTGAAGGAAATGGCAAAGAGTACTGATAAGATGCCATAGTATGCCGACACAATCTCAACGAAACAGCAGAGTAAAATGGTTTGGTAACTCTATCACTCATGGAGAAAAACAACAACACTATTTGACATTTATTCCACACAAATACATCTAGTAGCATCAAGCAAAAGCGATTATGAACCAGGACAATTAAATGATTTCTTCATCGAGGCAATGGCCCAAGATTAATATAAATTATATGATAACAAGCTAGGTCACAAGGCATTAAATAAAAACAATAATAATTACCTTGTCAAGTGTCTGTGTGTTCAAAACATATGCAGGCGGGGCAACGAGTTTAATTTTAACAGGGCAATCATCGTTTCCAGCAGCTTCTGTTTTACGCATCGCTTCCTGAAGAGTTAAACATGGATAAATACTGGTATCGAGAGCGACTTGCAACAGTTAATTTGTTTCTCTTCTCATGAAACTAATGGCTCTATAGGAAGCTATCTCACCATGTTAGTAGAATGGAAAGAAATCGAACAAGGCAGTGAATTCATATTCTTAATAAAGTCTCCTAGAGTGACTTATTCAAAGATATGTACAAGATTAACCAACAACCTAAATAAATATATATATATACTATTCAAGAACTTTCTTTCATAGAAATTACTAGGTATGGTCTCTAAAAAAACCTTGCAATTTCTCACGAAGGACAAAGTTACTTGAGCAGCTAGAAAAGGTATGACCTTTATGTGCAGAACCCCATCAAACTGAAAGCATGTCATTTCTATATCTGCGCGTATCTTTAGAGGTTGTGGCGTCATTCTTCTCCTAATATTTTTAATTAAAGCATCTTTCACTTCTTCAGTTAGGGCAGGAACCACCTTCTTCACCTGCAAGATAACCCGACATCATTTCAAGCTTGCAAATAACCAAACACACTCTGATAATACCTCTTGACCATCAGGTCCAATTTCTGTGACTTCACGCGTCAGGGTATCAAGCAAAGAATCAGGATCATTAACGATCAATTTAAATGCCTGCAATTCAAAGCATAAGACAATTGTGCATAAGATAAGAAGAAACTTATAATACCAACGGTGCACAAACATCGACCAAGTTTCACGATCTACTTTCAAATGATCTACTGTCCCACCTCAAAAGCATGACCGTATTTCCTGTATAATGGCCAGCCAACATGAATATAAAGATCCTGCACATGAAACAATTATAAGTCAATTAAGCCCACAATAAAAGAACAATAACCTTTCCTAAATCACATGAATGTTCATATACTTCAGCATTCAAATTAGCAGAACACAGAAATGCATACCTCAAGGTCGATCTTCATGGTTTCAGCGACATGTCTCATGATGGAATGCACGAGCTTACTCTTATTAAACTTCTCCTCACAGCCCTGAATATCCTCCTCGGAAACACGCCTCTTGCTGAGATCAATATAACCCTTCTCCTTGTCCACACGAAGGACCATCACCGGTTCGATGCGACCAACTTTAATTAAACTACTGATACTCCGAATTCGCCGGCGGGACAACTCGGAAAACAAAATCATACCCTCAATGTTGTTGTACTCGAGCAATGAGACGTATGCACCGCTGTCCGCCATGCTCTTCACCTGTATCATGACGGCATGGTCCACTTCAGGATACCTCGCCTCGTACATCCGGCATTCCAAGTTCGGCCCGTTCGTCGCCATGGAGATTGGGGGACTAGGGTTTGCTGTTCCAGTGTGTTTACGATACGTGGAACTTTGAGGGTTGAGATTCGCACTAAACTTAAAAAAAAACTATGAAAAGTTTGGTATATTATCTTTTGACCAAGTGTGATGCTACATGTTCCACTTTGTCCCTAATTCATCCCTACATGTAGTTTAACTAAGAATTTTACAAGTTTAGTCTATCATTTAAATGTAATTAAGAATTTTGTATGTTAAATAACTAATCTTTTATTTTTGTAGGAATGAATTAGGGACAAAATATTGGGACATATAGCATTATTCTTCGACGAAATGTCTGTTCCAGACCCATAAATTACTCTTCGGCTGGAGAAAAATGAATCCGGCTGGAGCCCGCGCCTGCCCGGTAGTTCCACCCGTGCCTGCCCCGGGTGCTTGTAGTTTATCAGAAACAAAAAAAACGGAAAATATATAAAATTCAAAAATATAAATTCGCCCACCGTGGGGCTCGAACCCACGACCACAAGGTTAAGAGCCTTGCGCTCTACCAACTGAGCTAGACGGGCTTGTTGTTAATTGCGATGTAATATATTTTAAATGTCTACTAAATTTCAAACAGTTATACGGTGCTGTGGAAAATTGCGGAACTTCTCTTGAATAGAGAGAAGAGGAGATTGTTTGAGTCGTTAAACTCAGGTTTAGCTTCTTGTTTTTAACCACCCACCGGAATTCGGGAACACAGTCCCCCAATTTCGATCTGCGTCCCGGAATGAGCAGTATTTTTTCTGCGTTTTCGACCACTTCATGATCTGATGGTTAGTGAGGTAGCTTTCTCCATATATGAGATGGGTTCTATCATCTGTGTATGGTTTAAGCACTGTGATCTTTTTTGGTTTTGCATTTCAGAGATTTGTTGTTTTGTGTATGACTGTGCTGTCCTACATCTTTGTTTGAATTTTTCTTTATAATATCTAATGTGTTGTTGTCGGGGAATCCCATAATTATTGTTCGATTTTGTGCAACAATAATTGCAATTGAGATAGTGGAAGTTGTGAGAAACCTGAATGTTGGGGTGTTGTTTATGCTATGAAAGTGCTATCTTGACTAGAGCTGCTGATTTGTTAAGATTATCTATCTAGTTCGTTGTGAAGAAGTTACATTTTAAGTATGGTATTCAGTCTTAATTTTCTGATAGGTAATTTTATTGCAGTACTGATAGGTAATTCAGCGGTATTGGTTTCCATGCTCTGGACATGTTGATGACTAAAAGTTGGGTTGCGTGAATGTAGAATTTGCTATCTTGTGGGTTTCAATTTGGTACAAATTTGCTGGAATATGCGTTATGGGGCAATTTCCACTTCTATATTTCTTAATTATAGTAGCGTGTGTGATTCAGTACAGTGTCCATAGTTGCCAAGCTTCCTTCTTTGATAGAGTTTCTGATATCTTTCATCTACCGTAAGCTTGCTTGGAATTTGGATATGAAGCTGCTGTTTATTTTATGCCAAACTCATTAAGTTTTCTGGTTTTATTAATCTAGTTAAAAGTGACTATTATCGGAGTAATTTATGTTCCGCCTCCGTGTTGTTAAACCAGTGTATGCTACATTGCTACTAATGTTGTTCACTTTTATGTTTCACCTCCTTCAGATAATGTTTATCTTCCTGCCACACTGCAGAATTTGTATTCAATCAAATGATTACTTCCCTATAACTAATGCACAGGTTTTACTTTGTATTGTTTTTTTGCTGTTTTTCACAGAAGGGTTTCCAGTTTGTGAGGCTGAAGGTTCTTGAATTCAACTACTGATTTCCCCCAACATGGCCTTCAGTAAATTATTGGACTTATTTTCTTCTACATCAACTCGGTCGTCAGCCCCAAAGGCATTTGGTTATACATATAAGCCTACTGGATTGCCACCTAGTCCTCTTCATGGGTATACTGATTCCATTTCAGACAAAAGGGCCAATTTGAGGCCTGCGGCATCCCTTCAAGATTTTTCAACTTATAATCAGCTTGATCCAGAAGATGATCGTAACCCTGCTATAGAACGAAGTTCAAGTCATACATTGCTACCATCAAGTGTGCTACAGCAAGAAAGTTTTGCATCGAGTTTTTCAAAGGAGAAAGGTTCACTAATCTCTTCAAGAAGGAACAAGTGGTTAAGGGTTCTCTGTGTTCTCCTTTGTTTATTGTTGTTAGCTTGTGGTTGTTTTGGCCTGCTTATTCTTTACTTTAATTGGGTTAGAGGATCATCCCAGTTCTATGTGGTGATAGACTGTGGCAGTACAGGAAGCCGTGTTTATGTATACGAGGCATCTGTGAATCAAGAAAAGGATGACAACCTCCCTATACTGTTGAAATCTTTGCCTGAAAATTTTGAGAGGAAATCAGGTTCTAAGAGGGGGAGGGCTTACAATAGAATGGAGACTGAGCCTGGATTAGATAAGTTGGTAAACAATGCGGCTGGGCTGAAGAAAGCAATGAAACCTCTCATTAGATGGGCTGAGAAGCAAATTCCCAAAGGATCGCATAAGAGCACTTCTCTCTTTTTATATGCTACAGCTGGAGTGCGGAGGCTACCCAGTTCAGACTCTGACTGGCTTCTTGATCATTCTTGGTATATTTTAAGGAGTTCACCCTTTTTGTGCAAAAAGGAATGGGTGAAGATTATTACTGGAATGGAGGAGGCTTATTATGGATGGATAGCTTTAAATTATCATACTGGGGTCTTAGGTTCTATTCCTAAAAAGGAAACATATGGTGCACTTGACTTGGGCGGCTCGTCACTGCAGATTACATTTGAAGGAGCCCCAAAGGACCAAGAGACGAGCTTAAATCTGAGCATTGGCCCTGTTAAACATCATCTCAATGCTTACTCGTTAGCTGGATATGGACTCAATGATGCATTCGATAAATCTGTGTCTCATCTTGCTCGGACGCTCCCCAATATCACTAATGCGGATCTTGTAGGGGGGAAAGTTAAAATTAAGCATCCTTGTTTGCAAACTGGTTACAAAGAGAGCTACTTATGCACGCTTTGTGAATCCATCCAGCTAAAAGATGGAAGTCCTAGTGAAGCAAAAACATCAGGCAAAGGAAGGAAACCTGGAATTCCTGTTCAGCTTATCGGATCTCCAAAATGGGACGAATGTAGTGCACTTGCCAAAGTTGTTATTAATCTGTCCGAATGGTCAGATAGTATTCCAACAATTGATTGTGAGCTGGAACCATGTGCACTTGCCAAAACTCTACCTCGTCCTGTCGGGCAGTTCTATGCAATGTCAGGATTTTACGTGGTCTACCGATTTTTTAACTTGACTCCTGATGCTGCTCTGGATGATGTGCTGGAGAAGGGGCATGAGTTTTGTCAGAAAACTTGGAATGTTGCCCGAAAAAGTGTTGCTCCTCAGCCTTTCATTGAGCAATATTGCTTTCGCGCCCCATATATTGTTTTCCTCCTGAGAGAAGGATTGCACATTACTGATAAGCGTGTAACCACTGGCTCTGGAAGTATCACGTGGACCCTAGGGGTGGCTTTGTTTGAAGCTGGAAAGGCTTTTCCGTATGGGAGAAGTGTTTACAACTATCAGATATTGAGGGCTAAGATAGACCCGTTTACGGTTTTTGCTGTATTGTTTGCTTCCATATTTATTCTACTCTGTGCATTTTCATGCACTGGCAATTGGTGGGTACCAAAATTCTTTAGAGGGTCACCGTTTTTCAATCACAACAGTGCAACATCCACATCAGTGCTCAATATCCCAGCTCCTTTCCGGTTCCAGCGTTGGAGTCCAATCAGTCCAGGTAACTCCTATTTATGTAAAGTTACATTGTCTGAGGTTGCTTCACGGGCCCGAGCATATATACTTTTCGTATTGCACTTTGATTTTAGGAAAAAAAAAAGAGGAAATATCCAAAAAAAAACTGCACATCCCAGTTCTTGCCTATATGATAAATGTTAACTGATCTTGTGTGCTTGATCATTCTGATACAGGGGATGGAAGGGTGAAGATGCCACTGAGTCCCACAGTTTCAAATGATCCACATCGGCCATTTGGTACAGCACTTGGTTTTGGTGCTGGGTCCGTTCAGTTCACAGATTCGTCATTGTATTCTTCATCTAGCAGTGTACCACATAGTTACTCCTCAGGTAGCTTGGCGCAGATGCAGTTTGGTCAGAATAATAATCTTGGTTCCATCTGGGCGCCACACCGAAGCAAAATGCATCTTCAGAGCAGGAGATCTCAATCTCGAGAAGATCTGAGCTCATCTATTGCTGACGTACACTTGGCCATGTGATGATAAAATGTTATCCTGCAACACTTTTAAATTTAGGTCAGGAAGTGATTCACGAGTGACAGATTACAGAATTCTAACTTGTACTGATCGTGAAGTTCCTTCATTCTCAGCCAAGAGAGTTTAAAAGTAGGCAGTGCTGACTTGCGATCTTGAAGTTGCTTGTTATAAAAAGAGAGCAGAGAGTGCAGGATGAAATTTTTTTGTTAAGAAAGCCAGCAGTTCAACTGTTGAGGCCATTCAGGGAGCAGATAGCTTGTAAATAGACTCGAGCGAATTTCCAGCAAGCTGATGATACGTTAACAGTGAAGCTCTCACAATGATTGAAGCCAAGGAAAGTGTATCTTATAGTTATACACCTGAGATTCATGAATAGAATTTTATATTTTAGCTATTGGTATATACTAGATAGTAGATTCTTATTGTGCCATTGTTTTATTTTGATAAGTTTTAATCCATAAGTCTTGTTTGGCCTTCTTAAAATTATATTCTGATTATAATTTTTTTTTAAATGAGTATTTTGCGGACTCAACATTATTCTTATTTTTAGCAGTTCTACATTCTAAAAAAAATAAACATACATGTTTTTTTTTCTTCTAAAAATTAGAATGATAATTTTAAAATTATATCAAACTCATAAACAATACATATGACAACGAACATGATTCTATGCACAACTATATTATGCACAGCCCGTGCACAATCTATTTGTGCCACCACTCGTCGCCAAAATATGTTATTTCAATGGAAAGTCCTATTATTCTGGCGCGGTTCCGACGATTTCATTGTCAGAAATTTTTAAAACACTTTCCACTTGAATTAAGTAGTCTTCATCGCCGGGAACATGTTAGAATATATGACTTTTGATCTCCTATGCATTAATTTTCCAATTGTGCAAACCAATTTTGAATGTTATGGATGGGTTGTGCACTAAATGTGCACAACAGGCCTGTGCACATAATCATGAACCTATACGAAAAAATTACCCATATTTTCATACTTAATTAGTTAAAGGAATGATATTTTAATAATCTATTATTTATTTTATAATATATAATTAAAATTCAATTTTAAATAATTATAATTTAATAAATTGCACAAAACACAATATATTCAAAAAATAAAAATAAGGAAAAATACAAGAATAAATTGAGCATTCCCTCATTGTCATTCTTTTTCATATGAAAACGAAGCATAAAAAGTCCACTTCAAAATCATGAATTCCGGCATAAATGTTACTATTATCATTTCTAAATGT
>JAOYMZ010000001.1:1587569-1614078 GCA_025802335.1 Pinguicula primuliflora
AAAAATATTTAATTAAAATAATATTCAATTTTAGCTTTTGGATGTTTAATTATACATATTAAAAAAATATTAATTATATATATATATATATTACAAAAATAGTTAATTATATATAAGAAAAAAAATATTTAATTAAAAAAATATTTAATTCGGACTTCGGAACTGTCCCGATCCCGTCCCGAAGACCGAAGTCCCGAACTAGTTCGTGACTTTGGGGTTCGGGACGGGATTGGGCCCAAAATTTTGGGCCCGAATTAGTTCGGGACGGGATCGGGATTCGGCAAATTCTGAACCCGAATCCCGAATGCCCACCCCTAGATGTTTTGGTGTGAAGAATAAGGGGAGAAGAGGGGATCATTTAAGCAATGCACCACCCTACAGAAGGGCGGTGCGGTTGGTGACATCGGCTTTCCGACAAAGCCGGTATATGTGAAAAGCGTATCGGACTTCTGGAAAGCGATGCCAAAATACACCGCATTCTGGAATGCCGGTGTTGCCTAACTACCATAATTAAGACTTTTAAACAACACCGGTTTTCCAGAGAGCTGTGCGGATTGATACCGCTCTCCACAAAGCCGATGCGTGACACCGATATTTGGAATGTCGATAAGTGCTAAATAAGAAAAATGGAATAACCAGCGTGGCGGAAAGACCAATTTGTCCCCTTTAGACTGGGTTACTTACCCAAAAAAAAAACTTTGAAAGTGTTGGTTGCCTATGAGTAGGTATACGGAGCTCAATCAGCGAATCACTCGAATGTCGCTTAAGTACTCGCTTAACTACTCCTAAATCCTTAAGTACCCGCTTAGGGAAGCGATTAAACGACCGTCTAGGCACTGGACGTATCCCGACTGCCCGTGCTTTCTGGATCAATGATATTAGATTTAGAAACACGATTAAGGCAATGCTTGCAAATTCTTCTCAAAATCTATTTTTGAGTTTTCAATCGTAGAAGCACTTTTTAAAGCGTGTGCGATTTTGGGTTCTGCGGGTAGGATGGCAGTGGAAAAACCCCAAAAGCCCAATAGTCAAAAGTTCCAATGAAGTTGCTTTTGAGAGGCTTAAGGCGTCGTCAATTTTATAATTATTTCAAAGTTCATTCAAATTGATAATAGTATAATACTCATCAATTTCCCGTACTATATCCAGTTAATCACACTCTTTTTTAACTCTTGTCACACTAAAGTCCTCACTGCAAACACTATATAACGTACTTATAAAAGCAACTTTTTTTAAAAGCTCTCCTGAGGAACTTTTACAAGAGCACAATAATTTGCAAATATATTCTAATACCTTGATATAGTATACAAGAGAAGAACATAACGACTAACAAAACATCAGCATAAAAGCCAACATGAATTAGTGATGATTAACAAAGCGTTTTGAGGACCAACAAAACGTGCATCGAGAAACCTCAAAACTAAACTACAAACATTCTTGCAGAGATTGAAAAGCTTCACTTTCTCGTGCTGCTTTGGAGAAGGTAAGAGGCTTTACTTCGTACCTGCAAAAGTTCGAGAAATGAGTGATTTTTCTGTTTTTTTTTCTTCCTGTAGGGATGGGAGAGTATTAACAGTATAAGCTAGCATATGTTGCTTACATTGGATGCGCAAGTCCTCAAGTCAGTGATCGTTATTCCACATGAGCAGTTGCGGAGACACGCTCCCCATAATTCCTGCACTGCTTGTTGATCTTTTAATGCGGTGTTAAGACACAGCCAGTTCTCTGTCAAGCTCAAGTATATATACATTCTGGAGAGATCACAGTTTTGGGCTTTTACATTTATCGAAACGAGAGATTTTAGAATGTCTTCAGGATCAGATGACTGCACAAGAAGACCATGATGAGTTCAGCAATTGTTGCGTTGCTCGCAAAGAGTCCATGCGTAATCGTCGCAGATAATCGTTAAGACTATGCTGCGACCACTGTTCGAGATGACGCGGCCGCCTAGGCGTCCGCTTTGGCCTGGCCGACCCGAATTGGGGCTGGGCGGGCGCCCGACATTTTTTTGGAAAAAAAATTTTTTGCAAAAAAAAAAAATAATAATAAATTTTTTTTTTTGCCCCGCCGCCTAGGCGACCCCAAAACGCCTTGGGGCTGCCCAACGCATTCTCGAACACTGGCTGCGACACAATAATACTCATTCATTGTAGTTTACCTTCACATTCAAATACACAATGAGGCATCTGTGTGCGACTGAACTTCGAAGCTCCTTACTTCGCCTATCAGCTCCGGAGATACTCTCCACTGCTCTCAAGCAATTAGAGTCACATGGGAATCTTCATCATAAAATTAGATTTTAGCACTAACCAAAGAATTGTAGCAAAGGAATTTTGAGAAACACTTAAAAGTTCAGTTCGAGAAGGCGGTCACCTATTCCACCATAGGGACCGCACCGCACTTTCTCGAACAGTGCTTAAAAGTGCTCTTGCGATAACAGCCTCATTAACCATATTAGGGAACAGATTACGTTACATAACCTGTTGGCAGGAAATGGAATGTAGCCACTAATATTGCGTAATAAAGTTGGGAGGACCAGAACAAACCTGCTAGAAAGGGATTCTGCAACTTTATTGCAGCTGTCGGGCCATTGGTCATCTCTGAAGAAATTGATAACTGAGCACACGCCTTCGTGCAATGATAAAGACAGACCCACAAGTTTTCGATGCAGTAAGAGAAAAATGAAAATAACAAGCAACTCTTCTGCTTCATCAGGAGATAAAATTGAATGAGAATTCCTGCAAGATGACAATTTGAAGATCCATTAGATTGTGTAGCAGTTAACATGTGCATTGCGTATATCTTCACATAATCAGATGACTAAGAAAGCTAATCATAACTCAAGATACTAGTCTTAACAGAACCACTTTCACATTACCTACCTTGATTGGCAACAAGCATTGGCCAATGCTATCCAGGAACGTATGTTTTGCGGTGGACCCGCGGTAACATGATCTAAGACACACGGCAAGTAGGTTTACATATGATATACAATAATGCTGTATAAACATGGCCGCAAGTTGAAAACAAGATAGAGACACCGTATCTGATAAATTTTAAGACTAGAAAAGCACTCAACAGCTCACCTGAAGCAACCATGTTAATATCTGATGCTATATTCATAGTGGAGTCAAGAAGGAAACCATATGACTGAAGAGCCCTTTTAAAATCCGAATATCTAGGTAACCAATCCACTTTAATCCTAGAAGAATCGACCTGCTCGGAAAGAGAAGATAGAAGAAGCTGAAATTTAGAACTTCACCGGAATTTATATCAGTTCCATTCATCCAGATAGAGCAAACCATATTTGAAAGAATAAACCACCTTATCCCTGAGAATAGCAAGCCACAACTCACATGCAGCTTCCATCAATATTATTTGTGGTGAATATAACACTGGCAGTTAAATATTTTCAACAAGTAAAAAACATAACAGAAGACTGAAGAATGTCTGTCATTTGATGGATAAGCCAACATTAAGAACTTCTCACTCAAGTTAAATGTCCACATTGCAATAGATGCTTCTACATGGCCGATCATATTTACAAGGTGTAATAACCACCCATCTCTCAACACTGTCTCAATGAAGTCTTCCGCTGCAAAAAGGAAAAAAAGGAAAAGAAAAAGAGAGAGACACATTACACACTATATTTTGATGAAAAGAATCTTACTTTTACACTTAAACAATCCAACAGGTTGACAGCATGTAACCTGAAAAGTACTTGACATTGAGGCAAACAATTATTCAGAAGGAGGAGGAAAGAAACCTCTTCCAATGTTCATCTCAAATTGTTTATAGATCTCATGTGTCAGGAAAGAATGCAGGAGAACTGAAGTTCCGGGATCCAAGTACTCGACCGACGGAAACTTTTCCTGCATCATAGGAAAAAGAAAATGAATACATGGATCACATGCTGTTCGAAAAGGCAGCCGCCTAGCCCGCCTAGGCGCTGGGCGGTCGCCCTCCGCCCTGGCTGAATGCCGCTTAAGCAGCCTAGGCCGTCTAGGTGCTAAACGGGCTCTGACCGCTTAGGGATCGCCAACCGCTTTCTCGAACACTATTTCACATATACTATAGATTGCAGCTACTGAATGCATAGCAAGAAATATGAAGCAAACCATTGAAATAGAACCTGATTCCCGAAAACTTGAAGGCCCCAGGGGGGCATTTCTTCCTGGCCATTAATTTGATTTATCTACAAAAATGTTTCTACGTTAGAACCAAAGTACGATATTTATCGAAGTGAAAACAGCTCATACATCTTTTTGGCACATGTCCACACATTCGAACAATTGTGCTTCTGTAGCCTTATCAAACTCAGTCTCCGTATCATAAGTCATTCGAATCCTTTTCTGTTTCGATTTTCTCTCGTTAAGCATCTTCTGCTCTTTTTTGTGATCCTCCAGTAAATCATCCAAACCAATAAGATTATTCCTATCCAAGCAAGACAAGACAAATGACTTCAATTACCATAAATTAAATAATCTGAACTGTTCACAAACACCCATAGTTTGCTTAGCATATATGCAACATATAAAGAATCCACTTAGGTGAATTCCACCAAAAAGTATAGAATCATGACACTATTGGGCAAATTCGACGAATGTGTTAGAAAACGATGAAAATACTTACTTTTTCTTTAGGGTTGGCCAAGATATTCGAATTATCTCTTCAAATTCGAAGTCCGATGAATGGTACCCGTCGGCCATCCTTTAGCCTTCCCGTCAAACACAGAATCGACAGTTTGATTTCGCGTTCTTCAACAATCTCAGGCTTCGAAATAATAGGCGCCAACAGGGCAAAAATGATACTCCCAAAATCAAGGAAATCTAAAGGTATAGGGCTAAATTGTTGAAATGTGTGTAGTCATGCTCATGGCTTCCTCCGCCGACCGCAAGGAGATTATTAAAGTAGTCTGAAATTGCCGCCATCGAACACACCTTGAAAGTCTTGGGCCTCCGAGGACTGACCCGAATTCAGATAATTTATTAATATATAAAATATAATTAGATAAATATTAGTTAATATTATACATAAGATTCTTCATCCGGGCAAAGATGGGTATAAACAAGTCAGCTTGATTTGATGATAATCAGGTGAACTTTGAGTAAGAGATCTCTAGTTCATCCCAGCAAAAACGCTTGATCAGTAATCCATAGGAGTTATTGGGCTGGGTGTAGACTCCCAAGATTAGTCGGGAGTTGAAAAATTCTCGAATACTCAGGAGGAGCAAGAGTAATTCTCCTATTTACCTACCTAAAAAAAAGACAGGTATTGGTTAGAAATCGGTATAGCTTACTTAAAAATCCGGTGTTGGTACTGATTATCAATATTAGTCCAGTATTAGTAGCAGTCCAAGGTCTGGACCAATACTAACCGACCCACTAACCGACCCGATGGACAACCATAAGAATAAGATTTATATTATACCATTCTAACGTGATTTAGGAAGTTTGGAGGTAGAATATTTTTATTTAAAAATGCAAAAACGAAAATATTTTAAAATTTTATAAAAAAACATTTCTAGAGTTTTGAATCTTTTTTTAATACAAGGGAAGCAAAAAAATATTTGAGAAACAAGAATTTAATCTAAAATTTTGAATCTTTTCAATGTAGTATTGTCCTGTACTTTTATAAGGCACCGCTTGGAGCACACCTACTTTGCACCACTTAAGCACGGAAACACACACATCAATGTTGATGTGTGTGTTTCTGTGGACCCCACTTCAAAGATTGTGAGTGTGCAGTGCCAATAAAATGCTCTCGAGCGGTGCATTTTAGAATTCTTCAGTATTGTCTATCTTAGTTTATCATTTATTTTTTGTAGTTAAAAATTTTATTGCTTTTGGAACTAGCCGAGTTATTGACACATTTAGAGTCTCTTTGGGCTTCCCAAATAAATTTACCGGCCCATCGGCCCAAAAGTACATTTTAATCGTGATCACCCTAGAGTCGTGATTTCTCTTAAAATTGTGATCGGATTTCCCATACATGCATCCAGCTAGTGCACTGTCGATCGCTTCTCCAATTTGGCCTGGAAATGGTTCCAAACCCTCGTTTGGATTCTAGTGAGTATCTGCTCTTCTCATATCTTTGTCTTTGGTTGCTCCAAGTGTAATTGGTTTCACGAATTCTAGATTTCCCATATGGTGGTTTGCCAAATATAGAACCATGGTTGATCGTCGAGTCCTCGCACTTTGTGGCCATGAATTCCTCAGTTGTCTACCCTTTATTGTTGGTAATTTGTGATGTAATCATCTGCTCAAGCGGTATCACAATCTTTATAATATGTGACGATATTTGAAAATATGGTCATTGTCTTCCAGTTGTGTATTGCAGAATTCACATTTGATGGCTTTGTCCGGTTGGATGATCTTCCGTCTTTGCAGGTAAGTATTAGTGGGTTCGGGGGCATACGGTGCTCCCCTCATCTTAAACTATGCAGTAACATCCAAAACGGTGTCGCCGCATAGTTTGACATTTACTTTTATTTTTATTTTTTTATTAAAAAATGCAATACAGTTGAAAAACTCAATATCGTTTTTAAGGTTTTTACTTTCACGACTTTACAAGAGTAAAAAAATAGAAATAGAATTGGGTTTTTATTAAAAAAAACGCAAACCAACAAAATAAAAAACGGGATACAACCATATTTTTGTTTAGCATCAGCATCGTTAAGATGAAGTCCAAGGAAATGAACAGCTGCATCGTTAAATTACAAAAAAAAGTTCTTCAAAATGCAAACAGACAACCATATTCTTGTTTAGCATCAGCATCTATTCCAGTTTGTCAAAATAAAACGAGATATAACCATATTCAGATACAGTCATATTCCAAATCAAACTATCCCAACTAACTGAGACATTTGAACAAGATCAGCTAAGATTAATAAAGATCAGCTACATTAATGAAGATCCAACCAAATGCTAAGAGTTCTGTAAAATGAAGATCCACGCATTTCATTACAAACAAACTACATCAACTACATCAACTACAACAAGTATTTTATTCGCTTCATATTCTTTATTTGTTTTAAATGTTGTGTCAAATGAAACTACATTACCAAAATATTCGTAGTCCATAATCATTTCATGATCAGTCCAAAAAATATTAGTAATCATCTCATCAATATCCAATTGAACATCATGATAAAAATATGGATTTTCAGCCACTTGGTTCCGAAAATACCTCATCAAAGTCTCTGCTTCACCGTATTCCATACTTCTTTGCCTTTTAGCACGCAAGTATGTTTTTTGGTCCTCTCTAGTAAATCCTACAAATTCCCTTCCCCCTGCTGCGGCACTAATAAAATCGTGTGACACCTTAAGTGCTAAACCAACATCGTTGGCAAGATCAACATTCATACCTTATACCTTACAAACCTTCCTTTGAGATGACATCATATGACTACATTGAGGAAGATGCAAAGCATGATTGTGCTTGTCATGAAATTTTGAAACAATATATTTTGCCAACTCTCGGTTGAAAGAGATATGCATGAATGCCCTGCATTTTGTTCTCGTCTCTTGTCTAGACTTTACAACTATCGGCAATTGTGGATTTTGATATTTTTCTCCATGTTTGCTACAAACAAAATTCCGAGTCAACACAAGACCATCTCTCTTACTTATATTACGATAATATCTTCTAATGCTAAAACCCATAATTCGTCCATATTCATTATAGAAATTATATGCAGCTTCTTCAGATTCAAACCGCATTCCAAGGCTTGGTGTGTAATCTTTAGACAACTCATCATCTTGATTATCCCCATCAAATTCATTATTCTTATACTCACCATCTTCACTAAATCTCTCAAGATCAACATTTTCCAACCAAACATCTTCAGTAAACCCCTCAAGTTCAAGATTCTCCATCTGCTTAGAAATAATGTAAGTAAGAGATGCCTGGCATAAAAAAATTAGGTTAAATTGGACATTGCGCTAAGCTATCAACTGCAGTAGATTCCTAAGAATATGTAGGAATTAGGTTAAAAAAGTATTCTGCTATTGGACATTGCAGTAGATTCTTATTGGACAATGCAGTAAGCAATGTATAAAAAAAGTATTCTGCTAGGAAGAAATTTTGCTATTGGACATTGTTGTACATTGCAGTATTCTGCTATTAGACATTGCGGTACATTGCAGTAAGCAATATATAAAAAAAGTAGGTAAAATTGGACATTGCAGTAGATTGATAAAAATGTGTACGAATTAGGTATTCTACTATTCCTTTTGAATTTATCTCAATGCGTCGAAAGAGATAGCTGAATGTGTAGGAAAAAATTACTGAAAATACCTCAATGCGTCGATTTGAGAGATTAGGTATTCTACCACTTCTATTCTGCTGCTTCTGTTGTCTTCCGTAAATTCCCTCAGTGGATCGTTTTGTTTTTGCAAGTCAGGCTTCAGTAGAACTGCTCTTCTTTAAAATGCGATTTGTCAAAAACCAAACCCACTTTTTTAGTCTTTTTTTAAGTTAAAAAAATAAAAAAAAAAATTGCAAAACTATGCACCGCATAGTTTGCGGTGAATGGGGTACAGTATGCCCCCGAACTCCTTATAGTGTGTGTGAAATGGAGGGAGCATTAAAAGACGTTCGTGTATTTTTGACTTCCTAAAATTGTTAGTCGCACCGTACCACACCATAACATCGTGCATTTGATATTTGTATATAGATGGTGAAATTTTCTCTTCTATAATATTTGTGTACGATTACTAATATGCAGTCATGAATTTGAAATATTAGTGGTCGAATGTTTTTTTGGTAAGTACTAGTGATCGACTGTTGAGTTTTTTTATTAGTGATAATATTTTTTATATGAAATTTATTGTATCTAAATCTGAAGGCTAACATTATCATTGATAGGGATGACAAAATTGTTCCGTCTCGATGGGGCAACCCGAACCTGTCCCGCCGCGTGGCGGATCGGGGCGGGGCGGGTCCAGGTCTAAGGTTTTGGACCTGCTCCGGACCTGGACCCGGACATTATATATATTTTTTATTTTTTAGTTTTAGTTTTAACTTTGTTTAATGACATTTTTGTTTTTATTTCTTGTACTTTATTCATGATCGACACATATATAATATTCTTCACTTCTGCACTTATACAACCCAATTGTGAAGGAAAAAAATATATTATGTAGTGATGGACAACATAGAATAGTCCATATTATTCCTGCAAAATGACAACTGGGGAACCAAGAATATATGCGGAAACATGAGCAATATTCTTGAAATGGCGGACACATGTTGAATCTCTAACAATTATTTCCCTATCAATCACTTTAGAGGCAAATAGTTTGTAAATAATTTGTTTATTTTAATTTTTAATAGAAATTAAGGCTGATTTGCTAAAAAAAATTTAGAAATAAATAGTAAGGATGAGTGAATTATTCCAAGGAAGACACCGAAAGAAGAAATAAGTTTGAAAATGAGAGTCGATATTTTTTGTTCCATACCGAATATAGAAATTAAAATTTGAGTATTTATATACATCAATTAAATATGATTTCACAAAAACCATATGGGCTAATTTGAAAAAATTGTTGGGTCCTAAAAAAATTTGTACACTGGCGAGTTGCACGGCGCAACCCGCCCCGCCCCCGGGACGGGACGGATCCGGGTCCAATTTTTACAAGGGCGGGGAGGATTTGGGAAGACTCTGACCCGCCCCGCCCCACCTCACTGCATTATCATCCCTAATCATTCATAATAAATTGAGATTATAAATAATTGGATGAGGTAAGGAGAGATTTACCCAGTGATTGTTGAATGACAATTGTATTTACACTTCGTGTCCAAATCCCTCGGTGACGTTAACCCAAAAAAGATATTCGGATGAGAAATTTCTATATATAAAATGGAAATTCTATATAAATAAACATGGAAATTCAACTTAAATTGGCTGCGTTGATAATTCTGCAATATATGAGGGGCAAAATGCAATAACACGCTCTCCATATCCCAATCTAGACGAGTCGCCGTCGTACAGAGAAACCCAATTGCTCGATTATCAGCGTCGATATTTCTACTTTTCTCAATTTTCTTCTCCTCCTCTTCCTTTTTCGTCGCATTCAAAGCTGCACACTTCCGATTGTCTCTCGTGAAATTGTATAGAACGAACTGTTCGTGTCTTCTGGAAGACGAAGAATGTCGGGAAAAGGTTCCATGGGTCAATTGACGGGGAAAACCCCGGCTTCAAGGGATAAAGATAAGGATAAGAAGAAACCGACATCACGTTCTTCTCGTGCAGGGCTTCAGGTTTTCTGATACTTTTTGTAGACCCTTTTGAAAATTAAATCCTTTCTGGGTTTTGTTGACTGCGTGCAGAAGGCATATAAGCGAAGTGATATTGTTTTCTCCTCTCCGTATGTCTTAAACTTGCTAGTAAATTTTGCTGAATTTCCACCTTTCGTCGTAATCCTGTTACTCTGTGGATGGATCGGCTGCTGATATTATGTGCAGTTGATTGTTATTGTTTAATTCCTCTTCAAGTGTTTTTAGTGTATGCATCGAGCGTTCTTATTCATTATCTCATAAAGAAGCAGCTCATGGAAAGTTGGACTTTTTTTTAATGAGTAATGCTACATGTTTCCATGTGAAATGTGGACCATCTCTACTTTCTTGCAAAGGCAGCTTTCAAGCTGATTGGACTAGGCACGATCATGCTTCTGTAAACGTGGAACTTATTTGATGGCATAGTGAAAAATAGCTTTCACTAATTCAATAATGGGCGTTGTAGTACATGTTAGTTAAGGATATATGCGGAAGATTTGACCTGATTTCCCGAGATGTAATTATCATAATTCGATGATTAGTGTCTATCGTGTAAACATGTCTATAAGTAGTGTGTGATGTATACAATGAAAAGGGTGAAAACAAATACAAGAAAGAGCTTCTCTCGTGGATATAGCCAATCGCCAAACTACGTAAATTCGTGTGTTGATTTCTTCATGGTATCGGACCAGATTCTACCTGTATCATCATCTACCTATTAAATCTGTATTTTTCGGCCAACACATCTACCGTGATGGCTGAACATATGCCGTGGGCTGGAGTCGTGAGAGTTCTTGGTCAGAAGTTGACCAAATGTTTGAAGGGACACTACACACAAGTTGTATGTGAGATTCTAAAATTTTTTGACATGATATTACGAGAAGTGTTGCGGGAACATTTGATATCGGATAAGGCCGAGTTAGAGACGAAAGAGACGGACACGATCCTGTTTTTGGAGAGAAGACATCTCTGTTTTTTGGATAAGAGACGCATAGTGAAGTTGGGAAGAAAGAGATGTGTGAAGTTGGGAAGAAAGAAGGAAATATGTTAATCAATTTTGTGCAAGATATTGGTGGACATGGAAGAAATAATTCTATCTTTGAAAGTGGGGAAAGAGAAACGTGTGTTTCTCAAGATGGGAAAAAAGGAGGAAATATTTTTATTAAATCTGTGAAGAATATTGGTAGACATGGAAGAAATAAGGGGATTGGAAAGAAGAATGGAGAAAAAGGGGAAATACAAAGTGAGGCTAAATATTTTGGTGAAGGATGTTTTGGTGAGTTTGATGATGATTTATCGTATGCTTTGATTAGTTCTCATTCTAATCGGGAGAGTAAATGGATTTTTGATTGTTGAACTACTGACACTGTCACTTATGATTCCTCGGATATGATTATTACTCAGGGTCCTCGGAAGAAATTAATTCAAACAACCAATGGGGATAAGTTACCGCTTACTGGCGGCAGAACTATTGAAATAACTCCGCCTTTTGAGATTATCGAATTGCCTTTTAGTGCCCTCTCTATCTCATAAATTACTTTCTATTTGTCATGTGACTAAAGAGTTAAATTGCAAGGTGACTATGTATCCATCTTTTTGTGTGTTGCAGGATATTCGGACGAATGAGATCATTGGGCGTGGCACCGAGCGGACCGGGCTGTATTATGTGGATGAGGTTCTTAGCGCGGGTGATGCATTGAAGTTCGAAGTAGTTGTGATGAAAAGGAATGGCTATAGCACCGGAGATTGGGGCACCCGTCTGATGGGTATCTCCCGAAACTATTTCCTAAACTCTCTGGCTTTCCAATTAATAGTGATTCGTGTGCATCTAAGACTCACAGAGCATCTTTTTCTAGGAGTTTATCTCATTCTGAATCTCCTTTTAATTTAATTCATGCTGATGTGTGGAGCCCTGCTCCTATTGTTGGAGGGGGAGGATTTAAGTATTTTCTGCTTTTTGTTGACGATTGCACCAGAATGTGTTGGATTTATTTTTTGAAAAATAAATCTGAGATTTTTGATAAATTCATGCGCTTTTATCGGTTGATTCAGCATCAATTTAGGGTACCTCTCAAAATTTTTCGGTCTGACAATGGTGGGGAGTTGTGAATCATTCCATGAATACGTTTTTTTAGTCAGAATGACATTATCCACCAAACTTCCTGTACCTACACCCTGAGCAAAATAGAGTGATAGAAAGGAAAAATTATATCTTATTAAAGAATTAACCGGGTGATTATGTTTGATTCTTGTGTACCTACATTCTTTTGGTCTTTGGGCTGTTGCTACAACTATTTACTTGGTAAATCGTCTCCCCACCAATGTACTCAAACTTAAGACCTCCTTTCAGGCCCTATCATCTCATCATAGAGTATCATCATATCTCACTATTCCTCTTCGAGTCTTTGGCTATAGTGTAGTTGTCCATATCCCTAAGGGTCATTGTACTAAACTGGAAGCATGTGCCCTTAAGTGTGTATTTGTGAGATATGGAATTAATTAAAAGGGGTATCGATGTTATGATTTGATTTCTCACCAGGTGTACACGATTCTTCATTGTGATTTTGTGAAGTCGGAATTTTATTATCAAGGTATCCAATCAAGGAGTCAGGGGGAGGATCATGTGGTATATGACCCACTTGATTGGATTACCCCATCATCGAGCATTATTGATACACAACCTGTTGCCCTGCTTCGCCCTAATGAGTCTTCATCTCCGAATATCGAGGTTAGTGGTTCTGGTTCTTCTCCTATCATCGTTGATTGTGACTCACCTCATCAGAATATTCCTAATATTATACCTGTGCAGGATATCTCTATTTCTCCGGTCTCAGAGGATGTCACTCCTATTTCTATTTATGAACCAGTCACTTCTTGCACTGCACCCACTTGAGTGCTGCCCGCTTGGGATATTAGAGGAATTGCAGCGAAGAAGTATTCACCTGACCATATTTCTGGATCTCAGCGATATCCTATGGTGAACTTGTTCAGGGGGAGAGAGTCTGTGTCTGCAAAGGCGTTTGTTATGGCCTTATATAATGAAAAGATTCAAAGGAGTGTAACTGAAGCGTTGGCTATCCCTGAATGGAAGGCTGCAATGGAGGCTGAGATATGGGCCTTAAAGAAGAATCATATGTGGGAGAAGAGGACGCTACCAGTTGGTAAGCGCCTAGTTGGGTGTAAGTGGGTGTTCACTATCAAACAAAAGGCTGATGGTTCTATTGTGAGATACAAGGCGAGACTTGTGGTCAATGGCTACACACAGAGCTACGGCATTAACTATTCTGAGACGTTCTCTCCGATGGCCAAGATTGATAATATTCGGGTGCTGTTCTCGATCGCAGCAAACAAAGATTAGTCTTTGCACCAGTTCGATATGAAGAATGCATTTCTTCATGGAGACTTGGAGGAAGAGGTATACATGGATGGACCCCATGATTTTTCAGATGACTTTCAGCCTCGTGATGTGTGTTTATTGAAGAATGTCTTGTATGGGTTTAAGCAGTCTCCACATGTATGGTTTGGGCGATTCACGTTAGCCATGAGGAAGTATGATTATGAGCAGAGTAATTCAGATCACACCCTGTTCATAAAAATGAGAGGACTTACTGGAGATGACAGAGATGAGATTTGACAGAGATGAGATGAGATTTGTATGTTAGCTATGAGTTTGAAATGAAGGATTTGGGGAGACTGAAGTACTTTTTCGGAATTGAGGTGATGAGATCAAAGTTTGGAATTCATATTTCCTAGAGGAAGTATATACTGGATCTTTTAGCTGAGACTGGGATGCACGAATGCAAGGCAGCTGATACCTTCATGGTCCCTAACCATGGCCTGAGAGTGGTTGATGGAGCAGTTGGAGATGATCATGAGAGGTACCAATACCTGGTGGAAAAATTGATCTATCTTTCCCATACCAAACCGGATATTGCATATGCAGTTAGGGTGGTGAGTCAGTTCATGCAAAGCCCACAAAAGGACCATATGGATGCAGCTTTGAGAATTGTGAGATAGTTGAAGGAAACACCTGACACAGGGGTAACATTCAGAAAGAATGGTCACCTGAGGTTGGAAGCGTATACGGATGTTGACAGGACAGGAAATTCATTGGGCCGGAGATCGACTTCAGGTTGCTTCACGTTCATAGGAGGTAATCTGGTGACTTGGAGAAGAAAGAAGCAAAAGGTGGTGACTCTATCTAGTGCAGAAGTTGAATTTCGAGGCTAGAGGTGTGACAGAAGTCTTATGGCTAAAGAAATTGATGACTGAACTGGGCTTTCCATCTGATCGACCTTGCCCGCTCCGATGTGACAATAGAGCAGCAGTACGTATCTCTGAGAATTCGGTTCAACATAATTGGACTAAACATGTGGAGATCGATAGACACTTCATCAAGGAGAAGCTGGAGTCTGGGGTTATCACTATTCCCTATATTAGATCCGAGGATCAGCTGACAGACATCTTAACAAAAGCAATAGCAGACCAAGCGTTCCATGACGTCTTATTCAAGTTGGACATCGGTTATCTCGTTATCCAACTTAAGAGGTAGTGTTAGTTAAGGATATTACCCAAATCTTTCTCCTGATTTCCCAGAATTTAATTAATCTTCTCCCTGATTTTCTAGGATTTAATTACCATAATCTAGAGATTAGTGTCGTATAAACATGTCTATAAGTAGTGTGTGATGTATACAATGAAAAGGGTGAAAAGAAATACAAAAAAGAGCTCCTCTCGTGGATGTAGGCAATTGCCGAACCACGTAAATTCGTGTGTCGATTTCATCAGTACAAGCCTCCGGTAGTTTGGCATACAAAAGAGTTTATGTACCTCGAAGGTGGGAAGGTATGTGTGGGAACTGGGAACACTTTTTAGCTTTTCTTCTTGTGGTCCGTGGATGAGAACCTGTTCCTCTGTCGAAATTTCATTTTCTGTATTGCTTGGACTTATCTGTATGATGCCAACACTGTAAAATTCTAACCTGTCCTTTACATATAGTTTCCAGTCGGCCGTATCCATCGGCTACTGAAGGAACGCGCCACTGCTCATGGAAGAGTAGGTGCCACAGCTGCGGTTTACTCTGCTGCCATTCTCGAGTACCTAACTGCAGAAGTGTTGGAGTTGGCCGGCAACGCCAGTAAGGATTTGAAAGTGAAGCGTATCACACCGCGACATCTTCAGCTGGCCATACGAGGTGATGAAGAACTGGATACTCTGATCAAAGGAACCATAGCTGGTGGTGGTGTCATCCCACATATACACAAGTCGCTGATCAACAAATCCGGCAAGGAATGAGGAGGGAGCAAGGTTTACTATGGTTAGTTCATTAGTTTTGTACTGTATACCATGGTCTGTACCTGGTTACTTAGGCTGCCAAAGGATTAGTTGGTCAATTTTAAAGGCATGTTGTGTAGACAAGGGACGATTCATGTTTATGAATGTGGAGTTGTATGTCTCATTTGGGGTTACTTTTCATTAACTTATGCTTGACTGATTGTAGAAAAACAAGTGCTCCTATATAACAATGGACGGTCAGAATCAGAATTCGGGACGTAAGAGCGTGTGACCGAGATATATCGTTCGGTAGCAGAAAAATTTCTTTATCATTTTCAGCCGAAACCAGACACAAAAATATTCCAAGTAGCAGCATTTCATTGCAAAAACATTGTGCCCTCACACGAACAATAATATATGACCGGTCATGCAAAACTGCCGAAGTCAACGAATTTTGTACTATCAACTATCACTCATCATTAACAACATTCAAGTTCCAAAGCGGTTCAAATGCAGTCTGTGAAGACTGACGCAGCCATTCATGGGAGATACTACAGTTTACTGTTTCTTTTGTTGCGATTGACCGATGAACTTGGTGACAACGTAGCAATCCGGTGGGGTTATATTTGTGTAATAGTTCTGGATTGTTTCGGTGATATCAAATCCGAATTTCTTGTAGAACTTGATCGCATCGTCGTTGTTTGTCTGCACATGCAAGTAGACCTCACCAATGTTCTGCTTCAGGCAGAGATCAAGCACATGATTCAACAGCTTCGAACCTACACCAGATCAGAGAAGGAATATAAGTTTGAGGCAAACAGTTTCTACTTGAGAGATACGAGACTGTAATGTGACAGATGAGTTCAGAAAATCTCCGAACTGACACATACTATTAGGTTCCAGAGAATCTCTGGAATCATGATATGCTATTGATATAGAGAAATAAACAATTATTGAAAAGGATGATGGTAGGTCACTGAACAGATTTGAAACTATTTCAAGTTGCTTAACAGACAAGCACCAAGCACTGGGTGATTGACATTCATACGTCCATAGCCTAAAAATTTAGCTCCGAACTCTTAAAATGAACTGCATTTCTTATAAAGTTCAAAGCAAAAGTATGTGCAGCTTATAACTCACCAATTCCCAATCCGCGGTATGGGGCCAATACCCCCAGTGTCATTATATATACACAAACAGTGCCGGCTTCCTTCTTCTCAAGGCGACATGCTATAGCCCCAACGCATATGTCACAGTAGTAAGCTGCCAATCCAAGATATCATACATAGTTACAGATATGTACACGTACAGCAATACTAATTGATGAACGATCTGAAAATGCTAGTATTTCTAACGAGATATTAGCATTCCTGTCCCAAAGCACTCTAAAGACCAATCTCGTAAAACGGTCTCTTCCTATTTTGCGTTCATGCAAAAACAATATCGAACAGTATGATTATGTCCTAAAGTGGCTTTAGACCAACTGATTGGCACTTACTAATCTGTCACCTCGCATACACAAGTTCGACTAGGCCACAGGCCTCACTTCTTAAATATGAACTTGGAAGATCAATCATGGAATGAAATTATAAAAATTTGTACATAAACATGCGACGTAGAACAACTTTTACCATAGCAAGCACAAACTATGATCGTGTTCCTTTTCTCAATACCACAGATCCAGTGCCTGACTAGAGCAAGAGATTTTTAATACTAAAAGTTTCATTTCTGACGTAAGTTTTCGAGTTAATAACTCGTGTATTTGCAAATGCAGCTCCCGAAGGATCAAAATTAAGCCCGCACCCCTTTTGGATATGAAGGTACTGAAAGTCCTCTCATTACAACCAGCAGTCAGCATCATGGCTGGCTCTTGCCCGTATCAAGCAAGAGAAATACATAAAAAACAAACGTAAACAGCAACTAACCATGGATTTTGGCCAATACTTCAGGTGTTCTTAACCTATATTGTGAGACATATTCAACTTTTCCAATTCATATTACTTTGAAAATTAACACAAAACCCGGTAAAAGAATAATTCGATTTTGATAGTATATGGTATCTGTGTATGAAAACGCATTGACTAAGCCTACAAACTAAGATCTAGTGTGCAAACATCAGAAGAACAACCTTCCACCATGGAAGCTGCAAAACCGCTACACTCCCTGAGAAAGGAAATACAATTTTAGGGATGATTAGTTATTTGTATGTTAAATAACTAATCTTTTATTTTTGTAGGGATGATTAGTTATTTGTATGTTAATTAGGGACAACACGTGTTGGGACATGTAGCATTATTCACAATTTTAACCACACACAAGCATATCAACAAACGGAATCATTGAGATGAAGACAAGCATAAACTCTTTATCTGATTGATCAAGATTATCCCCCACTTATGACGTACCTCGAGCAATCAAAATAAAACAAGGTAGCAATCTGATTTAAAACAAATATGGGCGAGAGCCCAGAAACCAAAACCAACCTAATTTGGTAAATTCTCCAGAGGCGAGAGCGTCCGCGTAGTATTTGTCATTATATCGAACGGGGAAGAGCGCGGTGTTGAGCTTCTTCAGCTGCATCAAATTCTTGTCCCTCACCCCATCCAAGGAAGTTGACATTTCTCTCCCTCCTGCACCCATTTCTCTCTCTATGCAATGATTTCTGCAACTAGGGGAACAAACAACACACTCAAATCAGACTCAATCAACGTCGTAAAGCACGCCTGCGCTATAATGCATTGGAATAACGTTGGTTACGTACAATTCCAGAGTATTTTAACGATGTACGCAGGCCTGTGTACAGAAATTTGAGGGAGCAAGATGACGAGAAATAGGGCACGTGTGTGGGAACAGAGATGGATGAGAAAGTTTAGGGAAGCGGCGGAGGAGAAGGGAATTGTGGAATGGAACGGCAAGCCGGATGAAAGAATAAATTATGGAAATTTGATACCCATAACTTGATTTAAAATGACGAGTACGCCCCTCAATTTTATAAAATATAAAATAATGATAAATTGTGATGTGGTCAATAATTTTTTTTTTATAATTAAAGGTATCTAACCACCTCCCTCTAAATTGAAACAGCTCACCAGTTAAGTTATTTGGGTTTGATGATGTGGTCAATAATTAATTATTGTGAACCATCTTCTTTTTTTATACGTTAGAATTTAAACGCATGATCTGTGATTGTAATTATAACTCCCACAAGTATTAGACCAACCCCAATTTAACGATTACTCTAAACCATCCGGTAGAGCTGAAGATTTCAGACCGAACCGACAGTTTGATTTGGACCGCAAACCGGCACTTCTATTCACCGGTCCAAAATATGCCAAATCACAGACATTTTCCACCATTTATTTATTTATTTTTAATGAAAAAAAATTAAATCATGTAGTTTGCTATTTCATTCGGCATTTCTACTATTTTATGTATTTCACGATTTGGATTTGTGTTGTATACATTGAGGCGTGGAACGGTTGACCATCAATTCTTTTTTATAGAATTGGGCTGAGCAACTTTTGCAAATTTCTACCTATAGATCTTGGCTGAACAGCCGTATGGATCCAGGGAAATGACAGATCCAATTCTGCTCCCTGTCGGATTTCCGACGTCGAGAGAAGAGGAGGTTTAGTGAGAGAACGTCAATTTTTTAATCCCGTTTAAATTTCTACTTCAATCCTAACCATCAGATTAAAATTTGGTTGCCAGGATTTGAGCTGTGTAAAAGAGCCGAACAGATAACATGAATATATAAATTTACATCAAATTATACACTCATTATTTTATCTTGAACAACTGTTCCTTCTAAATTGGTCACAAAAGTATCATTCTTACTTCCTCCAACAATAATAATAAGTGTATATAATTTTAGTGTACATAATTATGTACAACTAATAGAATGTGTACATATGTCATTGTAATTGGGACCACATTTTTTATTGATAGATCATTGCACGTGTACGCATTCTATAAGCTGTACACATTCTATTAGTTGTACATAATTATGTATAATGAAATTATGTATACTGTTATAGATATAATGATTGAACCGTTTTGTATGTAAGAGTTATTTGTAAATGTCGATCCTTACCTCTATATAAAGAGGATTGCAATGAATAACAAAGAGAGAGTTTGACGCTCTTCCAATCTTCTCCTTTTCTTCTCTACAGAATTCTTCAGATTACAACACGTTATCAGCACGAATTGCTCTTCTTCGTATCTACACAATTCGAACATGGCAGAAGAGGTTTTGCAAATTAATCTCGTCTTCCACATAAACAAATCAAAAAGCAAATCTGATTGCTTCTGAAAAAAAACTTATACACGTCTGTTGAAGGCATAACTAAAACAGCTAAGTAACTGGAGATCTGCACTACTTATCTCAAGGCAGTGAAACTAGAAATCAACGGTCCAGATTCGCTGAAAAATTTCGGGTTCGGCTCAACATGATGACGTGTTGGCATCTCGTGAAGTCTGTGCCAATCGGCTCACCGCGCGACACGGATTGTAGGATCTCTTCGAAAACCGATTCCTCGCAGGGGATCGCCACCAGTCTGGCATAATTGCCGAAGTCGTACTCCTCCTCCGCCTGGCTGAGTAGACGATGGAAGACGCTGTTGTTCAGGAACCTTGCCGGCACAACAAATCGCCGGAAACTGCTCCCCATGCAGATCGCCACGTGATCATCTGGGACGTCCGGCAGGAGTGCGCGGGGAGCAGAGGTCTTCCTCCATGAACGGAGGAGCATTTTTCGGCAACAGACGGACAACGAGTGATATTCTGGCAACATCAAGAAGAAGTATGCATGATTAGAATTTATTTATTCTACATGCAATTTAAATTTTTAGCATGCATGATTAGGTTGTATTTGACAACAAAAGCATGCTTAATTGACTATCTGTTATCATGTTACAAGTATGTCCGTTTTAATTGTATTATTCTGCAATACCAGGACATACAATGCCTTAGAAAGCATCATAGATATATATATATATATATATAGATGATACTTGTTTACATGAGCATAGCTCAACAACAAAGATACAAAAGCAAAGCTCGAACCAAATGTTTGAGCAAAACTCAACAACTATGGTTAAAGCAAAGCTCAATAGCAAATCTTGAAGTAAAGCTTTGAGCATAACTCACTAGCAAAACTCAGAAGCACAACTCAGAAGCACAACTCAGAAAGCAAAGCTCAGAAGCAAAGCTCAGAAGCAAAGCCCAAAGTAAAGCTTAGACCAAAGCTCAATAGCAAAGCTCAGAAGCAAAACTCAGTAGCAAAGTTTAGTAGCAAAACTTAAAGTAAAGCTAACTCTCCAAAGTAAAGCTAAAGTTTCAAAACAAAACTAAAAATAAAGCTTTAAAACAAAGCTAAAATGGTATGATTATCATTTTAATAAGTTTATCTTCCTACTATTTGGGGGAGAAAATATGTGCCAAAAGCACAAAGGGACAAAGTATGACATAACCAAATATTATTTCATTTTGATCAACGATCAAACGAATGTGAACTAGAAGTTCAAATTAATTCGCTTGTCAAATATTGCGAATTTATTACTGAATACATTCAGAGACAACAAATTGATTGTAAAATCTCATATATCAGTTGTCAATACTCCTATAAGAATTGATATCCCAGAAGGACAATATATAAATAAAGTGGTAAATGAATCTACACAATGAATGAAGTGTGGTAGACCGGTTAGTGTCAAGGATAAAGTCTCCTGAAAGAAAAGAAAAGTTCGCTCGAAAATGTGAATCATAAATGATCACCAATCTAAGGAAAATATAATATCCAATGACTCTCCTGCAACTATTCTTCATACAAAGAAAACTCCAGATGAGGAACCTAATGAAGATAATAAGGTACATGATAATAATGGGATCTCAATTGATCATTTATTATCATGAGAGATATTGGACAAAAGGAAAACTATTATCGACACAATTTTTGCGTATAATATTGCTTTTAATCTCACCAAATGTGAAGATAAAATAGAACCACACTCCGTCGAAGAATGTCGACGTCGAGATAATTGGCCAAAGTGGAAAGAAACAATAAAATCACGATTGAGCTCACTAGAAAAATGCAAGGCCTTTGGACCCATTATTCAAACACCCAATGGTGTTAAGCATGTTGGATACAAGTGGATACTTGTTCAAAAAAGAACAAACGAAATGAAATTGAACATAATAAAGCTCGCCTTATTGCACAAGATTTCTCCCAAAATTCAAGAATGATTATGGGGAAATATATTTTCCAATCATTGATGCAATTACAATCCGATTTTTGATCAATTCAACATCATTTGTGAGAAATTAGAGATACAATAAATGAATGTTATACAGCATAGCTGTATGAATCATTCGATAAAGAAATTTACACGAAATACCCAAAAGAATTTAAGATGACTGCAGCATCTTACGACAAATAGATCAATATCTATTCCATAAAACTCCAAAAATAAATATATGGATTAAAATTCGATCGAATGTGGTAATTTGCTCACGTATATTCATTGAAAAAAGCACATATGGTTTTTCAATAGGTGCAAATAATTTAAATCTTATTGGGACTCCAGAAGAGCTCAACGAAACTGCAACATATTTAAAAGATGAATTCTAGATAAAAGATATTGATAAAATGCGATTTTATCTTGGACTACAAAGTGAACATGTCTCAAAAGGGATATTTGTGTATCAAAGACGTAGACAATGAATGTCCTGAAGAACTTTCACATGGACATGCGCATCCATTATCACACTCATGGTGGTAAGTGTCACTCCAACTCGAAGAAATTTGTATAGTATCAAGCACATTCTCCGCGATTTAAGCGATACTCTAGGGACGAGCGCAGTGGATGATGCATCAGACGTGATAGAACATGACATATTGTTGCAATCTTCCTACACACACAAAATCAGGTCAAGTGATCATTGAGCAGATTTATTTATGGAATCGTTATCTAAAATGTATTTTAAGAATTTGTATCTAGTGTTTGTATGTGATGTCTCGAAAATATCTGAAACATACTTTTGAGGAGGAGAAACAATGCGCAGTTGTACTCATTTTTGCTTTGCTTGGAATTTTTTCCCACAAGGTTTTAACGAGGCAAATTTGGCATACTCTTGAATCCTGAATAATTCAATAAGAGGACCACAAAAGATCTCTACTTGATAAAATTACAAAAGTATGTATCATTGAGAACTGGTTCAATCAAGGGGAAGTGTTATACATATATATTATAGATATAATAATTGAACCATTTTGTATGTAAGAGTTATTTGTAACTGTCGGTCCTTACCTCTATATAAAAAGGATTAAAGAGAATAACAAAGAAAGAGGTTGACGCTCTTACCATCGTCTCATTTTCTTCTCAACATAATTCTTTAGATTACAACATATACTATCATTTTCCTTTCTAAAATACCAAGTTTGTTGGTCTCTAGCTCAATTCTAACAGCAAAGGGTGACAATAACCAAAATTCAGCAGTATATTATATACTCAAAGCATAAAAGTTTTTCACTTTTGTAATGAGAAAGATATTTGTCCCTAAATATTTGACACACTTACCTAATAAAAACATGAACTCCACTAACCCATAATTCTCCAATTCAAGTCCCAATCAGCATACTTAGTCAGGCTTAATTCATTAGAGCTTTCAAGTGGCTTCCCAAAAAAGTCTGAGAATATACAAAGCGAAATTATTCTCTCGTTTAACTACCTGCAGAAAGTGTTCGCCAACAAGTTCCAGCACTAGTGAGTGAAACTCAGATTCACAAATTGCAGATGCCAATAATGCAATAGAAGAGTAAATGAGAGAAGGGGTTCCGCGCCCTTGACTCTGATTATTTGTGGATAGCGATTTAAGGTAGAGGAAAATCAAAAGCTATAGGGATAAAGTCAAGCCAATCATAATATCTCATTAGTCATTCCCACAAATTTAACAGTAAATCAATAGCACAGTTACTAGGCAGAAGTGTCAGCCTAAATATCTCCACCCCTTAGCGCAAGGACCAGATGAAGAACAGAGCCACCCTCAATATTGTAGTCTTTAGCAGTTTTGTCATCCGCGAGCTGCTTCCCGGCATAAATTAACCTGAAACAAGGATGCACCAATGTCAACGGTATGGAATATGCAAGAGATGAAGGTTGTGAGATATCCCCAGATCTTTCCTACACAAATGGGATGCATAAGAGGTGCATGTTTAAAGTTAAATATTTCGACTCTCTTCACTATAGTGTCTCCACCATGGAGATGCTTAGTGGAATCAGGTAAACAGATGAGCACTTTCAGCAATGTCATAGAACTACTATAGCAAGTAATAATTGAAAATTTGGAACAGATCTCAGCCGGTGGGTTCGCGACAGTGCGGGTGTGTGCGCGTGGGTCAGTATATAATAAATGTGAGCTTACACTCTTAAAAACCAATATACTAAGGCAACAGAGTAAAGCACCACATTTTATTACATACGGTTTGATATTCCTATTTGTGATCGGCCATTTTCTCAAACACTTATATGTCAATGAGCAGAAGCAGAACCTTAAAGAAGAACCCCCAAAAAAACATGTAAAATTGTAACGACAAAGCTACTACAGACCTCTGCTGGACTGGCGGAATACCCTCTTTCTCCTCAACCCGTTCCTTAATCCTCTCTATGGTATCGGTTGGCTCGATATCAATTTCGATTTCCTTTCCTGTGAGGGTTTTGACTTTGATCATAGTTCCTCCCCTGAGCCTTAGAACAAGATGAAGCGTGGATTCTTTCTGAATGTTGTAATCAGCCAAAGTCCTGCCATCTTCCAACTGCTTTCCCGCAAATATGAGCCTCTGCTGATCAGGAGGTATACCTTCTTTATCCTGCGACCAAAAGATACAAATTTAAACCGAAAGAACTTACCATAAATACGCCAACAAAATAAGCGGGCAATTTTTTTAAACAATCAGAACCTATTTTTCAAGATAACAAGCCTAATCATAACATACAAAGCATCAGACGGCAAAGGGGTCGGGTCAACGGATGAATCACATGATTGCACAACAATTATTCCGACAATTAACTTCTCAGAAACCCAGCATAATTCTAAAACCCTAGTCCTATAAGCGCTCCCCCCGAAAATTGAATCCTAAAACCCATATATTACTACAGAATTATGATCGGAACTTCAATAAATCGTATACAGATACCGCAACGAAACGCATATAAGTACAATCGAGAGCATTAACCTGAATCTTTGCTTTAACATTGTCGATTGTGTCGCTGCTCTCAACCTCCAGCGTGATTGTCTTCCCTGTCAGTGTTTTCACAAAGATCTGCATCTTTTCCCAAATATTATCTTCAACCTCGCCTTGCGTAGAGAATCTCTATGCTTTCTGTAAAGCCAGGAGAGAAAAATTGCAGTTGTGTCTGGAAAGCAAATTCTCAGAGCATCCGCCACTTTTTGTTTCTTTCTATATGGGCTCAATGGACATGGGCCCGACACTTTGTTCTCCAATGACCAATCTCCAATTATAATTCTCCAATATAGAAATATAAGGAATTGTTAAAATCCAGATGGACTATATATATCATTAACTATAATGAAGAGCACTAAACGACTGCAGCCGTAGAAACAAAACGAACAAAACGGCACCTGCGCATTTCATCTTGACCGTCCACTCTTTTGTGTGCAAATTAATCCTAACCGACCGGGCAGGTTTTCCGTTAGTTTTGTGCCTCTCATTTCTTTTTCTTTTTTTAGTTTTGTTTTTTAATTATTCTTTGATTCAATTTTTTTTCTCTTTCTTCCTTTTTAACAAAATTGAATTTATCGAGCGCAAGGCTCATCGTTTGTCAAAATGGAGGTCGCCATAATTATCAGAGACATCGTTCCCTTTCATGTGACATGCGACTTCATATAGTTTCGACGTATGTATAATTTAGTTGTTTTAGCGGTGATATTAATTTTAGACACGAGTACTTTTACGTACCAGTGACTTCAGTCACGGGCAATATTCTAGTATCATTACAATGTAATAAATCGAACCATGTAGCCTTTCACTTCTTATTCCTCAAATTTTCTATGTATTCGGCCTATGGCTTCCATTGCAAAAAAAAAATGTAAAAAATCGAACCTAGATTTTATATAGAAATACAAGGAATTGTTATAATCCAAATGGATTATATATTTTTACAATGTAATAATATCGGACCAAGATTTTATCATGTATTAGTTTATGAAAATTGCTATAAACCATGGGGAGTACATCATATTTACACAATTGTATGTGTGTCATCAGTCGATTGGAGTGGTGTTAGACCCACCATTTTTTGATAATATGTCATCCATATCCACACAGTTGTGCAAATGTAGTGTCTTTTCAGTCGTGGTGTATAAAAACATACATGGTGCACATATAAAATTTATGCACACATATAAAAGTTCACGCAACAATGTCATTTTTCTGTGACACATAACTGTGATTTTGTGGTTGTCGCTTTGATTTTGAGTCAGTGAGTAGATAAAAATATCTTGAGAAATATTAACCAATATATAACTTAGGAGTTAGGATCATGGGTATTGTGAACCGTTAGGTCTTAGATTGGACATTGGGAAATTAAGCCTATGTTAGAAGGTGAACATATCCATTTCCATAAAATGCAGAAGTCTACGCAGTCCATATTTTAACCGAACCAGATCAAAAAATTCATCTTTACGCAAGAAACTCCTAAGCTTACTTCTTCGCCAGTGCAACAACTCGACATCCTTCCCGTACAGGCTTGCTGGAGATGATGACACCGTAGCGTCGGCTTGCTAATGGAGGTGACGACACCGTAGCAACTAGATACAATTCCTCGCCGTGCTGTTTGTTGTGAAAATAGGACCAATAGAGTCAAACTGCAACTAATAATTTGTAGGAAATAATACTGAAGATAAATAGGACACACAGATTTACGTGGAAAACCCCTAA